>JAJKFL010000042.1:43461979-43861979 GCA_021186555.1 Reticulitermes speratus | reverse complement strand
TTGACCACCCACCCCATCTAGCGCCGAGGTTAAAGAAAGAGTAGAGCTATACCTCTATTCCCCCTCTGCGCCTTCATGGCCTGTTCTAGGGTGACCTTTACCTTTTTACCTTTACCGTCATCTCCAAATATTTTAATTTTGAAACACTTGTACATGATTTATTAGCTATATTTATGCTGTGATGATTCTTTCAGCGAAGGGACTTGGCGGAAGGTTTGGGTTCGGTTCCCAGTGGTCACAGGAATGTTTCTCATTACCACGATATTCTGCAAGAACCTGGAGTAGTGCGGGGGAGGAGGGGAGTGAACCAAAAAGCCGCATCATGATGCTTATCGCCCGGCTGCATTAGTAACGAACAATGCCGCGGCTGAGATTCGAACCACGATCCATCAGTCAGTGCTCACTATTATTATTTTTATTTTTATTTCCTCCTGTCGCCCCTTGCGGAGCATAGGGCCTCCTTTCAGAGGTTTCTTGGTCTGGAGGTGTGCATTCTGTAGTGAGTGACCAGTCCACTGACTGCACAAGTTCTGCTCATCCTGATATGACTGCCAGAGCCATCTAGCAGTCAATCAGGAGACTTGGGTGAGAAATGGCCGCTACATTTTGCTTACGAAACATCTCTATTCATGCCCGTAAGGTTCTCAGTGCTTACTATACTGACTGAGAAAATCCAAAGAAGAAATAAAGAGGTAGAGAAAAACGGCGAAAATCCTACCAATTTGAAATCAATAGCGCAAAGTGCTCTGTGTTTCTTTTCTATTAGCGAGCCACGCTGTTGTCCAAACGATGTACGGACCCACACGTTAATACAGGGGAAGAAACTGCAATAGGACTCCTACAAATAAATACATGTATTGTGTAACCTTCAGCCACTGTTGACACGAAAGACCAGGAAATGAACCCCTTGAGTAGCTCTTGATGCATAAGTGATCTAAACGCGCTTGGAGAATTGTAGTCTGACTGGAAACCCAATCTATTAAGACAATTAAGCAGGACGGTTGGCATGTACGATGGTTTTAGAGCAGAGGTCAGAGTGTTGCCTGTTTAGACACTGCAATATTGCCTACCGCTCTAGGAACTGTAGATATGTACATCAGTCTTCACACAAAACTAATTTCAATGTCTGGTAGGTTCAGTTCTTTATAAGATGTGGTAACATATAATTCGTTTCGGGGGTAACTAGTGTCACTATCTTCAGGGTATCATTCCACACTGACACCTATGTACCAAACTATATGACAGCGTGTACCACAAGTAGGAAATCTTAAAATTTGTTCTCAGAAAATTCCAAGTCTCAGGCTTCTTTATTAATATGATGTAGTCAAACTGATAAAATTAAAAAAAAAACAGTTTGACAGTTTAATATGTGTGCGAATCTTGGGCTCTCACAATAAAGGATGAAAATTCTACACAGAATATTGAAAGTATTGGATGCTGGGTTCTAGATTTAATAACGTGTGGTTTTGTAGGTTGTTAATGTTTCGGAATAACCTGCTGTCTCCATCATCAGGGAAGAATCTCATACGGACTTAGGGTGTTGGAAAACAGACAGCCTAGAAAACTTATTTGGAATTCAGAGGCAAGGAAGTTACCAACAATGCACAAAACTGTAAAATTAGGAACTTCAAACATTATCGTGATCAAATGAAGAAGGCTGAGATTGTTTAGTCTTCTTATAAATCAACTGACAAAATGATGTAGCGGCCCTATCGTAAACCCTGCAGACAATCAAACATCTTAATTCATATTCCGCTATTTACATGGATAAAAAAAACTTTGACAGGTCTTTTCATAAATAAAGGAATAAAAAATCGACATGGAAATAATGAAATCTGCTCGAAAGTGACTGATGTAGTGCGTATTCCTCCCTCCTAACCGCCTTCTTGCTTCTCTGAAATGCAACGCTAACTAAAAGCGAGTGGCGGGCCTCATTTTTCATGCTTAGCAATTTGTATTGGGGTTCACACTGCTAACTGCAGAACTGCGTTCCTTGAGCTGTTAAAGTTGGTGTACACAAAGTTTCAGGAATAGCAAGATCGTGTTACCGAGATTAAGTCTCATCGGGGGAAAACTGCAAAGGACAAGGAAGGTAAATGCTATAGCTTAAAAAGTTAATATTGGTATGTGGCAAAGAGTTGTGCTGCCTAAACTGAATCAAAACTTCTATCTCGACCCATCACCACAGCTTTATTACTAACCAATATTTTTTGTTCAGAGTACTAGCTACATGTTTCGACTTTTGTAAGGCCATCCTTAGACTATCCACTGTAAAAGCGTAAAGACATAAAACTAACAACATATGACACAATGGTACTTTTATATTCATCACTTTATATTCACCGTGCATCTTTTTATAATTGAATTATTTGTACCAACAAATGCACTAAGACAGTTTTTTCACTGTTTTCTTTATTATAAGGATGCCCCAATACGCATTTCGGCAGTTATTCTGCCATCATCAGGGGGTATTTTAAGTGAGTTTTTTACATAGACCAATTTTGGTTACGTCATAACAGTGAGACGGTTTTTACCACATCGTATAAAATTTTTTGTAAAATTAGTGGTTAAGCTGCTAAAAGTTATTAAATTATTAAAACTTATAAAAATTACAATAAAATCAAGTAATATATTATACTATCCTCTATAGTATAATTATTAATTAGTGGCAGCGTGGTCCTATTTCCATCATGTGTTCCAGTTATCTGTGTGTTATGTTGTTAGCAGAACCTCCTTCTCTCCTGTCTGTGTGGTGAGAAGGAGAAGGAGGTTCTGCCAACCAACGATTCAGGAAAATATAATGCCTCCATCTTCAGGGTTGAAGTCTGGCCTCAATATGGAGACTAATGCTCCTCCAAAAACACTCGTGATCACCTACCAGACAACACCACGTCAGAACACCGTAATTATGTAATGTTATAACACTACACCAATAACTGAAATATAAAACCCAAGCCTGCATTAGAGCTGTAAGCTAACACAGATATTTCCTAGCTGTCACGTGACCACAGATTTGTGGTTGACATGTTGATTGGCACACACACTAAATCTGCGTTCTATCGACCTAATGTCAATCAGTCTACCCACGACTGTACCGCACATTTACTAACCCTATATGCTCGTATACAGTTAACTGCGCACACCTAATCAAGGGAAATGTCTGCGAATTACTGCATGCCTAGCTATCGACACAAATCGATACGTGATAGTAAATGAATCCATGACCAAATAACTCCATCGAGCAGAGTCCTTCCTGAGAAGCTAACAGGTCTTCAGCTAGTCAACAAATTCCCCACATTTTGTAGAACCCGAAGGTTCATCACCGCACTTACAAACGCCCGCCATCTATCCCTACGCTGGGCCAAATCATTCCAGTTCATAACTTCCCATTCCACTTCTTAAAGATCCATTTTAATATTATCCTCTCATCTACGCCTAGGTTTTCCAAGTGGTCTCTTTCCCTCAGGCCTTCCCACCAAATCCCTGTATGTACCTCTCCTGTCGCCCATACGTGTCACATGCTCCGCCCATCTCATTCTTCTTGATTTGATCACCTGAATGATATTTAGTGAGGAGCACAGATCATAAAGCTCCTCGTTATGTAGTCTTCTCCACTCCCCTGTTACCTCGTCCCTCTTAAGCCCAAATATCCTCCTCAGCACCCTATTCTCGAACACCCTCAGCCTATGTTCCTCCCTCAATGTGACAGACCAAGTTTCACACTCATACAAAACAACAGGCAACATTATATTTCTGTATGATATTAAACAACACTGTTAATTAATTCCCTTTGACCCCAAGGCCAGTCTGGACGCCACGTTTTTATTTCAATATTTATATTTCGATATAAGCTTCCACATAAAAATATCTGGATAAGATATGAACATCAGTCTTGCTGTATTTCATATTACGTAGCTCCATGGTAAAAACAAAGTTGCCACGGTGAGCATCATGGAGGGACAGAGAGAGAAGAGGTAGAACTCCACTGATCCTTAACTTCGACAGTATATGGAGATAAGTGGTCAGCTTCACGCTCGGGTCGCATTATTAACGGGGAACGAGACAGCGGTATCAATTGCAGAGGAGTGTGGGTGGGAGCCAGAGCCTCCATGGACGCTTCGCAGAAGAGAAAAATCTTTTGCCACCGTCCAAAATGGAACCACAATCCCTCGGTTAACAAATTATTAGCGCAGTCTCTATACCGACTAGCTATCCCGGCTCCATACGCCATAGTATGCTTTCACTGCGATTTCATCAAAGTGTTTATTCTGTAGTCTGTCTTACGACAGGTCCGTAGCCTCTTCCAAAGCAAGTTCTCCACAGGGTGAGATCTAGTACTTCCTCTTTCAATTTCCAGTATCTTCTCATTTCCTTAAGGTCATCCAGTAGCTGCTTACGCCTTCCTCCTCGTCTTCCCGTCACTTCTATCCTTCCCTCTAACTTTCCTTCAATCACCTGTTTCAGAAGGCAGTTTCTACGCAAGATGTGACCAATCCAGTTAGCCTTTCTTCTTTTTATTGTATGTACGATATTCCTCTCCTCCTTGACTCTATGTAATACTTCTTCATTTCTCACACGATCGGTCCAACTGATCTTCTCCATTCTTCTCCAGCACCACATTTCAAAACTTTCTGATCTAGTTTCCGAAGTGTCCACGTTTCAGCACCATACAAAGCTATGCTCCAAATGTAGCACTTTACTAGTTTCTTCCTTAAATTTAAGTCCAGTTTGCTGGTAAAAAAAGTCTTCTTCTTGGTGAATGCTGCTTTTGCCATGACAATTCTGGATTTAATTTCACGTGTACACCTTGCATCATTTGTTATCGTATTACCCAAATAACTGAAATATTCCACATTCTCCAATTGTTTTTGATCTATCATAATTTTTAATGGGGATGGTTTGCCTTGAGATTCTCATTACCTTAGTTTTTTCCACATTCATTTCCATTTCATAGCGTCTTCCAATATCATGAAAGTGTTAATGGCATATATTTCTGTCCTACCACAAAACCCACAGTGTGTGGAGTACTGTTTAGATTCTTTGTCAGGAAGGCAATTTTCGACTTAAATTATACCGGCACACCAATAATTCTATCACAAATAAGTTCAGCCTGAGTGCGAGAGTGTTAGATTTGATATTTAGCATTAAATAAAACTAAAATTGGTCCATTATACGGATGACGACATAAATACCCACTGTAATTCATCTGAAAACATACCGACCGTTAACCACTGGACCATAAATTACAGGACCACTCTGACACAAGATTTACTACAAAAGCCGCTGTCCAAAAATTACAATAAGCCAAAAGTTAGGGAAAAAAAAGGCAGCAGTAGAAGGGGCAGAAAGTAATGGAAAAACAAGTGTTGACAGGAGCTAGTGCGGGGGAAGGGAGCGGGCCGGCCAAGTGAAAAATGCTGGGATGGTCGAAGGTTTTCTATTCCGACGTTTAGAAGGGGGAAAATTAAAATTTTAAAATAGGAAACGTTTAAGAGACACAGAAAGATGAATGATTTAAGGGATTCCCAACAGACTAGAGGCATGACCATGTTAAATGAAAGGCAGTCAAGATGGTGACTGATGACTGAAGCGTCTAATGTAACAAATATATTTTTTACTATATTATTTTAAACAAAATATATAATTTCAGTGTACTACCGCATTCATACATAACAATACACAATGCACCTCATACACACCAAGTGTTTGCACGATACACACATCAAACGTTTGTCACAAATGTCTTTGTAGTATCACAGGACCATTTAAGACCAACATAAGCCTTATATCTTAATACAGTAAAGTCTGTTTGCGACATCATGATCTACTGAACTACCGAACGAATCTTTTCAAGGTAGTCATTTTTAAAATGCTTATGATTCGGCATTGATGGTAATTTCCTTCGTTTTGTTTTAATAATTCCTTCTCAAAAACAGCTTTTTGACAAAAGATAGCGTGAAAAATTGACAGTGCTGCCTCAAGCAGAGGCCAAGGGAAGCTAACATATTTCATGTACTTCCCTTGGCCTCCACTTCAGGCAGCACTGTAGATTTCAACGTTTTGTTTCTTATTTACACTTGTTAGAATGGTTTTGTTTCTTGTTTATACACCACATTTCCGCTGGTTTGACAACTTCTGCATCGAGACACCGAATCACAGATCGCATCTATTGTTTGGTGCATGACTACAAGGTAGCCGCTATCTTCAGCATCTGATAAGTTCAGTTTCTATCGCCAGATGTCTTTGTGTACTCGTACGTTCTTACCAACGGACTTCAAATTGTAATGTAAAGTTATCACAGGCTGTTTCGTATTACGAGTTTTATAATCGCATTTTTTTTTCGGTTTTCATTTGAATGATCTTTATATTTACCCAAACAGAAAACATAGGGTTCAACAGACAACTGTACTGAAGTTCACAGATTGTCATTCGCATGCCCTTGGTTGGTAAAAACTTGAAACATGAAAGAAAATTTATTTGGAAATTATCACTGGTCTATCTCGATTTTGTCCAGTCGTAAAGCCTCAAGCCTTGATAATTCAACGCTACAGATTAAAGCACGTTCATTAACGAGCGTTATAAATCTACAGTAAAAAACGCCTTGCCTTAAATAACAACGATAATATAGGCCATTTTACTGCGGCGTTAACTAATGCATTCGAGAACAGGTGTAGAGTGTGTAATGACATTCATTGTCCATGTATATAAAGCATACTCATAACGGTCGCCGTGAAGTTAGGCAACTTCTCCACCGTTGCAGTGCTGCGATTGCTCTAAACAGCAGACGACAGGCGCTTTCTTTACCGTCGTAAACAGACATCCCATTAACAACAGAAGCAGGTCTACTACATGACATCAACGCGTTGGCTGATGTAAATTTACTTTTGTAAATGAAGTGACAATTTGCCAGCGCTGTAAATTAGATTTTGTTCATAGCTGTCAACCCGATTAGCTACAAAGAAATCTGATCGGAGAAGACAACAAGACAGGGTAAGTCGAAATTACGAGCGAAAATTAAAGGCTGTTATAAAGCTAAGCAACTGGATCAGTTACAAAGCAAACGGATTTCACATTATAATCTAAAGGTAAAGCTGTCTCTGTCCAGGCTTTGAAGGCACATAGGAGGAATAGAGGTATAGCTCCACTTATTCTTAGGCTCGACACTAGAGGTGATTCGTCAACTTCACGCTCCGGCAGCTTTACCGCCAGTAAGGAACCCTGGTACCCACTGAAGAATAGCAGGTCAGGTGGGCCCCAGAGCCGGTCTGGAATTTGTGGAGAAGAGAAAAATTCCTTGCCCCCTGCCGGGACTTGAACCCTGGATCGTCCAGCCCGAAGCCTAGTTACTATACTGACTGAGCTATCGGAGCTTCCAAATTACTATGCATTCTTCTGCATATATAAGACTAATGTAGAATTCGGTCATTTTCGCAGACAGACGTGTAGTCTTCAGTAACGTAAAGATTACTACAATCACGTGACAGTTTGTACTTTACGGGAAATGACACGTGAGCATTTGTTACACACAATTCAGTTACGGCTACATATAAACCCCGTAAGAGGGTCAATGTCATTCAATACCATCACCTTTAAACCTGACGGCAAAGCCATTGCAGTCTATTGTGTGTGTGTGGTTAAAGCTGCACCAAAATAGGCTATTGATTAGAGAAATGGCAGAGAACTGAAGAAACCCGTGCAGTATTTCAAGGCCCAATAAAATAGGCGAGATGGTTCAAAGCGTGGGGGCATTACAGTGGCGTGTCTCCTGTCGTCCCCCTCCCAAGTGCATCATAAGTATCATCAGCAGTAGCATACACTAAGCTCTTCACCTGTTCTGGAAACAAGGAACACAAATGCTGCATACTTTGTGATATCTTCTGTTTAACGGATGCAGCACATTTGGGATTTGCTATTTAAGACGTTATTTCGACATACAATAAGAAATAATTTTGATTTTTTTTACTGTTGTACAGACAGCTTTTATACTCGATGTTTTATGACTACAATTTTAGTGTACTAGCTCAGCACTACTTTTAATGTTAATTCATAACGACGAACGATCATACAGTCAAGACGCCTGAGATCTGAGCTCTTCTGGGATATTACGCAACGTCGAGTCGTAATCCTTTACCGACCTTTCGGCACTACGTATCGGTCCCATCTTCAGGGGTCAAGACGTCTTGACCCTTCTGGACTTCTTGACCCTTGAAGATGGGACTGATACATTGTCCCGAAACGTCGGTAAAGGATTAACTACTCGACGTTGCGTAAAATCCCAGAAGAGCGCAGATCTCATCAACATCGCGGCGGAAGCCTGGAATCACAGTCAAGAAGCCTAATTTTTCGAGTTTTTAGTTACTTGAAGACACAACACGATGCCGAAACTTTTGGTAATATAGGAGTGAGAATGACGGGAGACTTGTTAGGGAGCCCAAATTCGCAAAGTATAGCGAGACTATTTTATCTGACAACCCGCACATCACTCTTTACTCGGACCTCTTCGTGTGACGGCAGACAGCACAGCACTCGCCGTTAATCCAGCCTGCCGTGGGTCGAGGTCCAGGCGTTTTACTCAATACATTGCAGTTATTGTTAGATTTTCACCCGCCATATTTAAAGATGGTGCTGGAAACGTTTTATTTCAGTTCGTAGACAAGTTTCACGTCTAACAAACCAACGTTCATTGCAAGTCGAAATTTTGTGAGTTAAGTGAGCCGACATTTATATCAGTGTCTCTCGGCACAACCACGCGCCGTAAACCATTGCTACAACACAAACATCAGACTGCATCCTGGTCATCACTTGCAGCTATTGGGGAAGTCCCTGTCAGTATCAGACAGAATTCATAGACCTAAAGAGTATGAGTGGGATGTCTGGTAGAGGCGTCTCTGACCTTTAGTAACTTGACATTTTGGAGTCTGAAGGGTGCACCTAAGACGTGGGGTTCTCACCCCCCATGACTATGAAGATTATTTTCGTCTGTAACGTTAAAAGACTTACGGTTTCGTAAACAGGTTCCAACGTTTCGTAGGAAAGTACCGCCTCAATCTTCAGGTAGAAGATTATGCCAAGCCCTTAAAGGAACAAGCTGTGACGGTCATTTTCAGGGCCAAATAAATTCTTTACACGTTTTTTTCTTCCCATACATACTAATTTCTCTTCTCCAAAATGTCCATACCGGTTCTGGGGCCTACCCAGTTTCACACTCAGTGGGTACCGGGATTATTTCCCGGGATAAAGCCGCCGATGCTTGAAGGTGACTACCCCCATTTAGTACTGACGTTAAGAATCAGTGGAGCTATACCTCCACTCCGCGGGTATGCCTTTATAAAGTGGACACCAACTTTAAATTTTTATACTTAATCTTATATACTTTTTACAAATAATTCACGTTATATTATTTTTATCAATTTCATTTACATTTATTTTCAGTCACCCGCTCCCCTTCCCATGTACCCCACAACACAATCCCTCTGTATAATTATCTCCTCTTCAAACCCTTTTACTATTCGTCGGTCCAAAGTCCCATCCTGGTCCACCTTCCAACTACCAAAGTCACTTTTCCCACCTTGTGTTAGATTAGACGGAGGCAGCACTACCTCCAGTACACTGAGTCAGATTCTGGAAAAGACGATCTCTATAGCCAGTAACATGAGGACCTCAAACATCAGACGATCTCTATAGCCAGTAACATGAGGACCTCAAACATCAGACGATCTCTATAGCCAGTAACATGAGGACCTCAAACATCAGACGATCTCTATAGCCAGTAACATGAGGACCTCAAACATCAGACGATCTCTATAGCCAGTAACATGAGGACCTCAAACATCAGACGATCTCTATAGCCAGTAACATGAGGACCTCAAACATCAGACGCCCCCTTCACAATACAAAATATCAAATTTCTATAGTCCGAAACTTACAAATAGGCACTTCACTCGCGGGGGCGTAGTTGGTTGAGGCACTACGCTACAAACCGGAACGTCGCGGGTTCGATTCCTGATGGTGTCATTGGAATTAATTCCTTGACATAATCGTTTCGGTCGCACTATGGCCCTGGGGTCGACTCAGCCTCTAACAGAAATGAGTACCAGTAATATTTCCTGGGGGGTAAAGGCGGCCGGTGCGTAGGGCTGACAACCTTACCACCTTCATGTGCCGATTGTCTACAAATCTGGGAGCCTCAACCTCCTGGACCCCTCAGGGCCTGCCTAGGTCTGTAATGGGATTGCTTTGCCTTTTACTTCACTCGCAGTCATTAGCTCCAGCAACCTAACTTCCCGATACACCGACGGCCACGGATATATAAAATCAGAAAGCAATCATCACAGGGAGTCATGAGTTCGAACATCGGTAATGACAGATTATCGTCTGTGTATAAGGAATTAATTTTATGCAAGACTAGTTTGTAAATGGTGTATTCCGTGATGCAGTGCATACACTTTACTTAGTCGTTTTTGGCTTTCAGAATGCCATACGGTTTCGCGGTACACGCGTAAATGTATTAACATTTACGCCCATAAGAAAAGCACGACCTTCCCTGCGCTGATTTTCACGAAACTTACCAATACTGAACAGAATTATACTCAGATCTCTCACATCGATTTTCAACCGAACTGGACACTAGAAGTGGAAAGTACAGTTAGAAATTAGTTTACGTCCCTAAGTACAACATGGCTCTCACTGCACAAATTAACAATAATTTAATAAATTTGTGTGGACGAGATGTACCGAATTTTATCCAAATCAAAAAAAAAAAAATGCAGAAAATATGGCAAAATTTTATTTACGCCCTTAAGTGTAGCGTGGCATTTACTGTAGCATCGAGTTCTCACGAAACTTACAATTTCACAATCTCTTTTGTAAAGAATTCCTGCACCGAATTTCAGGAAATTCCAACACACGATGTAGTCGCTACAGTAGGTCACAGACAGCGAATGGACAGACAGACGGAGGAGTCTCCATATTACATGTTCCTTTTAACTTCACAAAAGCGCCTAAAAATATAGTGTTTTATTTCTATACGCAGACATTAACTTAAAATTATGCGTCCCTTGACAGCACGCAACTAGAGTAAAATTTGCCTGAGATACGCCACTGTGAGTGATGGTGAAGGGGTGAAGTGAGGCAGTGTAAGCTCTTGAAGTCTGCGGCGTTGCGATGACAGAAGAGGTCTCTATCTGTCTGTCTGTCTGTCTGTCTTTTCAACAACGAACAGTAGGGGCTTTGGAAACTAATTAGTCGCCAGTCCGTCATCTCGGTTCCCAGGAGGCTGGGAGATCCAACATGGCCCCTCATCTATACCTCAACGCGCAGGTATCGCCTGCACTATGCTACAGGACCACCAGAAAATTTGCAATATTGTAATGTCACAGAAACACGAATACACGATACAATTAACATAAAACTATACGCTACATTTGAAGATACGAGAGTATCACGGAAAATAAATAATTATAAAAATATAAAATTATACTAATAACTGTATGTATATAATTATAATTAATGTTCAAATAATAAATTACATGTTCAGTAACTAAAGTTCTCTTCAAGCAGATTCATTTTACATGTGACTGAAATACCCGCATCTAAATGACATAGCAAATGGTTGAACAAAGCGAAAAAAATCATGGAACTCTTTCTGCATGAATATTACTTATTTAGAATTACACTGGCGGGTAGAGCGAGCGTGTTCTCTGTCCGTAATTAAAGTATGTAGAGGGATTTCTGAAAAGGGTAAGCACAGTTCTAAAATGAGCTTTGCAGAGGAGGCTACGAGCTGTCTCCTATAATATTCCCCGACATACAGAGCTTATGCAATGTATCATCATATGAAACACTTTTCTAAAAAAAAAAAAGTCGTGCATATTCTTTGCATTTTAATGGATTTCTTTTAAAAGCAAAGACCAAATTTTGAGTAGCACAGACATATTTCTATTAATTTTTTAGAAGTAAAGCAACAAACCATAGAAGTATAAATACGTCTGAGGGTCAATCTGTACATCACTATTGCAGTTTATTACGAAACACAGTCCCTGAGATAAAGCGACACACTTTCGATGACCACTGCAGGCAAAAAATCTTATTATTATTATTATTATTATTTTACTGCAATTGGGTTTTCACCCGGTGGCAGTAGTCCTTACACTAGTACACACAATACAAATGTTTTCACCGGTGGCAGTAGTCCTTACACTAGTACACACAATACAAATGTTTTCACCCGGTGGCAGTAGTCCTTACACTAGTACACACAATACAAATGTTTTCACCCGGTGGCAGTAGTCCTTACACTAGTACACACAATACAAATGTTTTCACCCGGTGGCAGTAGTCCTTACACTAGTACACACAATACAAATGTTTTCACCCGGTGGCAGTAGTCCTTACACTAGTACACACAATACAAATGCTTTCACCCGGTGGCAGTAGTGTTACACTAGTACACACAATACAAATGTTTTCACCCGGTGGCAGTAGTCCTTACACTAGTACACACAATACAAATGTTTTCACCCGGTGGCAGTAGTCCTTACACTAGTACACACAATACAAATGTTTTCACCCGGTGGCAGTAGTCCTTACACTAGTACACACAATACAAATGTTTTCACCCGGTGGCAGTAGTCCTTACACTAGTACACACAATACAAATGCTTTCACCCGGTGGCAGTAGTCCTTACACTAGTACACACAATACAAATGTTTTCACCCGGTGGCAGTAGTCCTTACACTAGTACACACAATACAAATGTTTTCACCCGGTGGCAGTAGTCCTTACACTAGTACACACAATACAAATGTTTTCACCCGGTGGCAGTAGTCCTTACACTAGTACACACAATACAAATGGTTTCACCCTGTGGCAGTAGTCCTTACACTAGTACACACAATACAAATGGTTTCACCCGGTGGCAGTAGTCCTTACACTAGTACACACAATACAAATGTTTCACCCGGTGGCAGTAGTCCTTACACTAGTACACACAATACAAATGTTTTCACCCGGTGGCAGTAGTCCTTACACTAGTACACACAATACAAATTTTTCACCCGTGCATATCTTACACTATACACACAATACAAATGTTTTCACCCGGTGGCAGTAGTCCTTACACTAGTACACACAATACAAATGTTTTCACCCGGTGGCAGTAGTCCTTACACTAGTACACACAATACAAATGTTTTCACCCGGTGGCAGTAGTCCTACACTAGATACACAATACAAATGTTTCACCCGTGGCAGTAGTCCTTACACTAGTACACACAATACAAATGCTTTCACCCGGTGGCAGTAGTCCTTACACCAGTACACACAATACAAATGTTTTCACCCGGTAGCAGTAGTCCTTACACTAGTACACACAATACAAATGTTTTCACCCGGTGGCAGTAGTCCTTACACTAGTACACACAATACAAATGTTTTCACCCGGTGGCAGTAGTCCTTACACTAGTACACACAATACAAATGTTTTCACCCGGTGGCAGTAGTCCTTACACTAGTACACACAATACAAATGTTTTCACCCGGTGGCAGTAGTCCTTACACTAGTACACACAATACAAATGTTTTCACCCGGTGGCAGTAGTCCTTACACAGTACACACAATACAAATGGACATATAAATATACATAAAAATAACAATACAAAACAAACTATACACAATTACAAAACAAAATACATACAGTAAATACAAGTACACACATTAGAACACCGTACACACCTTACAAAAACATCCACACCTTACAAAAACATCTACACCTTACAAAAACATACACACCTTACAAAAACATACACACCTTACAAAAACACCCATACACAATACAAGAAAAAAAACACACACGCACATTACAAAAAACACCCACACATTAGTTAATTTCAGTGCGTTAGAATATCCTCAGTATAAAGTCAGACCAAAGTACATGCTAATTATATCCCCCAAGAACTTAATTCACTTCACTTCACTTCGAAACCAAAGCACTTCACTTCACACCCCTTCATTTCACATCCCTTATTTTTATTTAATCCCCACTTAAAAACCCTTAGCTTGTAATGACTTTCTTGACCCTTTTTCTAAAAGTGCTTAATTTACAGGGAAAGTCGCTAGTACGCTTGGAGGTAATTGGTTCCAGCTTTTTATGGTCCTATTTACAAAGGAATATTTACCTACATCTGTTCTTTGTTTCCTAGTCCTAATTTTCCGACTATGATCGTCCCTACCCAGGTAGCATGGTTTTAGCAGTCTATCCCCTATTGTTAGTCGTCAGAGTGTTAAATTCTGAGGTCTCAGTGCTTTGTCTGCAAGTTGGTATGCTTTAACGCTGAATCCGTAGATTCAACAAACTGAAATGGCTCTCTACCACCCACACGTATCTCAGTTCTGTCCCACCATCTCCCGTGACGTCATGACACAGTATCGCCATATCACAAAGCAGCAAGATTGTGTTACACGTACCGACTGCTCCTAGAAGAAAAACTTAATTTTAAACTTCTCGTAAAGAATATCTCTGAACTCTTTCTAAGAGCAACAGACAAATAACAGTCACATGTAGAATAAGACAGGCAATGTACGTATAACGTAACATTGAGGCGCGTTCCCGTAACCATCGTTACCGTGAAAAAGAAATAAGTATTACATATTCTGAGTGTGTGCCTGTAGCCTTAGTTACCCAGCATGCAAAGTGCATGCGCCGTATTATATTGTCATCTGTGGCCTGTCTGGCTCTACCATATTTTTCCACATTATCTCATAAACGGCACGATTTTCGGTAAAAAGTTATTGAACATAAAATGTGTGTTTGGATTTTATCTACAACTTTTGTCTGAAACATTCCTCATTCTAAGAATAACTGGGCGAGAATCTCTCTTAAATAGATGTTTATATGAGTATCGGTTATTCTTGTCAGAATTTAATGAAACTTGCGTTTTCTCGACAGATTTGCAAAAAATACCCAAATATCATATTTCATGAAAATTCGTTCAGTGGGAGCCGAGTTGTTCCATGCGGACGGATGGACAGACAGACAGACAGACATGACGAAGCTAACAGTTGCTTTTCGCAAAATTGCGAATTCGCCTAAAAAGAGAAACTAGAATGTTAAACTTCGTTAACACAAAGTACGTACGCTCATCTAGGCATAGCAGTACCTTCTACCAAGAATATGTACCTCATGTGTGGTGTGGAATCGTAACAGATGTATATGGCTACCCTGTGCTTGAACAATTTGAGTATCATTTGTTTAAAGCCAGGAAGGTGAGTGGCAAATGATTTCAGTACTTTTCCACGTGGCAAATTCTGGAATAGTACCCCAAGTGTCACAAACCTTACACCCCATACCCATTGAATAGAAGATTGGGTGGGCCCTAGGGTCAGTCTGGACGTTTTGGGGAAGGGAAAACTGTCTCGTCTTTACCGAGATTCAAACCCAAGCGTTACAGCCTGTAGTGTAGTCACTATACCGACTGTGCTACAGAAGCTTAATATTAGAGAATTTCTAAAGCTCAGACAATTTTTTCACTCTTGGTTTATTTAACGACACTTTCATCAGATCAGATTATAAGCCCTGCAACGTGGAATGGTAGAATGGCCAGTGAATTGGAAGGGATGTGGACAGAAGCGGCCGAGGCGTGATTCAAAGGAAAGTGACTAATATCTCAGTTAAGATAGTCTAGTATTTAGGCCTACATATGAACCCGGGCCTAAGTGAAATTATATTACATGTTACAAGTGCCAATGCGACATCTCTACAAATAGCTCATCTAGTGATAAAACATTCAAGCTCTCTCTGGTTCCGACAGGAAGCTGATATCTTCATGGGATTAATTAGGCTTATTTATTTATAAACTCTTCTTCTTCTTCTTCCATGGCGTTACAGCCCGGAGTGGGCCAGAGCCTCCTTCTTTTTGGGATTTTCCTGGTCGGTAAGTGTACATTCTGTAGTGAGTGACCGGATCACTGCCCGCACTTTTTGCTAGATCCTGATGAGACTGCCAGAGCCATCTGGCAGGCAGTCAGGAGACTTGGGTCAGAAATGACCGCTTTGAATTTTGCTGCGGACACTGCTGGTTCTTCTTCATGCCCGTAAATCTACGACATGGGACCGACGGCTTTTTCCGGATTTTTATCACCCTCGCCCTCGGCCGGGATCGAACCCGCGAACCTTGGGCCCAGTGGCGAGCACGCTAACCACTAGTCCACCGAGGGCGACATTTATAAACTCAGGACCTCCAAAATGACAACGGAGAGAGACGCCTGGTATCCGCTTGATCGACCATTACCTCGATTTTTCTTTGTGTTCACACTTCAGTGTTACTCCAACATTACAAAACATTTTGAAACTGCATACTCAGTGAATTTTAATCAACCTAATTTTTACCAAATTAATTGCACATGTAGCCTATTAACTTTACTGTGCATGTATTTACGTGATAGAAGGTTTATCCTGCACATCTTATTGAACAACATAGGCGCGTTAGCTTTAAATACTTTGTGTCTGGTGTCCTTGTAGTTGTAAACTATCACTGCTTCTTGAGCAGTAACTGTTTTGAAATTGCTTAATCCGCGAAATTTAATCAACTTATGTTTCTAGTAAAAGAAAATAAATTACAATCTTAATACGTATATATAAATGCGTTCTCCTCCGGATTTAATAAATTTCTTGTGTCATGCAGCTCCTTACACGATGACGTATTAATTTCAGATGTTGATTTACTTGCGAAACAGATGAAAGGCAATGACACATAGGCGGAGCTATCTCGGCGGGAAAGGTTGTAGAGAAATTATCCCCTAACTAATAAATCATAACAGCACTGAAATGACTTTATAAATCTCCTTTCAACATATATAAAAAGCAAAGGGAAGATACAGAAATGGGGGGAAGGTGTATAAAGGTTTAAGATCGAGAGTTTGCGCAAATATGGGGTAACGGGGGCGGGGGGGGGGGGGAGGTATTGTTCATTCGTCTCGACACTGAACGTAAGGTTGGCATTTTGGATTTGGAACCTTCACATAAGGCTTTTATGTGGCAACAGTTTCTAAATGTCTCACATGGCGTGTAAGGTTATAAATCTATCTATTTGATATAGCACAGAGCACTGCTGTGCGCCATAGTCATATACAGGGTAGATGTAATAAAAATGATGAATTTCTTTTCCCATCGGCTTCGTTCTAAGGCGGGGAGAGAGGTGGAGTGTGCACGAAGCAGAGAATGAGGGAGACGACATATTGAAGAAGGGGGGGGGGGAGGGGAGTAAATATGTGAAGACTCCAAAATAAACTGCTCGTAATAATTTGTCTAAGGGAGAAAATATTTCATCTTTTTTTAAAACTTTATCTCATGCGCCGTTTACTGTAAGTGTTTCGGGCATCAAAACGATGTGAATGATGTCTAAAAACAATATGAAATAAGAATAAAAGCTTGGAAAGTGTTGACAATCGGGGCTTTATGAACTTATGCTCCGCTGGTGACACGATTTGTAAAATTCATGTCACAGTCAATATAACGATTTAAAGGTAAAGCTATCCCATTACAGGCCTTGACAGACCATTAGGGTTCCAGGACGTTGAGGCTCCCAGATTTCTAGACAATCGGCACATAAAGGTGGTAAGTTTATCAGCCCTACGCACCGGTCGCCTTTACCCCCCAGGAAATATTCCTGGTACTCATTTCTGTTAGAGGCTGAGTAGACCCCAGGGCCATAGTGCGGCCGGAAGGTTTATGTCAATGAAAAATTCTAGTCACAATATCGATGTACTACTGACAAAACAATCTGCCCTTTACCAGAAATTTTTGAATTACATGAAACTGTTTTCTCTTATTCTTGTCTTATCCCTTCAATGACGCTGGTGTTTAATTTCCAACTATTACTCAGAACGGAGGAGATTTAAATTTATAGCAACCTTAACACATTCACGACAATATTATACCCTTTTATCAAGCCTGTGTATTCACAAATATCTCTCCCATTCTGGTTTTGAGACTAAAATTTCACACGCATTTCTAATTTCTCTTATATATGTGTTACATTCTTCATCCATCCCTTTCTCTTTCGCTGCACAAACTTTGACATAAAGCGATTGGTACAAATCATGACGATCCACCCTATGCAGTTTTCTTCAGCAACCTGTCACTTCCTACCCCTTATGTCCAAGTATTTCTCTCATCACGATCTTCTCAAACACACTCAAACTACTGAAGTAGCGCAAGAGCTGTGAATGTGCACTTTCTGCATCTTCTTGTTTATAATTCAAGACCCGACTTTTGAGATCTGTTACTGTCACCAGGTGAAAAACATTGTTACACTACAGACATCCCCCCGAAGTTACGTCGTAGTTGGTTCCGACACCGACGGCGTAAGTCGGGACAGATTTTCCCATAAACGCAAATTTAAAACATGGAGAATGGTTCCAGATTAATCTACTTTGAACAAGAAAAGAAGATATACTAGGTGCGCCCAGAAAGTAATGCAACGCATTTTTTTTCTCGGCCCAATTTTGTTGGATAAAAAATGATATTTTGCGTGCTGTATCTTTAAAATGTCCCGCGTTTATGCACATAGGCGCAATGTTTCCCGCTGGATAGCAGCGCAGTAGTGAGCTTTCAAAATGGAGTCTGCAAGTGACGTGCGTTCTAAACAGAGAGCAGTAATTGAGTTTCTTTTGGCAGAAAACGAAACGAGTGAATCAATTCACAGGCGCTTAAGAAAGGTCTATGGAGACATGGCAGTGGATAAAAGCACCGTCAGCCGTTGGGCGAAGCGATTGGCGTTATCAGAACAAGGACGGGGCACTCTGTCTGATCTCCCGCGCTCGGGCCGCCCATCAACAGCTGTGACGCCTGCAATAGTGCAACGAGCCGACAGTCTTATTCGAGACGATCGGAGAATCACAACCAGGGAACTGGCCGCTGTACTCGGTATTGGTAAGGGAAGCGTAGACAAAATCATTCACCAGTTAGGATATTCAAAGGTCTGTGCCCGATGGGTCCCTCGAAACATAACCGAAGAGCACAAGCAACAAAGAAAAGCCATCTGCTCCGAGTTGCTTGCTCGTTACGAGGTTGAGGGTGACGATTTCTTGTCCACCATTGTCACGGGTGATGAGACATGGATTCATCACTTCGAGCCCGAGACGAAAAGGCAATCCATGGAGTGGCATCACACGACCTCTCCTCGGAAGAAAAAGTTTAAAGCAGTTCCCTCAGCCGGCAAGATCATGGCGACAGTCTTTTGGGACTGTGAAGGAGTCATTCTCATAGACGTGTTGCCCAGTGGCCAAACGATCAACTCGGACGTCTATGTGGAAACACTGAAGAAGCTGAAGAAGCGTTTCCGGAGAGTTCGTTCCCATAAAGATGCGACAAAAGTGCTTCTTCAACACGACAATGCGAGGCCACACACAAGTCTGCGTACCCGAGAGGCCATCACAAAACTTCAGTGGACTGTCCTGCCTCATCCACCGTACAGCCCGGATCTGGCTCCTTCCGACTACCATCTTTTCGGTCCCTTGAAAGGTGCAATCCGCGGAAAGAGGTTTGAGGACGACGAGGAAGTCATTGCTGAAGTAAATAGGTGGTTGCGACAGAGACCTGCAGAGTGGTACCGCGAAGGCATACAGGCTCTCGCATCTCGGTGGCGTAAGGCCAAAGATTTAGAAGGAGACTATGTTGAAAAATAGGTTTAGGTAGCCAAAGATTCATGTAATGATGTGACATATTTGAAGTTTTAATAAAATCAATTGTGAATGAGAAAAAAAATGTGTTGCATTACTTTCTGGGCGCACCTAGTATTTATACTTACGATAATATTATACAACATATGAAGTAACGACATTATATGTAGGATGCACTTCCGCTTGAACTGTAGGACTGTCATCTGAGTTATCATCTGCAATGTCCAACAGTACAGGTGGCGATGATCGAGTCCTTGCAGATGACTTGAAATCAAGCACTGAAGCCTGGCTGACAAAGACCTCTTCCTCTCTTCAGCATCAATCAGCAAGCAATCATCCTCACAATTCCCTGTCTAGTTGCTGCTCGCTGCCCGTTCCAATCACTGTCCTCAAACACCTTCATGCCAGCTCCAGTCAGTCCAAGTCCCTTAGTCAACTTCGAAACAGTCACAGTCCACTTCTTATTCCCAGGCTCAGATTCCTCAGCTTCTTCAAGGCCGTTTTGCTTCCGAATTTCAAAAACTATGGTCAGGCATCAAGTTATGCTCATGGGAGATCAGCAAAACGGACATATCTTCAGCGAGCTTGGCTCAATATATCGAGTCTTGGGGAAAAGGACTTAAGTGCGGAACGACGTAAGTCCGGAGGATTACCTTATTCTAATGGGTCCATTGGATTGAGAGAACCTATATTCCCTTACCAGTCCAAAATACCCAACATAGCTTTGTCTGAATCCGACTATAGAAGTAAAAACCAGCACCGTAACGCTGCGACAACAAACGAAATGGGAACGGTCCGGTTTTGCATCACCACAAAAACAAAACCTTCTTCAGAAACATTTAGACGTACGAACCCTAAATCTGCGTTCTTCCCTCAACATGAGGAAGGAAGAACACCGCACAGACAGGAGAGAAGGAGGTTCTGCCAACAACATAACACACAGATAACTGGAACACATGATGGAAATAGGACCACGCTGCCATTAATTAATAATTATACTATAGAGGACAGTATAATATATTACTTGATTTTATTGTAATTTTTATAATTTTTAATAATTTAATAACTTTTAGCAGCTTAACCACTAATTTTACAAAAAATTTTATACGATGTGGTAAAAACCGTCTCACTGTTATGACGTAACCAAAATTGGTCTACGTAAAAAACTCACTTAAAATACCCCCTGATGATGGCAGAATAACTGCCGAAATGCGTATTGGGGCATCCTTATAATAAAGAAAACAGTGAAAAAACTGTCTTAGTGCATTTGTTGGTACAAATAATTCAATTATAAAAAGATGCACGGTGAATATAAAGTGAAGTTTAAAGTGAAATGAGGAAGGAAGCTTTAGACACACACGTCAAAAATAAAAGATGTACGAACAATTAAAATCTTGTGTGTGTGTGTTTACACATTTTTATTAAAATATTTCATATCAGAAAAAAGAGAATACAGTAAGAAAAATAAACTATTGTTGAGGTCAAATATGTGTCGAGTAGGACACGTTGACATGTTAAAAGCCAAGAAGGCTTGTAACACTGGCTGTATATCCTGCAGGAGCAGGGGATTTCCCGTAGCTAACAAAGAACGTCAGCGCAGCAACAGTGATTCCCCTCTCGTGACATTCCATATTTAAATGTTACTAAGGCAGCAGCGACACGTGGACCTGACACGTGATGGATTTATCGCGGCGCACTCCCAACAGCCAACAGAATGCATGTACCACAATGTTCCACCCCTGTGGCTCCCAGCAACACAGGCATATTTCCACATATGTCCAGAATTTATTTCCAAGCAGTATTTACACGAGAACAAAAATGAATGGCTTCTTGTATTTTATATGCGTTAATTATTGTCAATTTATGAGATCAGAATAGATATTGGGAGTGTCTGAGAACAAATTATTGAAGAGAATACAATTAACCCCTTCAAACACAGCGGTAAGTATATAAATCGCCTCCTCTAAAATTAAAAAATGATGTCCCAGATGTGCATTTACCTTTTACACGATTCCCAAAATAGAAACTGAATATGTACGCAAAAAATTGAACCTCTTGCACTTTGTAATGGAGAAGTAATACGTTTTCTGAGAGGTAGAAATTAAAATAAAACTTCGCTCCTGTAAAAACTACAGGTCATGAAGATGTATAAGGGCGTGGAAGGATATCTCCACGCCCTTTGACTTCGGTACCAAATAAATGTAATTTACTGGTAAGTTTTAAGTTTCTCCAGCCCACAAACAGCCCTCGGTACCCATTAAATTGGAGTACTAATGGGCCCCAGGCTCTCCTTAAACACATTAATGAAGAAACAACTTGCCACTGTCGGGAATTGAACATGAGTAGCCCATCTCATAGCCAGCCGCTGTACATTGAATGGGTCACATGAAAGGTCATGAACTGGTGTCATCTGCTTCGATGCGGTCTGTGTGGTCCAGAAGTGGATACTAGAGGGCAAAACACTGAACAGTCTGGTTTCACTACAGCAAGGAATTTGTTGGTAAAGGTAAAGTTCACCCTATAAACTGCCATTAAGGCACAGAGGAGGAGTAGAGGTATAGCTCTATTATTTCTTTAGCCTCGGTGATAGATGTGGTTGGGTGGCCAACGCCATGCCCCGGCCGCTTTACCCCCCGGGAAAAATACACGGTACCCATTATATAGGAGGCTGGGTGGGCCCCAGGGCAGGTATGGGCGGGTGCTGAAAATCTCGCCCCCCACCGGTATTCGATCCCCATACCGTCCAGCCCGTAGCGAGTCGCTATACCGACTGAGTTACCTCGACCCTAGCTTCTCAAAATTAATATCTACAGTTAAATTCAGTTTGCAAGAGGGTACAAGGGAGGTCGATTGTGGTCCGATAATCCCCAGCGCCCCCCCGGCACAATATTACGTACAGCCATCACTCTGATGTCAAATGTCCCCCCCCGCGCTCACATGTTCTGAAGGTTATTAATGTTTTTGAGATGGTTATTAGGTAGGGAATTTTAAAAGACGTGATGGATCGTCGGTGTCAGTGTCAGAGGCTGATGGTGTAGACGATCGACTGACAAGGCAGTCGATTCCTTTTCCAGCTATCGAATTGTTCTCGCTGATTCTGAGACTCCCACTACCCATCCGTGACGTCACAACCAAACTTTACCTTCTCTCCTTTATGTCTATGTCGATACAGAAATGTTAGGAAACAGACACCAACAATGCAAACAAAATATCGTATTGAGATTTTATGCAGTGTAGAATGTCAATTCCATACCGACGTTTCGGGACAATCTATCGTTCCCATCTTCAAGGGCCAACCAGACTACACGACGTCATACCCCACAGGACTTCAGTTTTCAGTGCTAACGTCCATGCCATGTAATTTTTATATTTTTTTTCCATGGCTCGACAGTAATAAGGGAAGAAGAGGAAGAAGGCGTAAGCAGCTACTGGATGACCTTAAGGAAAAGAGAAGAAACTGGAGATTGAAAGAGGAAGCAGTAGATCGCACTCTATGGAGAACTTGCTTTGGAAGAAGCTACGGACCTGTCGTAAGACATACTAAAGAATGAATGACGGCTCGACAGTCCTAGCGCGTCTAGGCCTCCTCAGTGTTGAGGTTTCAAGATCACACTCAGACACACCACACTCGGTAGGACTCCTCTGGACGAGTGATCAGCCCGTCGCAGAGACCTCTACCTGACAACACACAACACTCACAAGAGACAGACATCCGTAACTCCGGCGGATTCGAACCCGCAATCCCAGCCAACGAGGGCCGTCGACATACGCCTTAGACCGCTCGGTCACTGGGATCGGCACATTTTACATAATTAACATCCCACACAACACCAATAGGTAAATGTAAGCAAAATGCAATGCTGGATAGAGACATTACATTTACGTCCTGCGTTGTGTATTTCAGAAGACGCAACTAATATAAACAGACAACGACTTATCATGCTAGAGCACGACTGATAAAGAAGATGTTTTATAGAGGAATTCCTTCCTCCAGTAATGACTGAACGGGCTGAGGATTTAGAAAGCAACAGTTGAACGACTGGGTGCGTGACGTGAACAGAGGCTGAGAGATGGCGGCTAATCCTGGCTGGAGAACCGAGAAAGAAGTGGCATGTGGATCGATGCTGCAGATACAGGATGTTCCTTAACTGTCAAGCCATTTAAAAGAAAACAAGATGTAATTTTACGAAGAATAAATTAATAACTGTACATGTGAATATAAAACTCAATAAATTCTATTATTGAGACCTTATTAGGTTGTTCTAAGGCGTGGCATTTCTTTAAAGGACCAGTGACTCTTAAAAATTAGGCTACTATACAGTCAGGGAAACGTTAGCTAACAAACACCCAGTGACGGAACGCAATATCCGAGAGGAACGGAGTTCTCAACTCCACCGTTTCTATAGCCTGAAAACTCACATGTGCCACAGTATTGTTTGGTGACAGGTACCAACATTACAGAGGACTCTGCTGTCTTATCTTTTGGGTAGAAGTAAAGATGGACGCAGTCTTATAAAGCATTGCTACAAGCGGCTATTCCAAATTGTTAAATGACCCTGCATCAAAGAGACAAAGAATAAAACACTTTCTTACATATATGAAATCAGATGATGATGGACACATTATGTTTCACATAAAACTCGGTACACACGTACCAGAATACACGGTTTCTTTACACAGAAGACCACAATATTAGTACAATATAATTCTTAAACAATGGTGTAACATGCGAAATATCACTGTTGTGTATCTGGACTTCATCTAACGTCATTGATTATACAGTCTCTTTTTGAGACGTCGTGTTTGTGTAACCGGTGACGACGAAAAATTCCAAATACACATCAGTGATATGTCACAATATCAGTCTCCATACCTGTTCTTTTAAATCAAACTCTGAAATTTATTTAATTAAATTCACGTTTCGACTAACTTTTAGAGGAGGCTGTACAGATCATACGGACCGAACAACGCATGTTAAGAATGTCCGGTCTCAATGGACGTGAGGAATCTCCACCCCAAGTCACATCCTTTCTAATTATTCCCCTACTGCAGCTAATGGTTATGACGTAACGAAATGTGGCCGCCGCAGTTCGCTCTTAATCTCAATCAAAACTTTAACAAACACGTGACCTTACAGTGAGTGTAGCATAGTGTATGGGCCGCTATGCAGATATGATGAGGGTCACTTGATCTTCTTATAGCGCGATTCATCTTTGTATGTAAAAAAATTATAAAACACGCTGAGATATGAAACGAGAAAATTCTGCCGTTATCAGAATCGTTACTGAGTTTAGAACACAAAATACGCCGATAAGAAAACTTCTGTGCTGCAGCCGCGTTATTTCTTTTGCCCGTAAAAACATGCATTGTCGAAAATACTTGATTTCAAATAAAGACCTCTGTATTTACCAAACTTGACGGAACACAATACGGATATAGTTGCGCTGCTATTTCATGGCATGCTATAATATTTTTTTCGAAATGCTTGGGTCATGTAATACCCATTCACACATACCTTCCAGCACACTCAGTGCTGTTATCTTATGCTCCTATTTGTAACAACTACATAATGTCTAATCAGAACAAAAAACATTACAGCTTTATTCGTAAGGATATATTGCATGGTTACGGGAGCATGGCTAGCGTAGTCAAGAGAGTGACTAAGATAAGCGCTGGAGGAATCATATACAAAGTTGATTGGTTTTTATAACTGAGACGGTGTGTTTACTGCGCGGTACGAGCTGAATCTTTAAATAAAATTCAGGTTAATATTGGTCTTTAAAGGCTTAGTAAAATATTTGTCAGGTTAACTGCAGTTACTACATGTTCCTCCAAAAATTCTACATTCATTCCACAGACTGTATTTATGTATTTTGTATGGATCTCAGACAAAACAGTGACGATTTCCCTACATAACGTCAACTGTTTTTCTTAATAACAGAAACGTAGTGTGTTTACTGCGCGGTAAAAGTCGAATCATTAATACAATTCAGATTAAATTCCGTCTTCAAAGGTTAAATAAGACAGGAATAAGTGAACAGAATTAAATACTAACAGGGTTTTTTTTTAAATGAAACAGCATAATTAAACAACAGACGATGTCTAATACGTAAATATGAAACGCGTTAAAATTCGAGGAACAAAGTTTCTCTCCATACACGTGCCTTTAACCATCATCATCCGAACCATCGCAGATGTCTCAGTAAAGTAATATTGTATATTTAACACCCATTACAAATTATATTAGATCCATATTTTACGATCAGTTCGTAAATGTGGCCATTAATTAAGAACAATTCCTCGTTACAGCACGTCTATTCAGCCATGAATCCCTCTGCTTTTCACACGCCAGCAAATTAAAATCAAGTCACCGAAAACAAATCATTGTTGTGAACTGAATTCCACTATTTTCATGAGAACGATTAATCATTCGCATAGCAACATTTTTTTCTAGTTATAACAACAAATTGGATGTCAGTTCAATCCCACCAGTCAGTATACTTAATAAAAATATTACCAAAATTAATTAAAATCAAAAGCTGTAAGCTTTTAGTTATAATTTAAAATTAAAGAGAATTGAAAATTAAATAAATTCGCTTTCTACAGGCTACGACTGTCAGTAACACGCATGTCTCTGTTGTATCCTACAGGCATAACATTATTTATTCCGGTATATCATCATACAGCAGCACTCCATAATTTAGAAGGCAAACTGAGGCCTGTGTTCACGCTGTCACGGAATGCCCTGAATATAAAGGCAGAAAACCTTCCGAAAGGTGCGTAACAAATTGGCAATCAACACAGCGCAATATCTCAGGACACTGTACTCATCTTTACTGGACCTTAAGCAGAAGGCAGGAAAATATAGGATCATTAATTTATCTGACTAACGATGTTGGTCAGATAAAATAATGTTCTTGTATTACAGAAACAGGAGGTACACGGTGTCGACTGGATACAAGTGGCTCGAATCAGAGCTTATGACGATGGAAATGAACTTTCTGGGTCCTTAAGAGGTCGATGAATTTTATTAACCGGATGAATAATGACTATTACACTCTCAAGACAGGCTTCGTGTAATGTTCATAGGGCACATCAGTTTATATAACCATCGATAAATTTAACATATACAGAATAGGTATTAATTAATAAATTCGTCACAAAGATTACATAACTAACTAACTCCATGGAGCAGAGTCCTTCTTGAGAAGCTAACAGGTCGTCAGCTAGTCAAGAAATTCCCCGCATTTTATGGAACCCGAAGGTTCATCACCGCACTCACAAGAGCCCGCCACCTGTCCCTTATCCAAGATTACATAAAGAAACAAATATAATAATGAAATCTTTAGTTTTAATTCACCGTGCATTTTTTATTATTCTAGTCATTCACAACAAACAAAATCACTAAAAAAAATATACAACCCTTGTTTAGTGTGATGTTGTTGCATTGTATGTGGTGATGACATGTTTCCTAGAATAACAATGAAAATTAAAGTACTGTGACACACCAAGTGAATTATACCTTCCGAACAACACAACTTAAAGAACGCTTTGTTCTAATTTTATGCTACAACATGTTTCGGCCTATTTTCTGGTCATCCTCACGTAGCTGACTTGCAGTTGCATAAAAGCAACTGTTAGGCAGAGGTCTGTCCTTCACGTCTGACGTACAGATGTATTGTATAGATGGAACGAGAAGCCTCTACCTAACAGTTCCTTTTATGCGGCTATAAGTCAAGTACCTGCTGATGGCCAGAAAATTAGCCGAAACATGTAGTGTAAAATTAGAATAAAAGCTATTCTTGAAGGTGTGTTGTTAGAACGTATAATTCACTTGATTTAATAAAAAAAAACGCAACGGGATGACGACACATAAGTTCATTCTGATACATTAGGCCGTCTTGATTGGTAAATCATCTTCAGAAAAGCCTTGCTGGACTACTCTAAGTATTGAGGCAGGAAACGTCTCCGAAACGTCGGTAATTGCCAACTGACATGGTGTAATGTCCCAGAAGTCTTTAATCTTCATCAAAAAACGCCGTAAAAAGCTCCAACCCCGCGTAACAACAATAATAATTCAATTCAATTCAATTCTAGTTTATAATGTGCCAGTCAACAGCCATAATAAAAAATAATAATAATAAATAATGATAAGTAAGACACGATCTAAAAATCTCTAACAGGAAACGAAGCTTGGTTTTCTGCTCAAATACCGTGCATCTTGCATCTATTAAGGCGAGTCGACCTCGGTGGACTAGTGGTTAGCGTGCTCGCCACTGGACCCAAGGTTCGCGGGTTCAATCCCGGCTGAGGTCGATGGATTTTTAAGGGTGATAAAAAGACAAATCGGAGGTGAAGTAAAGCCGGTCCCATGTCGTAGATTTACGGCATGTAAAAGAACCTTACGGGCATGAATAGAAATGTTTCGTAAGCTAAATTCAGCGGCCAAGTCTCCTGATAGACTGCTAGATGGCTCTGGCAGTAATATCAGGACGAGTAGAACTTGTGCAGTCAGTGGGCTGGTCACTCACTACAGAATGCACACTTCCAGACCAAGAAACCTCTGAAAGGAGGCCCTATGCTCCGTAAGGAGCGACAGGAAGAAACTAACTAACTATTAAGGCGAACTTCATGTATCAACGGATTAAATCTGTGGCTTTAGTGAAATGTAGGCAGGCAGGCAGGTGCTCTCTTTACCCTATTTCTGATGTCTCTATTTGGTCTGTAGGAACCGAGATAAAGCCAAAAAAAATAACTGTTCATATCCGACCACTTAGGGGGACAACATTCGTAATATTTTGGAAATTAAAGTGCCAAATGCCAAATAATAATTAAAAGTGTACGTTCTGGAAATATGTTTGTCAGTCAGGAAGGTTGATAAATATGGCACTGGTCGAAGCAAACTGCTGTGAAGCAGAATTCATCGGTTTCAAAATGTGTGTTTATTGTACTGATCACTTAAGAGTCTTTTATGTCATCAGTTTCGTGATCTGGAGTTATTATTCCAGGCGGAGTTTAGAAGGCTGGTCGTTATTACAGTGTCAAATATTTGTTAGGTAACAAAGCATTTGAAATTGAGGTAGGATTGTAAACAAAACAGCACGTTTTCCCCTTCACATTTCTCACGTGTATTTATAACAATCATAAAATCTACCGACGGATTAGGTTCATGAATTGGAATCCCATCTGTCCATTCATCCCAGTATTCCCGGAACAGTCCCGATTTATTGGATTTTAAAGAGCTTTGTCATGATGTCCTGTAAAATACGGTTCCGGAGGCCAAAGGACCCTGGCTTTTCTAAGTTATAAAATCACGGCATTTCTGACAATGCGTAGGAATATTTTGACTTCCCACAGAGGGAGAAAACATCAGGGGAACAAGACGCAACAAGCCACTAACAGGAAGGAAACGTAGACGGAGAGGAAGATGCACAGATAAGTGATTATAGAGTGTGGACTGAGACTGCGAAGGGTGAGGAACGGATATGTGAAGTGAAACGAGTGTCTGAGTGTTATTGTTATTATTATTATTATTATCTCATTCTATTTAATACTACTATTCATAAACTACTGTTTTTTCATTGCGTGACGGGTCAAAAAAGTTTGTTTTCTACCCCCCCCCCCCCCCAACGTTAGCAGTACCGCCTACATCTTTCTAAGCGTCCCGGTTTTTTGTTTTTGTTTTTAAATTGGCACCATATTCACTAAAGTATTATAAACGTCTCCTTCCTCGTAATTTAGGTCTACATTTCTAACTTCTGTATTTCAGTATCAGTTTTCGTAAATAATCCAGTACCATTCCTTCTAAATACATTTGCAGGACCTTTGTTGGGCTGATAACATATGATGGCGGTCCGCACATTTTTATTAGGACACACAGATACAGGTGGGGGGGGGAGGCGCAGTTGGTTGAGCCACTGCGCTAAAACGCCGTAAGTTCGCGGGTTCGATTCCCGATGAGGCCATTGGGATTTTTCACTGACTTAATCCTTCCGGCCCCATTATGGCCCTGGGGTGGAATCAGCCTCTAACAGAAATGAGTACCAGGGAATATCTCCTGGGGGGTAAAGGTGCCCACCTTCATGTGCCGATTGTCTATATATTCTGGGAGCCTCAACTTCTTGGAACCCTCAGGGCCTTTCCAGGCCTGTATAGGGTTTGTTTTACTTCTACCTTTACCTTCACAGATATAGGTACACACCCAGAAGCAGGGGCACACACACAGGTATAGGGGCACATACACATGTAGGGGGCACACACAAGTATAGGAGCACACACAGATGCGGGGGCAACACACACACAGGTATAGGGGCACATACACATGTAGGGGGCACACACAAGTATAGGAGCACACACAGATGCGGGGCAACACACACACAGGTATAGGGGCACATACACATGTAGGGGGCACACACAAGTATAGGAGCACACACAGATGCGGGGCAACACACACAGGTATAGGGGCACACACAGCTCTAGGCATCATAAATTAACCCAGCAAACAAACCTGAAGCTAGTTTAAAACGCACACATGCCTTATCCTGCTCACTGGTAACACAAGATGGAAGTCCGTAACTAGTAAAGCACTCACGCTCTCAAGTGGCAGAGCCCCCAAGGCTGTTTTTGAACAGCTTACTCCCCACTTCCCCCCATGCTGCTGCCCATACCATTTTCAGACCCCATCCGTCCTGGGGCCATCAGATACCCCCTTCTACTCCAAATGCAGTAACTTTTATTGCCCATCTTACAGGCAGGGGGTAGGTTTTATTATTTCCAATGTAACACTAGATTCACGAGAAAGTACACCCCTAGCGGGTTATCAACTAAATGCAGCTGAAGTACTGGAAGGAATATAAGAGAGAGACACACAGGAATCGCTGTCCATGGAACAGATACGTTACACTACGACAGAGTAACTGGGGAACTGATACGTTACACTACGACAGAGTAACTGGGTAACTGATACGTTACACTACGACAGAGTAACTGGGTAACTGATACGTTACACTACGACAGAGTAACTGGGTAACTGATACGTTACACTACGACAGAGTAACTGGGGAACTGATACGTTACACTACGACAGAGTAACTGGGTAACTGATACGTTACACTACGACAGAGTAACTGGGGAACTGATACGTTACACTACGACAGAGTAACTGGGTAACTGATACGTTACACTACGACAGAGTAACTGGGGAACTGATACGTTACACTACGACAGAGTAACTGGGGAACTGATACGTTACACTACGACAGAGTAACTGGGGAACTGATACGTTACACTACGACAGAGTAACTGGGGAACAACTGATACGTTACACTACGACAGAGTAACTGGGGAACTGATACGTTACACTACGACAGAGTAACTGGGGAACTGATACGTTACACTACGACAGAGTAACTGGGGAACTGATACGTTACACTACGACAGAGTAACTGGGGAACTGATACGTTACACTACGACAGAGTAAATGGGGAACTGATACGTTACACTACGACAGAGTAACTGGGGAACTGATACGTTACACTACGACAGATAAATGGGGAACTGATACGTTACACTACGACAGAGTAACTGGGGAACTGATACGTTACACTACGACAGAGTAACTGGGGAACTGATACGTTACACTACGACAGAGTAACTGGGAACTGATACGTTACACTACGACAGAGTAACTGGGGAACTGATACGTTACACTACGACAGAGTAACTGGGGAACTGATACGTTACACTACACAGAGTACTGGGACGACGTACACTACGACAGAGTAACTGGGAACTGAACGTTACACTACGACAGAGTAACTGGGGAACTGATACGTTACACTACGACAGAGTAACTGGGGAACTGATACGTTACACTACGACAGAGTAATGGGGAACTGATACGTTACACTACGACAGAGTAACTGGGGAACTGATACGTTACACTACGACACAGTAACTGGGGAACTGATACGTTACACTACGACAGAGTAACTGGGGAACTGATACGTTACACTACGACAGAGTAACTGGGGAACTGATACGTTACACTACGACACAGTAACTGGGGAACTGATACGTTACACTACGACACAGTAACTGGGGAACTAACCAAGCACCTAACTAACTAGCTAACTATTGAAAACACTAAGTTTCTCCAGTCGGCAAAACAACCTCTACTGTATCATAAATATTTACATATAAAATTAAAACATGCTTCAATCTTAGCATGTCATCTTCAGGTAATGTCTATTTCATACCACAGCATCAAATTGCGCGACGAAAAAAGTAAGAAATCAAACGTAATAACAACAACACCAAATTGTAATACAAGAAACACCCAGAATACTTTCAGCCAGAAGAGATATAATCAGAGCAAATAAGAACAAAGGTGCAGCCCCACTAAACACAATAGGCAAATGAGGAGAAGAACCACAACCTAAAACATGTTAAACAAAAAGGAAACCAGAACACTAAAACTCATCATTGTATACTCGTATACTATCTTTTTTCAAAATACTGAATTTGTATCTAAATATTTGACACAATAATAACTGTTCTGCCGACTGAAAATACATAGCATTTTCAATTGAAAATCGTCACAAATCAAAACGAGATGAAAATATTGAAGACAACCGACTTTCACAACTTTCAAGCTTTTTGTGACACAATTAACTCATCAACTCTCGTCAGATTCGTCTTATGATACGACTAACTCATTAACTCAATCTTATAAGATTCAATTATTCTGGGATGTCCCCAGCGCCGGACTAAGGGGTGGGCCAGCCGGGCAGCTGCCCGGGGCGCCGGCCACTAACAAGTCACTAGAACAATTGGAAATAGGTCCTAGTAAAACCAGTTTTCCACAACCGAAAGAATTTCTCCGAAAATTATCCTCAATTTGGGTACGCGCCCTCAAAAAGGTTTTCCAGCCCTGTTCTAGGCCGAAAAAAATTACAAATAATATCGGTTTTGAACTGGCGCCAAATTATTAGCTTGCCCGGGACGCCCACATGTCTCAAGCCGGCTGTAGATATGCCCAACTAACTGACTGACTTCAATATGACGCCATGTTGATTGGTAAATAGGGGATGTTCCACTTAAAACCGGCCCACTAGCACGGCGAAATCTAGAATGGATTTTGTTTCGTTTAATTTTTGGTAGACTAAATGTACACTCTTAAGGAAGATGTTAGAAATGAAATCCTTGTGAATCAATACAATTTTGTGCGCGTGTAATCAAAAACCCTTTCTTGATTTCGCCGTAGGATAAAAGCGGCCCGGTTTTAAGTAGAACACTGTAGTTACCGGCATTTTGGTGGAGCTCGGTGTCTCCATCTTCAGAGTCGAAGATATCAAACCTTCTTGGATTCCTGGACTCTACAGAGGACGTAGCAGGTTCATCGGGAATGTAGGTAAACGTAAACCAGACTTAACGGTTTCAAATCCCGGCACATAATAACCCCATTTTCTAACTGTTCTGTGAGCGAACGGAGGAGACTTTACCTTCCTTTATTAGCTACTCTGAAGTAACGAGCGAATTTTGTCTCCGTAGCTTGTTCTATTTCGTAAAAAAAAAAAAGAACCTCACGCTAAAACCTGTCGGGTAATGCGATCCATAGAATGTGCCGCCATTACATCAGACCCCTTACTGCCAGCTAATCGCATTGTGTGACGTAGCAATATACATTCTGTCTCATTCATTCTCTAACTCGATCGAATCTTTACGTCCCATCACTAAGAAGGAGCATTCAAAACCAGGGAATTCCCATCTTATAGTAGAAAAAGGGGAAAAACTTTCCCACATCTAGATCTCATTTACCTTTGGTTTTTTTTTTAAAAGATTTAACCCTATACGTCTCCACCACTTCTCTTTTTCGTAAATCTTTCAGTTTAGTTGCTTTTAAAGAAGGCGTATCTGTTGATAGAATTTTAGCAAAGTTATATGAACCAATCATTGGACCACAGTTATTTTGATAAGCTGAAAGTACCTTATTTAGTTAAGATATTACTGTGAAGATTACGGTTTTGTGGGATGTGACATCGTGCAGTCTGGTATACAGATATAAAATTTAAAAAACAATGCGAGTTAATGTAGGTGTTAACACACTACACGTGTATTCAAGAGACAGCAGTTTCCAAACATGGATGGTCACTGGATGTCTTGACTAGGATTTACGTATTTTTCCTCAGGTTCTCCAGGCAAATGACGGGATGGTACCGCCATTAAGCCATCACCGATTTCTTTCAAATCCCTTACAGTTTTCAAAGCAAGTCATTCCGTTGTGTTATTTATAACAGAAATCAAGATAAAATCCGTCTAAACACAACTACGTTCCATTTGTTACACAGAATAACATGTTTCGACCAAATTAGGTCATCTTCAGGTTCACAATTCTTATTTTCAAAACATATTTTATAAATTTGTATTCATTCCTCACTATGTTTTGAAAAAATAAGAATTGTGAACCTGAAAATGACCTAATTTGGTCGAAACATGTTGTTCTATAAATAAATGGGACGTAGTTATGTTTAGAAAGATTTTACCCTGTGTCTGCCCTTACATTTTTTATTTTGGACATCCCATTTTTTATATATTAAACTATATTTTGCCTTCACCAACATTCCACTAATGATACTCACATGATGTTAGTTACTCGTAGCGGCGTTAAAAGCCTACACGTAGCTACATTCAGGAACATTGTAACCTATACATTTATCATTGAGTAAACCTAAACAAACTTCATTTCCGTGTTCAGAATGGCCCACCTCCAGTATCTATCATGAGCCAGATGAATCCAGACCTCACCCGCACAAATATTCTCCCACATATGCCTAAGACTTGAAAGCAGTCTGTAGCTTAAAGATTCTCCGCAGTAAAATTCTGCACACATTTACAACTCGCGGTCTGAAGGGAGGAGACAACTTTAAATAAGCAGGCGTAGGCTAGAACGTTAATATTAAAATGAAGTACGTAAGTACGCCATGTTCATTACGGGGATATTTTAAGACATATCTTATTAAACTTCACTTTATATTCACCGTGCATCTTTTTATAATTGATTATTTGTACCAACAAATGCACTAAAACAGTTTTTTCACGGTTTTATTTATTATAAGGATGCCCCAGTACGCATTTCGGCAATTATTTTGCTATGGTCTATGTAAAAACTTAAAATACCCCCTGATGATGGATAAACAATTGCCGAAATGCGTATTGGGGCATCCTTACAATAAAGAAAACAGTGAAAAAAGTGTCTTAGACCAATTCTTTGGTTACGTCATGACGTAAGCAAAGAATTGGTCTATGTAAAAACTCACTTAAAATACCCCCTGATTATGGCAAAATAGTTGCCGAAATGCGTATTGGGTCATCCTTATAATAAAGAAAACAGTGAAAAAACTGTCTTAGACCAATTCTTTGGTTACGTTCATGACGTAAGCAAAGAATTGGTCTATGTAAAAACTCACTTAAAATACCCCCTGATTATGGCAAAATAGTTGCCGAAATGCGTATTGGGTCATCCTTATAATAAAGAAAACAGTGAAAAAACTGTCTTAGACCAATTCTTTGGTTACGTCATGACGTAAGCAAAGAATTGGTCTATGTAAAAACTCACTTAAAATACCCCCTGATGATGCAAAATAATTGCCGAAATGCGTATTGGGCATCCTTATAATAAAGAAACAGGGGAAAAAACTGCTTAGACCAATTCTTTGGTTACGTCATGACGTAAGCAAAGAATTGGTCTATGTAAAAACTCACTTAAAATACCCCCTGATTATGGCAAAATAATTGCCGAAATGAGTATTGGGGCATCCTTATAATAAAGAAAACAGTGAAAAAACTGTCTTAGACCAATTCTTTGGTTACGTCATGACGTAAGCAAAGAATTGGTCTATGTAAAAACTCACTTAAAATACCCCCTGATTATGGCAAAATAATTGCCGAAATGCGTATTGGGGCATCCTTATAATAAAGAAAACAGTGAAAAAACTGTCTTAGACCAATTCTTTGGTTACGTCTTATGACGTAACCAAAGAAATGGTCTATGTAAAAACTCACTTAAAATACCCCCTGATTATGGCAAAATAATTGCCGAAATGCGTATTGGGGCATCCTTATAATAAAGAAAACAGTGAAAAAACTGTCTTAGTGCATTTGTTGGTACAAATAATCAATATCTTATTAAAGTTTTAATTTATCGCAAATTTAAGACACCTTTTCCTTAGCTACCAAAAATTATGGTACGGTTATCATATTTGAGAAGTGGAGGGGATCGCTGTAGCTGCTACATTTTTTTTCACAGTGATTTACTTGTAAGTACATTTTTAATAACTTCTTATATATTTAAATTTTCGTTTAGAAAAAAATATTAAGAGTGCGTTTACAACACCATCACTCCAAATATTCAACAGACACAAAGAATTCTCAACTACATACGTGAATATTTCATAACAGTACAGTTTAATTCTGCATAGAAACATATTCTCAATTTAATATAATAGCATTATCACTGCTAAGATAAGACTCACAGCTTTCCCCTACAATCGACACACAGCACTGTACGTGCAACGAAAGCCATCAGTTTGCTTGTCTCGATGACAGATTCAAGATGCTGTTTCGCCATTATGAGCTGCTGCTGGTTTTTTTTTATTTCATAACCTCCCGAAACAAAAACATCTCAACACAAGTACCATTAATAACTCATTAAGGGGAGACCCGTCACTGCAGAGTACATCAAAATCTGACTGAACCCATTAACACGAAGCGCATTGTCATGAGACATATGGAAATAGAACAGATCTGCGAAAATAGAACAGGGGTCTTGAAGCAGTGACGACTAAAATACAGGATAAGATTTGATGAAAGATGGAGAGAAAGATATGTCTTTCATGAAGGATAGTTATACTACAGGTATGAAATGTGAGTTGAAGTGCAAAGCTTTCGGTCATGGTTTCGAATCTCCCCCAAGGCATATAAATGTTTGCATATTTTTCACTGCAAATTATAATCCTAATCAGTTACTTTAATTTGGCAGTATGGAGGCTCAAAATGATCCTGACTTGTTTTCTAATATTTCAAGTAAAATGGACAATTGCTATAATAATAATCATAATAATAATTTTAACCCTATAATAAGACTTGCCTGAAATACAGGGCATACACAAAAGAATGGTGCGGTATCAAAAGTGAATAAAAAATGTATTTCTCACCTTACACGGGCACAACATACACCGTCAGCGGCGGCAACTGTCCAAGTTTCTCATTTGGTAATTACAATCCTTCAATGTGTGCACCCTGGGTCACACGACACACATCCACACGGTAATCAAACTCATCCCAGACCCGGTGTAGCATGTCCGCTGTAATGGCCTGCAGTGCATGCGTTATCCGATCACGAATTTCATGGATGGACGTGGGCAATGGTGGTACATAAACGCTGTCTTTAACGAACCCCCAAAGAAAGAAATCGCACGGTGTAAGATCTGGCGAACGGGGTGGCCAAGGGAGAAGGTTCTTGTCTCCATTTGCAGCAGCACGTCCGATCTTTGAAACTGGCCCCGCGGCCATGCAGTAAGCATGAGAAGCGAACTGCTGGTAGCGCATGAGAAACTTGGACAGTTGCCGCCGCTGACGGTGTAGGTTGTGCCCGTGTAATGTGAGATTAAAATTTTTATTCACTTTTGAAACCGCACCATTATTTTGTGTATGCCTTGTATATTTAAAGATTCAGTTCATAACGCGCAGTAAACACACAACGTTTCCATTGTAAAACCCATCCATTTACTCTTGTATAAAAAACAAACAGACAATGTACGTATAACGTAACACTCTGGCGCATTTCCGTAACCATTGTTGCCGTGGAAACGCGACAATGCAATCTGCGTGTATTTTTAAGCTACGTGTCATTGACAATGTAAAAATACTGAGCGTGACATTAAAATGCTTCATCGCGAATTTATGTCGCCGGCAACAATAAAAAGTACATGGGTCTTCGTATAAAGTGTCAGATATTTTTGTCAGATTTTAGCCAAATTTGGAGTTTTTGGGACAGATTTTCATCAATGTCCACAAATTTCACGGAAATCCGTCCAGTGCGAGGCGCGCTGATACCTGTGGACGGGGGACATGACGAAGGCAACAGACGCTTTTTAACGCGTATGCGAACGCGCCTGAAAAATCGCCTTTTTTTTTCTCAGACAGGACATCATGCTGAATTCAAGGTTACTGCCTTTCTTTAAGAAAGAAATAAAACGAAGCCAAAAATTGAATTCCAGTTGCGTGTCAGAACAGGGGTTTCGGATCACAGTTTGAGAATAGTATACTGTTGATCCTAAGTTCAGAATCCCCGACTGTGGCCCGCGGTCAGAGATTGTACGGCGTGATGGCAGTCGTTTTACAGCTCGCAGTTTCCAGCAGTAGGTACACGAGTGTCACACCAAAAATGCCCCCGAGCGCACTCATCTCCGGCGATGGATGTTCCTTGTTACACCGTGCATGACCCGAGGGCATACTAACCAGTTAAGTGGACGTCACACACCAACGTGCCAAAAACATTGACCCTTAGGTCTTTAATGACACCACAGGGATGTTTCTTATGGAGCTTTATACGTGTTTTTGTAGAACCAGCACATTCGTTGGTGTTTCCCAGCTCACGGTGCAGACAGTGCGACAGTTCAAGACAAACACTCTCATTTGTCATATACAGTACACTCAAAATTCTTATTTAATATTCATATAACGACGCTATCGAGCGTAAGAAGTTACATGTTACCAGAGCAAAAACAGTGACAACAAATGTTGAATAGGAAGAAATTAACTAACAAAAAAAACTAATTCGAAAGAAGACCGTGCCATGTCTCAGGCAGTTAGTCGCCGGCCTCTCACCGCGGAGGCCCGAGCTCGATCCCGGGTCAGTCCATGTGAGATTTGTGGTGGACAAAGTGGCACTGGGACAGGTTTCTTTTTCCGAGTTGTCGGTTTTCCCCTGTCAATTTCATTCCACTGGTGCTCCATTACTTGTAAAACTTGGTAAAAAAAACTGCTCATCTTATCACAGGGGTTGCACAAGAAGCCTTAAGGCTGCGGTGCGTACGTAGCATCTGCTGCGGGGCCCTTCACCACGCAAAAAAAAAAATCGAAAGAACAGCCTTCTTCCTGAGAAACTAATAGTTCCTCACCTAGTCACGAAATTCCACACATTTTACAGAACCCGAAGGTTCATTATCGTATCCACAAGAGCCATCAACCTGTCCCTATCCTGAGCCAGATCATTCCAGTCCACGCTCCCTTTATCAGATTCCCTTAAGATAAATTTTCATGTTCTCAATAAAAAGCGTCCAATTATACATGTAGAGTTGTTAACATCATAAACAAATTTAATCAGTTTTAATATTAACTCACATGTATTCCTAGGTCTTCCAAGTGGTCTCTTTCCTTCAGGTTTCCGCGTCAAAAACCCTGTATGCATTTCTCTTCTTTCCCACACATGCCACTTGCCCCACCCCTCTCGTCCTATTGACTTTACTACCATAATTGTTCTGACGAGCACTGCACTTCATGAAAGCTCCTGATTAAGCAGATTTCTCCATTATCCTCAATCCAAAATCCTTGCTTTCTTGTGACGATTAAAAAGACATATTTCGTACTGTGTCGAGAAAGAGAGGATTTTTTTGTCAAATATTATCTGTCTTAGTATTCCACGCTAGTACTGCGTGAATCAAAGGTGGACATTCATCAACTGGAAATGTAAAGGCAATAACAAAAATGTTACGTTATGCCTACACTTCCCCTTTTCACAGTAGGCCTAATCACAAATGTAATATAAATTCTCAATATTGCAGTAAAACATTTGGTTACTGCTACATAATTCCCTTTCGTAAACACCCTTTACACATGAAAAAGCCCTGGAAATGTATGGAGAAGTGGAGGCAGAACTCTACGAATTCTTAACATAGCTTTAGACTAACATGGCCAGCCAGCTTCACGCTACGGCCGTATTACGACCAGTAAATATATAAATGCAAGGGTGCGTTCCACAGTCGGTCTCGACGCTTTGCAGGGGAAATAAAATCCTTTAGCCTTTCCTAGAATCGAACCACGTTCCGTCTGTCGTCTACAAAATTAGTTTAGTATAATCACTATATCGTCTGAGCTACCCCAGCTCACACAGATGTCCACAGTACAACTTAAATATATTTTCTTCCGTTGCCGACACAAATGTTTTATATATCAGTTTAATGTAAGGTTTAATATCTTTTTAAGTGGCGTTAGTGACGTCAGATAAGTGTTTCGTATTACAGTTATTTCATACATTTGAAAAATCCACGGCGCCTTAAACTTAACTGACAAGAATGAAAATAGAAAATTGTCACGCAAACTTCATGTGACGTGTTATAAGGAAGGGTGGTACAGACAGACAGACAGACAGACAAAGAGACAGACAGAGTCTCTTTCAATATGACCTGCCCGCAGTAACCGTAGCAAACCTGACAAAGCTACATAAACATAAACATAAACAAAAACATCACGACAGCAGCGACTGTAGTCAGCGCAGGGTTGAAGGCAATTCTGTTCTTCTTACGAAGAAAAGACTTCGGTCTGCTTCGTGGTTCACTTTACGACGCTACCAACACTATACAGAGTCGCTTGATAGATAGATTGGAAAGGAATCAGTCATGACATAACTGATCTACAATCCTAAAATTTGCCACAAATAACTGAGAAAAACCAAGTAAAATGCTTAGTATAATTCATGAACCGGTCGGAATTCGAAACAGGCGTCTCCTGAATACAAGTATAGAGAATAACTGTCACTTTAACCTGTCCTTTGTGAAGTAATCTTTTTTGTACTTTGTCTATCGTTTTAATTTTAGTAGATTACTACGTTTCGGAGGTCGAATCTGCTTCCGTCTGCAGGCAAGAAAATCACCTAACCTGGTGGACCCCTCAGAAAGAGGCCAGTGATGGAGAATAGCTCTTTCTAAGGGCTCTACCAGATTACGTGATTTCCTTTACCTGAAGACGGAAGCACGGCCGGCTTCCGAAACATATGAGGTAGTAGTCTATTAAGTTTAAGACGACGGACAAGGTCCAAAAAAAAGAAGCTTACAATCATAAGTTAAGATATATAACTGATATTTCATTCTTTATCTCAAGCCGTGCAAGAAACGCCCTAAGCGCAGTTTTTTGTGCCATTCTGACTTTCATACATCCTGTTACAGTAGTTTTACAATCTCACTCATTAATTCGTATTCCACAGAGCCATTCATGCAGCAGTTAAAAACAGAAATATTATTGCTCGCCACGGAAAATCATTACCTAGGTACGTCGTTTTATGGTTTTCTTTATTTTATGTCTGCGGGAAATTTTATTGCTTTTTTTTTCTGTGTCTATGTTGAGTTCATTTTAAAATCAGATTTTAAAAGAAAATTATCACGACACAAAAGAGAATAAACCCAACAAAGGATTTAGATCTACAGCATACATTAGCTCGCAGTTCTGCTTGCAAGTTTTATTACACCGTTCTCGTTTGTTTAGCAACAGAAAACACAGATAGCTAGTGGCGTAAATTCTTTTTTTTACAATTTTAAATATGTCTCTCTATATGTATATATATATATACACATACATATACGTATATATATGACAGCAGGGACAAGAAACATGCACTTTAATACATTCCGGTTCAGATTTCTTACTCTAAAGTACACAAATCAATTCCCGAGACCCTACGTACACAACGGGGGTTTTTCTCTGCATTCTGATGCTGGCCTTGTTCTTTACTTCCCTATGCAGACGGTGCTTCGGATGCCTTATACCTAATCACCTCAAAGTCAAAAGTACACCCAGTCTTCCAACCCTGACGATGCTGACATCACGTACCTCCGAAACGTCCGTAAATACCTACAAAACTAAACGGTGTTACAACTTAGAAGGCTGTAGTCCGAAAAATCTGCGTCATGAAACCTGAAACGTTATATATATAACATATAATAAGATATATATATACCTTTATATATATATATATATATATATAAAGGTAAAACAATCCCATTACAGGCCTGGACACACCCTTAGGGTTCCAGGAGGTTGAGGCTCCCAGATTTCTAGACAATCGACACATGAAGGTGGTAACGTTGTCAGCCCTACACACCGGCCGCCTTTACCCCCCAGGAAATATTCCTGGTACTCATTTCTGTTAGAGGCTGAGTCGACCCCAGGGCCATAGTGCGACCGAAACGATTATGTCAAGGAATTAATTCCAGTGACACCATCGGGAATCGAACCCGCGACGTTCCGGTTTGTAGCGTAGTGCCTCAACCAACTGCGCCATCGCGCGCCCCCATATATATGTATATGTATATATATATATATATATATGAAAGCAGGGGTGCCCAAATCCAGGGCTCCAGGTCATTCGGGCTACTAAATTTTTTACGGTGTAAGTAACATAAAATAATACGACGCGTTACGAAATTGGGTAATGTCGAGACTAGCCGGCTGATGACATTATCCAACAGAAGAGCACGAAGCACAAAATGTTCAACGCACATAACAGACACGCCATGCTGGGTAATACTGTAACATTAGCCAAACTGGAGCGGTTTTACGGATACGAAACCTCTTTTAAACAAAATTACACATTGCCAACAACTACAGCTTTAATGATGCCTTCGCTCTTCTGCGATGTTGCGCTGCGTAGGTTGCTAGTTGTGTCACCGACGTTTCGGGATAACATATCTGTCCCGTCTTCAAGGATCAAGCAGTCTATGATAGTGGTATCAGTTCGCGTTTGACACGGCGGGATGGTACTCGCTACAGCAATGGTTAATGGTCAATTAACCGTTCAAAGCCCAGTTGTATATATAAGTACCTCATTCTATAACGATAAGAAAAGGAACGCTGAGATTTGAAGATGTTACTGAAGAGATAAAATGTTATTGTAACGGTGCTATAAAGTTTCAAAGCCTTGCCAGTAGTGCAAGCCAGCACTCTCCTGCTATAACATCTGGAATTAACCTCATTTCTCTGTGCAATTTAACCTGTCATATCCATAAACAAATCAATATTTAAAGTGCCTATTACAACTTGAAATTACGGCTATTAGAGACGTAATAGAACGACTGTCTTTAGCAGTACTTTACCTAACTTGAGAATCGTTAATACTTTACTAATAAGAAGCTTACGATAGGGAACTGCGTGTTGGATACAAATTGGTCTGACGGAGACGAAATCTTCATCGCAGTAAAACTCTATCACATAAATGGAGCGAAAGTTCAATGAACATATAACAGGCCCACGGTAGTTATTACCCTCACACTTCAGAGCATTTCATATACAAGGATTTCTCATTCAAAGGCGTAATGTCAAAGGTTTTGATTATGCAGTATCGATTTAAACAGCGACAATGAATGAACATGCAGCCGGCGTTAAACCTTCCGAACACGTAATTTATCGAAAGTTCTGCTTTCATGTTATACAATAAAGATCTGGTCTCTTTTGCTCAATGCCTTAAGCCTTTGAAGACTAAAATTAATCTAACTATATATAGACTCTATACAGTTCGTAGATTTACGGCATGTAAAAGAACCTTACGGGCATGAATAGAAATGTTTCGTAAGCAAAATTCAGCCATTTCTCACCCAAGTCTCCTGACTGCCTGCCAGATGGCTCTGGCGGTCACATCAGGATTGAGTTGAACAGCGCGGCCAGTCGGCTGGTCTCCGAACTGCCACAAATGCGCAGACCAAGTAACCTCGGAAAGAGGAGGCCCAAGCCCATATAGGGCTGTCGAGCCATGGTTATTATTATTATATATTATATATAGACTCTATACAGTTCGTACCTCGCAGAGAATACAGCGTGCCTCCTTAAAAAAGAGCAATGGGCGAAGGCTGTATGGGGAAATAGTCGCTGTTTACTCTAAGAATATAACTGAACTATGAACACAGCGTGGGGAAAACGTAGTGAGTTACTAGTGTTAGACGTGACGGTAATCACAAGGACTTAGAAAGGCTGAACTTTGGTGGCTGTACTAGTATTATAAGGCACATCATTTAGGAACTTTGCACTTCACCTACACAGAAGGCCAGTATTTATGCATTTCGCAAGAATCTCAAAATAAAGTATTAAACTTCTCCAGACAATAATAAACGCCTTTTTTTTTTTAAATGTTATTCATACCATGCACATTATTATAAGTAGTACATCAACCAGCTTACGCATTTAATAAAATACATTCAGAAGCAAGCATGAAACTCCTACATGTTTCGGCACAGGAGTGCCATCATCAGGAAGTTATTCAGAACAAAGCAGTACAAGGCCAACAGATAATCTAAATACTGTGTTTCCCTTCTTAAAATGATTGAAATATTAAAATTCTACAATATACAAAGTTGATAACCACAAAATTACAATGTTTACAGCATAAACATTGTAATTTTGTGGTTATAATTTCAATATTTTAATCATTTCAATAACGGAGACACAGTGCCTAGATTAGCTGTTGCCCTTATACTCCTTTGTTCCGAATAACTCCCTGATGATGGCATTCCGGTGCCGAAACATGTAGCAGTTTTATACTTTCATCAGGATGTTTTATTACACGCATACGTTGGTTGATGTATCAATAATAAACGACTTATTTGAAAATGGAGACACGGCGTGTTCTCTGTTAAATATAAATTGTATCCTTAAATGTAATTCACATTACTTTTAGCCTTCAAGTGTTTTACTTTAACTCATTACTTGAAATTTCTGTCATTTAACATCGTTAACAAAAAAATTTATTCGGGTCTTATAATCATAGAATAATCTCATGGAGCAAAGCCTTTCTTGGAAAGCTAATGGTCGCACAGCTATTCAAGAAATTCCACTTTTTTTATGCAAGATGAAAGATCACTGCCGTGTTCACACGCCACTGGTTTTTATCCTCAGCCAGACGAATCCAATCCACAATCTTATATTCTATTAATTTAAACGGCTGTATAATATACAGCGACAACTGACCCATCTTGTACTATATTTCACCCATTTTAATAATATCCTCCCAGCCCTTAAGGCTTCCGAACGAAAAGTCCGAACGCATTTCTCATGTGTTCATACATGTTAAAACACGTGCTCAACTCACCATCAATCATAGTTATAACTGATGAAGACTGAAAATAATGAAACTCCGCATTACGTAATTTTCTCCAGTCTATCCTTACCTTCTCCTTCCTACACTCAGACAATAACTAGTGTATTGGTTTTACTGGAAGGCAGCGAACAGCGGACCACATGTTTCATGACTCAGTATTCCACAGTGATGATTTCAAGATTAGACATAAAGATAGAAGAGAGAGAGGCAGTCCGCCATTTACCAGACGCACTGTCGCAACTTCTCTAACCCCTCCGCACCCCCCCCCCCCCCACCAGTTCATCCCTTGTATATACAAAAAAAAGATACGGTTACGAATAAAAAAGTTATGTCCTATATACATGTAAACTAAGGCACTTTACTATAGGTTTTTATTTTCTAAGGGCTGACAGGAGAAATTTGAAAGGGGGGCCTCATACCAGTCTTTCTAAACATTCCCTCCATTGCTACACTGTGATTTTTATTTCGCTATAGAATACGCTGCCTGTCACTCGCGGATAGCGAGTCAAAAATGTGGCCACTCTCAAGCATTGACAATATCGAATATCGTGAACTCGATATTTCAATTTAAATATATCTCATAAAACAAGATCGATGGACAGGGCAAGCGAAAAGCAGGGGATAGGTAAAAGATACACGCGATTAGAAATATAAGGTGCTAAAGACATTTCTACATTATGCAGTCAAGTGTGTGACACAGTGTGTCTTAGTAGATGGGAAAAAGTCCTCTCTCCATTGGCACGTACTCTGAGTAATAAGGGAACAGGTTCGAGATATCACGGATATATATTCGGACTTTTTCCATTGTCACTGATTAAACAAAAACGAGGTTTCGAAAGAAGGCTGCCTTCGTCTTCAGGTGCACTAAAATCTTGAGAACCGTCGTGTTTGTGTAATCAGTGACGACGGAAAAATTCCAAATACATATCAGTGATACCTCGCACGTTATACCATTGTCTAAGAATTATAGTGTAGAGGGAGCAGGTTCTTCCGAAACATCGGTACCTGTCTACAAAATTACACAGCTTCACATGACATCGTGATCTTGAGGGTCATAAAATTTCTGTATTAAAACTTGAGTCGGAAGAGTTCACCTTGAAGAGTTAGATGTAGATGGGGAAGGAATAAGTGGATGTAGTGGAGTCTTGTTGGGTAGTATCTTAGGCTGTGCCTCCATCAAGGATAAGGACAGAGCGTCCGACACTTGACCTACTTTACTTGCAGTGAAAGCTTCAAGACTTAGACCAAATTAAAACGAATCTGAATAAATGCGACTCGAGTGCAGAGCAGATTCATCTGGCTCAAGACAGAGTGGCGTATCCACCTTTTTTGAAGAAACAATAAACCTTCTTGTAATATAAGAGCAAGAAATTCTTAAATACCTGCAACACTACCAGCTTCTCAAGAAAATTTCCGCTCCACGGGTTCAGTCAGATTAATTATCTCATTAACACGAACAGAGTCTCTCTTGAGAAGCTAACAGTTGCTGAGTTAGCCAAGAAATTCCTCACAGGGATGTTACACAGCGTAGATTGGTCGTTGATACTGGCGTTTTGGAACAACCGATCGGTCCCATCTTCAAGGGTCAGGCAGTCATTATTCTTGGACTGCCTGATCCTTGACACTGTGGTGGCAAAACGCTGAGTTTGAGTTTTGAATATTGAGGTACGTACAGGGTGATTCAGGAAGAAAGGTCAATATTTTGGGAGGTGATAGCATAGAAAAAGTTCATACGAACATGTGTCTAATTTTAAATGGTTACCGAGATAGATCTGTTTGAATCTACAAATACAAAAACACTGTGAATGATCATATAGAAACTGATATTATTTATTCTTAATACCGGGTGTCGCAGAGCCGACTGACACATTTCCTATTATCGTGTGGCAAGAAGTGTCAGTCGGATCTGCGCCACCCTGTATATATTACAACTACAAAACTCAATACATTTATCACCTCACGCGGCATGCGGTACGTGCTTTTGCGACGAACAGTACATTACCCCCACTTTGGCACCCCTGCTCCAAGAACGCCTTCAATACAAAGCTTGTGCAGTAGATGTGTGACATGGCGATCACGTGGAGCTCAAGAGCCTGTTTTGGTCAAGGTGTTATTACAGTTTGAGCTCTAAACACTTCTGCCTCGAGGTCCGTCACTTGGACGCTTAGCAAGGTATTCGGTCAGTTAGTTACGACTCCTACGTCACCATTCCGTTCAGTTCAGTCATAAAACCGACGTAACACAACCACGACAACGCGATGACGTAAAAAGATCTGACCTTCCTTCCTTTCAAGCCTTAAAGCACAAGGACCAGTCAGCATAGAACTAGAGTGACATTATTTTATCTGACAACTGTCGACAGTCCCTTTACGTCCATTCGCTTAAATTACAATACCAATTACAATCACTCATTGCCAGATTTCTGTATCATGTACTTTGGTCGGACTTTATACTGAGGATACTCTAACGTATTGAGATTATTTAATGTGTGGGTGTTTTTGTAATGTGCGTGTGTTTTTTTTTATTGTGTGTGAGTGTTTTTGTAAGAGTGTGGATGTTTTTGTTAAGGTGTGGATGTTTTTGTTAAGGGATAGGTGTGGATGTTTTTGTAATGTGTGTACGGTGTTCTAATGTGTGTACTTGTGAAAACCCAATCGCAATAAATAATAATAATAATAATAATTTCTTTTTGTTATTTTCCCCAGTTCTTGCCTGCGTAACCGGTAATTCTGAAATCTGTCCACGTAACTGTTCGTTATTATTCATGCAGTTCGAGAGGACCGTCCAAGCCGCAGTCCGCAGTACGTGGTACGCAGTCCATCTTCATCTGCTGCTGCCCGCCATGTCAGTCTTAAGACGTTCCCTTCGCCAGAACCCGCAGTAAGTTCGCCAAATGACGTGCTCTGTTGCTTTGAGGAATTATAACCGTAAATAACTGGTTTGTCTTTTGTTGCGAGGTCCACGCACGTAGGTCAGTGTTACTGAAGGCAGTGACATTCAGGCATTCCAGGAACGTGTTCCAGTATTCCACTTGTACTGATGCATTACACAGAGGCTTCCATTTCCCTACTCTTCTACCAGTGGATTGATAAACAGACAGACAGACAGATAAAGCAGATACGTACACATACATACTACATACATACATACATACATACATAATAATACGAAGACACACAGATTGGATACAGACGTACGGATTAGATGGGTGGATTATATAGAGACATTAAATGAATAGATTGCGGAGGCAGATAATACCTAGATAGGTAGACAAATAGATAACTAGCTAGCTACATAGATATAAATATAGAGAGACAGACATATATGTACATAAATAGATAGATAGATAGACATACGATGGATGATGGATGGATAGATATATAGACAGACAGGCCGATAGATAGATATAAAGAGATAGAAACAAAATGGATAGATACATACATACATAATAGACACAAAGACAGATAGAAGATACAGACATGGATTTAATCGCTAGATTATATAGAGACATTAATGAATAGATTATAGAGGCAGATAATAGATAGATAAGAAGGCAAATAGATAGACAGATAAGTAGATAGACAGATAAATATATGGGTAAAAAGATAAAGAGATAGACAAAGAGATAGGCAGATAGACAGACAGGCACGAAGGTAGCAGGCAGGCAGGCAGACAGACAGACAGACAGACAGACAGTAAGCAAGCAATGTGTTGACATCCTGCAACATCCAGACATCCAGACACGATGTCTGTGTTACTGTAGAACTGTCCACTACCTGCAGCAGTGAAGACACTGACTTCAAGGCACAACGTGAAAACACTGAACGGAAGAGGAGCCAATTAAGAAGCGTCTCTCCTGAAAGACAGGCTACCCGTCTAGCTCACATCCGCCTTAATTCAACGTTCAGAGTCGTAAAGAAAAAAAAAACAGGATAGAGGGTAAAGTTTCATTGCGTCGATTACGAATGCGAACATTACTTGTAAGTTATGCAGTGGCTCTGGAGTACAGAGACTGACGGGACGGAATGGCCGTAAAATGTGCGCGTTTAGGGACCACCTGCCTGCCTAATCACAGTCAAACCGATATGCACAACACACCAATCAAAAAAGGTACGTTTGGGACAATTAAACAAGCCTTAACATCTAACTAAGACATAAATACAGCGACAACAAAAAGCGAAGCGAACACAACCACTATACAGGCATGAATTATCTACAGTGTTCCACAGGCAAACAAATATAGGGAATATTGGCGACTTGACAGATGTCTTAAAGGTAAGTCCACGTTCGAAATTCGAAATTTGATTTCCAAAAGACACAGCATTATAAAGGATGTAAAATATAAAGCAAAATTATCTCCTGTGATTAAATAAACACAAAGACATGAACACGTATGGGAGAGAGGAAGGTAGCTCCATGTATTCTTGATCTTTACACTATACGGAAATGAGGTTCCCGCTACTTTACCACCGAAAAATTGTCTCCAGTACCCGCTTTATAGAAAGTGTTAAATTTCCAAGTGATTCCAGTGAGTGTCAGAGTTCCACGATCTGGCAAATAGCTGGAAACGAAACAGGCCTAGGTTACAGAAAAATTTAAAAGTCGTCGAAAAGTAAGTGAAGCCGGAGTACCGTAGTGATTGGGCTACGTGCTGGACGATCCTGGCTTCGGAAGAGCCGATCCCATGTGGCCGCGCGGTCTAAGGCGTGGGTTTGCAGCCGCTCGCTTGCTGGGATTGGGGGTTCGAATCCCACCAGGGGCATGGATGTTTGTGTTGTGTTAGATGTATGGACGATAGCATGAAACATAAGGTGACATGAAGGACAAAAAGGACTTCAACAGTACAAATGGATCAAAGGGGAAAACCCAGGAATTAAAAAAAAAATCCCGCCTAGGGCATGGATGTTTGTGTTGTGTTTGTTGTAAGGACGGTAGTATGGAACGTAAGGTGACATGAAGGACGAAAGGATTTAAATAGTACAAAAATGGATCAAAGGGGAAAAACCCCGGACAGGCAAAAAAAAAAAAAAATTCCGTCGGAGACATGGATGTCTGTGTTGTGTTTGTTGTAAGGATGGTAGCATGGAACGTAAGTGACATGAAGGACGAAAGGATTTAAATAGTACATAAAATGATCAAAGGGGAAAACCCGGACAGGCAAAAAAAAAAAATTCCGTCGAGACATGGATGTCTGTGTTGTGTTTGTTGTACAAGGACTAGTATGGATCATAAGTGACATGAAGAAGGACGGAAGGAGTTAAAGGTACAAAATGTATCAAGAAAAAAAAATCCCGGCAGGGGCAAGAGACTTTTCTTTTCTCCAAATCGTAAAGTCCGGCTCTGGGGTCCACCCAACCTCCTATTCAATGCGCACCGCGGTTTCTTCCTGGAGGTAAAGCGGCCGAGGCGTGATGCTGAACACTCACCTCCACCTAGCCATGTACAGCTATACCTTTAGTGCCCGTATATGTCTTTGTGGCGTAGACAGCGACAACTTTACCTTTAAATAAAGTGGCGATTGGTGAAACCTGAATTGCAATTAAGAATGCGTTCTTCGGGGATATTACGCAGCGTTGAGTGGTAGTTGTATACCTACGTTTCGGGACAACTTATCGGCCCGATATTCAAGGGTCAAGAAGGCTAAGAGGACTTTCTGACCCTTGATCTCATCTTCATTGCGGCTGAAGCCTGAAATCACGCATCGAATTGATTTGCAAGGCAGTGATCATGAACTAATTCAGGTTATACACCGATATTTATCGGGAGCAACTGAAAGAAACCACGGAGAACCTCAGCTAGGATAAAGAGTGCCCTGGCTGAGTTGCGAATGGGGCAATTGAATACAAAGCAGAATTGCTACAACGCTACATGAAACAAAGGAGATCAATTTATTGCTCACCACTGCAAGTGCTGTTCCTTTTCCCAACGGCGCAACAGCACCTAGTGAGCAAGGGCCTCCTCATTATCGAGGCTTCACGATCACACTTAGACACACCACACTCAGTAGGACTCCTCTGGACGAGTGATCAGCCCATCGCAGAGACCTCTACCTGACAACACACAATACTCACAAGAGACAGACATCCATGCCTCCGGAGGGATTCGAACCCACAATTCTAGTAAGCGAGCGGCCGCAGACCCACGCCTTAGACCGCGCGGACACTGGTATCGGCACAGTGTTGTTATACTAAGACAAAATCCTAGTCTACTTTTGAGTTACGTTATTTAACGGTAATTCATCACGTGATAGCACCCAGTGTGTACAAGTTCACTGTGGCTAGTTGAGTAGGTTATGTTGTTTTCTGATTGTTACTTCCACCAACAAGGGTGTTGGTATTTTATGTACATTGGCTATTTTTAGATTTTATTAATTGTTTGGATATTTATCAGATTGGTTATTTATAATTTGCAGACTTATTTCATATTTTATATTTGTCAACTTGTTAAAATTTCTTTTAGGTTTGTTTATGTGGTTTTAAGATACACCGAGTAGTTTATGTGGTTTTAAGATACACCGAGTAGTTTATGTGGTTTTAAGATACACCGAGTAGTTTATGTGGTTTTAAGATACACCGAGTAGTTTATGTGGTTTTAAGATACACCGAGTAGTTTATGTGGTTTTAAGATTACACCGAGTAGTTTATGTGGTTTTAAGTTACACCGAGTAGTTTATGTGGTTTTAAGATACACCGAGTAGTTTATGTGGTTTTAAGATACACCGAGTAGTTTTCCTCGCGTATAGTTTATGAAGATTTGTACGTTATATTTGGTCAATTTTTTTCTTAATATTTCTTGTTGTCAGCGAGGACGAGAGCAGTCACCTTCCGAAAGTTGTTATTTTCGTTAAAACAGTTTGACGATGGGGGAAAATCCTGGTGAATGTGAGTGATTTTAGTTACGAGTACACTTAGTTTCGGAAGCCAGCTGTGCTTCCGTCTTCAGGTAAAAGAAACACTAATCTGATGGACCCTTTAAGAAGAGCTATTCTCGGTCATTGGGCTGTTTCTAAGGGTCCACCAGATAGGTGCTTTCCTTGCCTGCAGACGGAAGCAGATTCGGCCTCCGAAACGTAGTAATCTATTAAAATTAAGACGATACACAAAGTAAAAAGAGATTACTTTACTAAGAACAGGTTAAAGTGACAGTTATTCTCTATACTTGTATTCAGGAGACGCCTGTTTCGAATTCCGACAAGTTCATAAAATAAACTGAGTATTTTTCGTGGCTTTTCTCAGTGATTCCTGGCAAATGTCAGGATTGTACGTACGATTGTACCGATTTATTTATGAATGCATTCAGTTTAGCACCAGACAGCCATCCGGCAGTAGGCACGATTCCCTCCCTCAAACATTTTGTTGCAATTTGTTTTCACTAATTTCCAATTAAAACTTTTTTTAACTTCTGTGACTGCCTGCGAACGACGTCAGCAGTGGAAGGTAAAAAGTTTATCATCTGACCAACGGCGTAGGCTTGAAGGCTCAGCAGGTGCTGCGTTCTACCACAAAACACGAAGACAAAGCGTGCAACATTACTTACTTTCAACGAGGGTAGACCAGTAGGGCCTAGACGACCAGGAAACCTGGTTTCGATCCCCGGCAGCTGTACAGAAATGTCTCTTACACACAGCATCCAAACCGGTTCTGGGGTGTGACGCCGATCATTAGCCTGCCAATCTAGTGCCGAAAACAAGAACGTCTGGAGCTATACCTCCATTCCCTCATACGTATTTATGGAGTGATGCTTAAGGTTTATCGGCCAAACGGAAGGCCCATGCCCCATTACATGTAGCTATTCACGGCAGAAGAGGACAATGCTGTCCTGTACAGGTGCACGCCTGGGTATTTAAAACGAAAATAACTCCGGCCACCAGCGTCTACATAGGGATTTAAAGGCCGGATGACAAAGGTTCAATAAGTGTACAGAGAATTTTACCTTTACGTCAAAAACATCCTGTTTTGCACGCACACGTATTCTTCCAGCCATATTTGGTTTGGCTTTCGGTCGGTTTATTTTCCTCTCTGTTACATGCTTTCACATCAGCATAACATTATACAGCTATATATATATAATAATGGCAACAACAAATGTAACACAAATATACAAAAATTAGTTTTATAATACAATAAACTCCTACATGTTTCGGCCAATCATGTGGCCATCTTCAGGGATATAAAACACAAAGCTTAGATGCATTAAAAATATGAAATAAAATTATAAAAATATCAGAACCAATGCAAAGTTGTAATTACAATCATATGAACCCAAAAGTATTTTTTTTTTCGCAATGGCGCAACAGCCCCTAGTGGGCCAGGGCTCCTCATTATCGAGGGTTCAACGATCACACTCAGACACACCACATTCGGTAGGACTCCTCTGGACGAGTGATCAACCCGATGAGGGACCTCTACCTGACAATAAACAACACTCACAAGAGACAGATATCCATGCCCCAGGCGGGATTCAAACCCACAATCCCAGCAAGCGAGCGGCCGAGACCCAGTCTTAACCCGCGCGGCCACTGGGATCGGCTGAAGCAATAGTATAAATTGTATAAATTCGATTAATACAAGGATCATAGATCATATTAAGATTATGCTACTACATGCGACTTCAATCCAAAGAGTTACATTTCAGGTACCAAATTTTCATGTATTTAGTTCACTTCAGTAAGATTAGGCAGTGTGTGAGGAACATCGTCCCTACAGCAGCTGCTCGCATTGCACAGCTAAGAAAGTGCGCAGGAGATGCTATCACTTCGATAAATTCCCAGCATTCTGTATTCCAACAGTAGCACTAGTGTCTGATACAGCGAGTGAACTCAAGCTGCTTTGGTACCTACCACTGCCCCCCCCCCCCACCTGCACCCCGAAAACGTGGCATGGCCAGCCCCTATAGACCTATAGACCTTTCTGATTTGATGTTTCTTGAAAATCCACGTGATCGCACTATTCAAGGCAATCTGATTTAGACCGGATTCCCGGTCGCTCTTTAAATGTAAGGGAAACGAAAACTGTTCCGATTCCTTATCTATGACTACAGTGTAGCCAACGTAACGCCTAGAATATACCTCTCCTTTGGTCCTAGCAAAATTACATGGTCTGCAGAACACACTTCAACTTAAGTCTTATGGGATATTGCTGTGTGACAGCTGAACAGTTACCGACGTTTCGAAAGAACGTAATGACTTTATATTTGGGGTTAAGCAGTCCAAGAAAAGAGACGATATTATAGAGCGTCGATTTCGATCGTCAGTGCCTTCATCTTCAGGGCTAAGCAGTAAAAAAAAAAGAGATAAGTTATTAATTCGTGTCGACTAGATGATTACCGATGTTTCGAAGGTTCCTAGTACTTCCATCTTCAGGGTCAAGTAGTCAAAAAATTCTCTTCTTTTCTTGTAGGCGGTCTAATATTCCAGAAAAATCTCAAGTCTTGTACAATGTCTATTTGGGAAAGAAGATGGGCATGTTAAAGAACAGGCAAGTCAGAAAGACGAGAGACATCCAGATCGTAAAATTTATACGTTTGCTTGTAATAAGTGTAGTGCACCTAACTCCCTCCGACATTTCTTTCACCATTTCTACCTTCTCCTCTCCTTTTGCCGTCCAACGGTTAAAGAAAACGTGACAATGAAGTGTCCAACATAAAGCTGGCCAACTCATTATCCGGTTTACTACAACGTGTAATTAATAAGCGTTTTTAAAAACCGATTTTTATACTTCATACGTGTAATAATATTAATTTTCCTACACATAATGTCCATATTTCATCATGTGGACTTACAAAACCAGTCACTGTACTTTGCGTAAGGAATTGCAGTAGGTTATCTGTAATTATCCGGTATATTTAGAGTACGATATACAAAATTTCCTCCCACATCTTTCAAAGAGTTACATTACGTGGCCGCCTTCGTTCTGGCAGTATACTGAGTGGACATCGACGTCAGGACTTTGGTGCTATAAAGCGAAGTGCAGGAGACAGACATATTATAACAGAGTTATTGTAACAGTGACATAAGGCGCTGTGTGAATTTGTACTGTCTTTATCATGTATAACTTATCACTTCAGTTTTCATGAAAAATAAATTAATCTTCTGCGGGATGTTGCTATGGTAAAGGTAAAGCTCTCCCTATACATGCCATGAATGCATATAGGGGGATTAGACTATAGCTCCAGTCATTCTTAACTTGGGCACTAGGTGGAGAGTGGTCAACTTCACGCCCCAGCCGCCTTACCTTTGGGGAAATAGCTACCGGTGCCTATTTAATATACGCTCAGTGGGCCTCAAAGTCAGGCAGGACTTTTGGAGAAGAGATAAATTTCTTGCCCCTGCTGCGATTCGAAACCCGGATCATCCAGCCCGTGGTGTGGTCACTATACTGACTGAGCTATCCCAGCTCCTGTGACGCCATGTCGAGTTTGTAAATAAAGGTAAAGTAATCTCCCAAGGGACAAAAATCATCGACTTCTTGTCCCTTGAAAATAGGACCGATAGGTTGTCCCAACGTCCGTGCAAGACTATCACTTAAAGCTGCGTAATACCCCAGAAGAGCGCAGATTTAATCTACATCGCGGTGGAAGCCTGAAATCATGCATATATATATATATATATATAATAATAGTGGAGTCAAACTTTTCAGAAGGCTGAGTCTGCTTACAACCAGTCCTCTTCGCATTTCGCAGCTTTATGCCTAGAATTCCAAAAATAATACTTCTTGGACTGCTTGACCCTTGAATATGAGATTGATAGACTGTCCCGAAACGTCGGTAACCATCTACCAACCTACGCCACGTAACATCCCAGAACAGCGAAGACCTAATTACACCGCGGCTGATGCCTCAAATCACGCAATTATATATATATATATATATATCCTTTGCCTCAATACACCACAAATATTTCCAATACTTAAAAAAAGCATTCCTCCAAGCTTTATAACAAAAATGTTGTTCTTAAGGAAATAGGATCGAAAGTCTTTAGTAGGATCAATCTAGCTCAGTACAGGGACCAGTGGTGGGGTCTTGTGACTACGGTAATTACCCTTCCAGTTACACAAAAACTCCATATAAAATTTTTAACTGCTCTAGAGGAGAACTCTACTCCACGGAATTACTTATTCATATTTGAAAAATATTATTTGTTAGTTATGACAGAGAAAGTATAAGCCGGTTAGCCCCTTAAAGACTAACTAGAAACTGAAACTAAATAATATTTAAAGATTCAATTCGTACCGCGCTGTAAACACACTCCGTCTCTGTTAGAAGAATAAATCAGTTAACGTTGTATAGGGAAATAATGCCTCTTTGTTCTGAGACCAATATGAAACACAGGAATGCAAAGTATGGGCAAAAGGTGGAGGTTTTGTTATTAAACCTGAAGGTACAATAATTACCACAAGGCTTAAGAGGGTTACAAATGATTTAATCGTATTTTTATCTTAAGTGTGCACACTGTGGTATATCGGGTGACGACGTCACTGCTGTCAATAAATCGTTACATGCGTTACAGGCACTGCGATATTAAAATATTATGACCAGCAAAAACCAGGATTAACATAGATTTCGCGTTTTTAGTACTGTTAACGTCGCATTGCCGATCCCAGTAGCCGCGCGGTCTAAGGCGTGGGTCTACGGCCGCTCGCTTACTAGGATTGTGGGTTCGAATCCCACCAGGGGCATGGATGTCTGTCTCTTGTGAGTGTTGTGTGTTGTCAGGTAGAGGTCTCTGCAACGGGCTGATCACTCGTTCAGAGGAGTCCTACCGAGTGTGGTGTTTCTGAGTGTGATCGTGAAGCCTCGATAATAAGGAGCCCTAGGCCCACTGGGGGCTGTTGTGCTATAGGAAAAAAACGTCGCATTATCTTGACAGTGATTGGACACCCCTGTGACTGGGGCTACAGCAGCTCACAGGGTAAGAAAATTGTACTGCAACTTGTACAGACGGCGAGCTGCATGGTGCGAGTCGCCAACAGAGAGAGATACGATAATGCAGTCTGGAATGCCAGATTATGTTGTCGCGTGAACTGATTCCTGCCTCAGCTAAAAAAAAAAAGTCTGTTCTAACACGTAACCTTTCGAAATAAGCTGTCTGCAGTGACCGTATAGAAATGCTGATTTGTACACAATCTTACGTGAACAAGCTGAGACAGTTAGCCTAGTACAATGGCGGTGAATATCAAGAGTAAGCACTTCTGCGATGTGACATCGTTTAGTTTGGTAGACATGTACCAACGTCTCGGAGAAACCGGCTACCTCCGTTTTGATCATACCCTGAAGATGGCAACACATTTTTCCCATCACATCCTATAAGACTTGAGGCCAACCTTCCGCCTCTTTCTAACTTGACTCCTTCGTAAATTAAAATTCTTAAAACCCATGGTCAGTTACCCCCCCCCCCCCAATGTTATTAGCCAAGTTACGCTTATGCCTCTACATTGCGGAAAAATCTGACCTTTCAAGACGACGGCTGTCCGTATACGTACATACAACATAGCATGTCTTCCAAATTATACATATTCTGTCTTAGTTTACATAATTTTGCCTTGAGCATTAAGACCATAAAGACTGGAGGAGACTAACCTAAACTATATTTAAGGGTCAGTTCGTACCGCGCAGTAAACACACTGTCTCTGTTATAAAAACCAATCAACGCTGCATACAAAATTAATCGCTGTTTGTTCTGAGATCCACACAAAACACATAAATACACTGCGTTGGCAGAACGTAGAGTTGTTGAATGTTAAACCTGGTGGTACATATAGTAACCACTGGGGTTTAAAGTGTTAATGTACTTTGTACATAAATACAGTCCGTACCGCGCAGTAAACACACTCCGTCTCAGTTATACAAACCAGTCAGTTAATGCTGTACAGTGAAATAATCGCTGTTTGTTCTGAGATCCACACAAAACACATAAATACAGTCCGTACCGCGCAGTAAACACACTCCGTCTCAGTTATACAAACCAGTCAGTTAATGCTGTACAGTGAAATAATCGCTGTTTGTTCTGAGATCCACACAAAACACATAAATACAGTCCGTACCGCGCAGTAAACACACTCCGTCTCAGTTATACAAACCAGCCAGTTAATGTTGTACAGTGAAATAATCGCTGTTTGTTCTGAGATCCACACAAAACACATAAATACACTGTGTGGGCAGAACGTAGATTTTCTGAACACTAAACCTGGTGGTATATAAAGTGACCACTGGGATGCAAAAAGGTTGAAACAGGAATTTATACATCTCCGTCAGTTGAGGTAGTTCAGTGAAAGGATATGGTGTGGAGGATCGGAATTCGATTCCAGGTAGGAGCAATTTTCTTCACCACGCCCTATACAGATGGCGCTGTTGTCCAAAAGCTATCCGTTCTTGTAATGGTTATCAGAGGTTCCTAGTTGAGAGTGAACTGATGGTAAGACCTCCCGAAGTCGTATGAAGAATAATGTAAGAACCCAGAAGATCATCGTCATAAAATGAAGACTTAAATACATTATCCTGTTTTCTTTTATCAGTCAGCTACTATACACAGGGCATACACAAAAGAATGGTGCGGTTTAAATGTACATTATACGAATACCGCACCATTCTTTTGTGTATACCCTGTATTAAGAAAAATGTGTTTCTCAGTCCTTGTTCATTTTGATTAATCTGACGGATTGATTCGACGTTTTGAAATATTTAACTTCATTAAATAATATGTGATAAAATAATCAAAATGCAGCATAAGAAACAATAATGCCCTCATTCATTACAAACAATAATATTCTAACCTTGATTTCATGCTTACGCCGCGATGTTGATAAAATCTGCGGTCTTCTGGGTAATTACAAGGCGTCGTGTGGTAATCATTTAACCGACGTTTCGGGACAACGTATCGGTCCCATCCTCACGGGTCAAGATTCCGATGGGACCGATACGTTGTCCCGAAACGTCGGTTAAATAATTACCACACGACGCCGTGTAATTACCCAGAAGACCACAGATTTCAATCATACATTTATTTCAAGACGATCGTATAAGGATACACTTCATTAAACAGAAATGCCTGAATATAATTGACAATGAGCATTACTGATGCAAGCCTGATACATAATGCGAGTTCAGTAAAGCGACAAGAGATTTTAGGAAACTGAATGAAAGCTATGGAGCAACGAAAGAAATACTGACTGACTTCTTATCATGTATGACTGCTCAGACATTTCTTTCCCACAAGTACTGGAGACGATTTCTCAAATTCGTGATGAATCCCTTGGAAACACGACAGGAGAAATAGAGAGGAAAAAAAATTTGCCGACACTTCATCAATCACTCATAACGTTTGCAGATTTAGCGCCAGACGATCTGATATCTCACCAGAGATGATGGTACCAAATTCGAATATAATTCATTTTCCAGTTTAAATTAATTGGTTTTACGCCTGGATGTATCCACTAAAGACATGCCAGTCTATGTAAGGACATTTTAAGATATACGACTGCGTGGAAGGACCAATGGCGGAGTCCGAGATATGCAAGCAGCACAAAGAACTTTTCGCCGACTTGCGCAACTCTGTACACAGTTATCACCACACGTCAGTTCACATTCCACATTCATTCTTTCCAGCCAGTTTCCAGTACACACTGACTTACATGTCCATTGCAAGAGACAGAATATCGTTTCACCGCCTATCATTAGCCAATACGGTCCGTCGTCAATTAAAAATTCTTCACATTAAATGTACAGTCGTCCCTGTGTTTAAAAAAACACTACGCCGTGAAGACTTTTTGGAGGAGTGGAGGTATAGCGCCACGTGTTCGTAACCTCGGCATTATATAAGGAGAATGGTCAGCTTTGCTACCCTCTGGTTTTACCCACAGTAAATAGCTTCAGATGCTCACAGGACGGGAGAATGTGTGGGCCCCACAGCCGGTCTGGACAATAAAATAAAAAATTTTTCTCCAAGGGAATTTAAACACAGATTAGGTTCTTGCTCATCCTGTATCTTTGTCACTATACTAAAAGAGTTATCCCGGATTCCCTCTTAATAGCTGTAAAAACACAAAATCATACATCTTTCAGTTTTAGTAAATAAATTGGTGTACTATGTTTTGAAACAGCCTATAGCCCAAGGCGAATTCTCCTACAAGCATGCCTGCTCTGTAAATCTAATCCAGTTCGCATTCTAATAGTCTTCCACTCAGCTGCCACTGGGCAATCTCGGTAGGGGGCGAAACAATACGCGGAATACATGAGGGTGGGGCGGAAGGAATTGTGTGGAAGATGTGCGCGAACACGCTACGAGGAAGAGGAGAAATATGTGACTGAATTCTTACACAAGAAGTCGCAAATTGGCGGACACAAGATTTAGTTGGCATGGAATTAACAAAGTGTTGTGTGCAAATGACGTCATAACATTTTAAAGCCTGAAAAAAAAAACAACGAAAATTATTTTGTCCAGTGCTCTTCGATATATAGAAGAGCAACTGTTTTGTTTCAAGGTTTCCCAGCCTTCAATCGTCTGTCCTTATGAGAGAAGTACAGTGGAACCCGGTTATAACGACATCGGTTTATACGACACCTCGCCTATAACGTCAGATATTCTGTGGTACCAATTAATTCGTTACTGTAAACCATAACATTATACTCCTCTGTCATAACGACACTCGTTTATAACGACGCAAAATATTCAGTCCCTTTCTTGACGTTATAAGCGAGTTCGACTGTATTAAGATGAAGATTACTATGGAGTATTGGTGGAATGACAATGAACGGGGAAAAGAAAGTTCTCGGAGAAATATCTATCACATTGCTATGTGTCCACCAAAAAATCACACAGAGACTTACCCGAAATCGAACCCGGGAATTCACGGAGACACACCGGCGACTAACGCCTGAGCAATGGCAGGCAAAATAAGTTACCATATCTGATGTAAGGATGAATAAATAAAAATATGAAAACAGAGGCTGTATTTAAACGCGTCCATCGTTAATTCCAATTTAAGGAGTTAGAATTTAGCTGAAGGATTTACAGAACACCACCAGCCTCATTTCACGATAAAAAAATCATCGACAAATTGTTGAACCTAGGACCTACAGCAAATACGAGGTATTACAACTGCTTCAATCTTCTCGGTAAACATAAATTCGTCCCTCTTTTTTCTTAAACAAAAAGACATTAAGACGTATGGTGGAGTGGAGGACCAGCTCCACGCATTCTTAAATTCTCCACTAGATACACATAGTGATCAGTTCCATGAAAAAAAAACAGGTAAGTGCGTCAATCGCAACTATTTAGTAGAAAATCTCTTTATTGCCTAAAGTGTACGTGCACATGTTTCGGCTTCATAAGCTATAGGCACCGGTAGAAAATGTGTAAGAGAGGAAAAAAAAAATAAAATTTTAAGAACTTAATTGTTTTCTTCTCTCACACGTTTGTTACCAGTGCCTGCTGATGGCTTATTAAGCCGAAACATGTAACACGTACCTTTTATAAAATAAAAGGAATTACATACTAAAAGAATTGTGATTTACGGACAATTATGTTATTTCTTTCGTTCAAAACGAGATGTTCCAGCCTAAGATCAATTCCATGTCCCGGCAGCTTTACCCCTGAGGAAGAACACCCGGCACTCACTAGATAGGTGGCTAGGTAATTCCAACCGCCAGCCTCCAGTCTAAAGAAAAGACCAAAATCTCGTACCGGCCAGGAATCGAGTCCTGATTTAACGGTCCTGAATTAGTCACGGTGCTGAGCTACCTCGACTTGGAGTACGAGGATAATAACAATATCAGTCATGATACCTAGAACGCAAGACGACGCCTACTGCTAGACTTTATCGATCAAATCAACACAAATCAAATTTATTAGTTCAGCGTCAAATACTTTCCTTTGGATGTGACTGGTAACATCAGACTTTCACCAGTACACGTGCACCGTTCTCACTACTAATCACTAAAGTTTATCTACACTATTTGTTATGTTTGGAAAGGTTCTAATCTCGTCTAAGTTATTCTAACCATAAAGTATTTCTGTTTAGAACACCTCCACCCTCATTCCCTCCAAACGCCGTACTGTTTTCTCAACTTGGTTTCCCCACTTGCATCTAAATTTTTACAGACATTTGCTTACATTTTTAATTCTGTAATCTTGGCGCAACTAACAATTTTCCTAATGTTATTTCTGCATTTATACATAGCCATTTCACCCATCCATTCCGTAGTCTGTCTTACGACAGGTCCGTAGCCTCTTCCAAAGCGAGTTCTCCATAGTGTGCGATCTAGTGCTTCCTCTTTCAATTTCCTGTATCCTCTCTTTTCCTTAAGGTCATCCAGTTGCTGCTTACGTCTTCTTCCTTGTCTTCCCGACCCTTCTATCTTTCCCTCAATCACCTGTTTCAGAAGGCAGTTCCTACGCAAGATGTGACCAATCCAGTTAGCCTTCCTTCTTTTTATTGTATGTACGATATTCCTCTCCTCCTTGACTCTGTGTAATACTTCTTCATTTCCCACACGATCGGTCCAACTGATCTTCTCCATCCTTCGCCAGCACCACATTTCAAAACTTTCCAGATACTTCTGATCTACTTTCCGAAGTGTTCGAGTTTCAGCACCATACAACGCTATGCTCCAAATGTAGCACTTTCTTAGTTTTTCCTTTCTTGTGTGTGGTGAAGGGCCCCGCAGCAGATGCTACGGATGCACAGCAGCGTTGAGGCTTACTGTGCAACTCTGTGATGAAGATGATTAGTTTTTTTTTCCCGTTTTTTCCTTATAATGGAGCACCGGTGGAATGAAATTGACAGGGAAAGACCGAAGTACTCGGAGAAAAAACTGTCCCAGTGCCACTTTGTCCACCACAAATCCCACATGGACTGACCCGGGATCGAACACGGGCCTCCGCGGTGAGAGGCCGGCGACTAACCGCCTGAGCCATGGCACGGTCTAATTGTTTCCTTAAATTTAATCCAGTAGTACTTCAAAATTTGTTATCTCCATTTCTGCGTCTCTTTGCGTTTTAAAAAGATATTTGTTTCATCCTCTTCTTCATTACATAGGCAGCAACTCTATCTGTCAGCTCAGTACAGTTTGTTTATAAACGAAAATAAATTTCTGCGTCAGTTGCAGGGGTACAAAAGTGGAGTTCCAGCATGTGAGAAAAAACAATCTGAATTGTAGTTCTACTTTCTTAGAGAACGAGCCCATTTCTATGACCCAGATATCAATTTAATATTTGTATTTATTTGCTCGGCCAAACCACTTGCTGCTGCATCAAAACAGACCCCAGGCAGTGGCACTGTGCAGTACAAACATTTGATTTTAATACTGCACAAAACATTCGATGGGAGAAGGTAAAATTAATTATCCTGGTGTTCAGAACATCCAACTATTGTGCCCCCGGCAATCCAAATGTTCAGACCGTGGAAACGGGTCACAGGCCGCTGTACACAGATGACGGGCTTGCTTCGTACTCGCGTGGTCCGTGGATCGATGCCAGAGGTGAGCTGTATTGTCTAGATAATTTAATAGCGATCCAGCTTGTAGTTTACGGGCGTACATCCAGTACTGACTGAACTGTCTAGTACATGCTATCCGTGGTACACTGGTACACTGGTAACTGTAGGCATCACCTGCTTTAATATTGAAAAACTCTATACTTTACCCAAGAGGCCTGCTTCATGTATTTCTCTATGGTTCTCAGAATAAACAGTAATTATTTTTCTACACAAGATTAAGGGGTTTATTTTATAATCAGGAACCGAAGTGTTTCTTGAAAAGCAGAAATTGAAAATTTCTGAATAGAGTCGAACTCGGTTATAACGTTAAGAAGGGGACAGAATATTTTGTGTCGTTATAAACGAGAGTTGTTATAACCGAGGAGTGTAATGTTATGGTTAACAGCGAGGAATTAATTGGTACCACAGAATATCTGACGTTACATGCGAGGTGTCTTATAAACCGATGTCGTTATAACCGGGTTCTGCTACATTAATCGCTGATGAAATTCAAGCTCAGAACGGTTAAGCTCAAGCCATTCAGGTACGTATAGGGATATTACAAAGTTGCTTAACCATGATGTTTGTACAAGATACATGTACGCGATTTATTTTACAAATTTTCAAATTGTTCACGTGCATTTATTTCATTTATTTACCGTTATTTAACTATATTTTAATAACTCGAAACTACACAGCATCGAATAGCAGAATGACTAGTGAGTAGTGCATCAGAGAAGACGGAGAAGGGAAAGGTCATGGCGCACTTTAAGAGAGCACTGAAATATCTACATCGGGGAAATGAGGTGATAACGACAGCCTGAATCAGAACACCTGGTCTTGCCGCGATTTCAATCCGGTATTCCGAAAATAGGAAACGGGAGTGCCACCCACTCGACTGTGATGGAAATAAGACATCGGATTTGAACTTTGACTTTTACCTTGGGAATAGCCCAATGATAATCAACTGCGGCACAAATGCGTGGCGCTTCATACAGTGTCGACACAGAACACCATCAAAATCAGAACCAATACACTTTGCTTATATAACTACATATAGAGCATTGGTAACCATACACACCACTTGCATTAGCATTAGAAATCTCTCTATTTTGCCCACACAGGTTTCTTATGTGTAAAAGGCAAATTTCTGCCTGTCCACGTCATGAAGAAATATGGAGGGACGGGTAGAGGTATAGCTCCACTGATTCTGAAATTCGGAACTAGGCGTAGGTGAATGATCAACTTCACGCCCCCGCCGCTTTACGGCCCCTCTTCTCCGCGAAAGAAACGCGGTCCAATTGTACAGGAGGCTGGATGGGGCCCCAGCCGGTCTAGACGTCTGGTCTTCCCTCTGCTGGAATTCGAACCCCGGATCGTCCATCCCGTGGCTAGTCGCTATACCGACAAACGTATCCCATCTCGCGTATTTAAGTGTTCCGTATCTTTCTTACAATAGGCAGACACTATTTCCGTAAACAGTATTAACTGATCTGTTTTTGTAACGCGGATGCAATGTGTTTGCTGTGATGTAGGAAATTAAATACAACCTTTTAAAGAGCAGTGATGGCTGCAACTAACCGCTAGGTTTAACAGTAAAACATCTTCATTTTGACCACACCTGTAACACTTCGTATCTATTCTGTACGATTCTTGCAATATACAGCCACCATTTCCCTACACAACATGCACTGATCGGTCTTTCTATTGGGACCCCATTTTGTTCTATCTGAAGTAAGAACTGAATCTTTATACAAATAAAGATTTAATTTTATTTGCTAGCCTGTCCATGGGGATGCTCCTCGAATTCAGTAGAACCAACTTTTTTTTTTTAATTTCAAAAAAAAATTTAGGGTTAGGCAAACTGGTTCTACGAGATTCGTAAAGCACAAAACTCTTACAATCAAATAAGAATTTACACATGTAAGATTGAAATTTGTCTCTAAATCGATTTAGTTATAAATTTAAATCCATTCACAATTTATGTAAAATAATAATAATATAATAATTTTCTACAGAGGAAGCCTCTCGCATTTTTCTCTGTTTCTGGAAGAGACTATCCAGGAAAAGTAATAATGTGGTAGTTTCTCCAGTCGCTTTCCACATCGCAGTACAGCAGCCGTTCTGACCATCTGGTCACGCCTGTTGCTACACGATCATGAACCATCTCGAGCATCATTTGCTCTGTGCTTCAAGTCGCTGCTTCCGGTTTCAGAGAAATTTGTGTCGGAGTTCCCTTCTCTGGGCATACCTGAACATTGGAAATTGAAAGAGGAAGCACTAGATCGCACTCTGTGGAGAACTCGCTTTGGAAAGGCTACGGACCTGTCGTAAAACAGAATAATAATAACAATAATTATTATATGATTTCCGTGATTTCAGACTTCCGCCGCGATGTTGATGAGATCTGCGCTCTTCTGGGTATTACGCAGCGTTGAGTGGTAAGTCTGTACCTACCCATCTTCAACGGTCAAGAAGTTCAAGACTTCTTGACCCTTGAAGATGGAACCGATACGCTGTCCCGAAACGTCGGTAAAGGATTACCACTCGACGCTGCATAATATCCCAGAAGAGCGCAGATCTTATAAAATTGCTTATCGTAAATAAATTCCTTGAGAATATACTAATAACAAACTAAATGCACATTCATTTGAAACTATTTTATAGTTTATTAAATTCCCTTAACTTCCCCTACATATGTTTCGGTCTACTTGTAGACCATCTTCAGGGGGTCACAAACTACACTTATTTCACATCCATATGTTCAGTCAATTGCTATATGCAGTCTAGATCACTTTTTGTCTTATGTGCAGGTTGTAAAAACACTTTAAAACGGATAAAACGTTTAAAAATTGTAAAATATACGTAAAACACACTGTATAACAACTTAAAGTCTTGTCTGAGTTGTATGTACGAGGTATGTACATGTGTTTATAAACGTTGAATATTAAATAAAGGTATATATTATATAATATTAAATACAGGTATATATTATATAATATTAAAATACAGGTATATATTATATAATATTAAATACAGGTATATATTATAAAATATTAAATACAGGTATATATTATATAATATTAAATACAGGTATATATTATATAATATTAAATACAGGTATATATTATATAATATTAAATACAGGTATATATTATATAATATTAAATACAGGTATATATTATAAAATATTAAATACAGGTATATATTATATAATATTAAATACAGGTATATATTATATATATTAAATACAGGTATATATTATATAATATTAAATACAGGTATATATTATATAATATTAAATACAGGTATATATTATATAATATTAAATACAGGTATATATTATAAAATATTAAATACAGGTATATATTATATAATATTAAATACAGGTATATATTATATAATATTAATAAAAATTGTATAATATATAAATACACGATAAATTAAATCTGTTGATTTATTACAGTATTACATGTGTTTATAAACGTATGAATATTAAATAAAGGTATATATTATAAATATTAAATACAGGTATATATTATATAATATTAAATACAGGTATATATTATAATAATATTAAATACAGGTATATATTATATAATATTAAATACAGGTATATATTATATAATATTAAATACAGGTATATATTATATAATATTAAATACAGGTATATATTATATAATATTAAATACAGGTATATATTATATAATATTAAATACAGGTATATATTATATAATATTAAATACAGGTATATATTATATAATATTAAATACAGGCTTCCCCTCGCGTTGCTTCGGTTGTCCCATGTCATATTGACCCTGAATTACTCTTCTCGACAACAAATTATTACAGCAAAGACCTGTAATGCCACAGCTAATAACAATCTGTCCACGCGTACGGTGTCATAATACAGAGACTTTGACAGATGCAAGAAATCCTTACGTTAACTCTTTGCAGCAGGCCTTTTAGTATTGTAATTTCTTAAACAGCCGGTAGCATCCGCTCCTGGCAGTTGCGTGTGCACATCACTTAATTCAGCTCCTCCGTGGACAGAGCGCAATCTATTAGCTGCATTATCGTGCAACGGAAGTGCAAGCGTATGTTTGCTGAAGGCATGCGGACAGACGACATTACTGAGTGAATATCATAAAAGTAAGCGGACAGGGCGGACAGGACGGACAGGACACTCGTATTCGGCCTCTCCGTGTTAAATTGATAACACACACTCTCGAACAAAAATGGCTTAAGGCCGTGCTCGGGCGGTCAGTCTCAGGATCCTTTCCGCGGAGTCCCGGGTTGGATCATTGGAGTATAGATATGGGGTCCGTGGTGGGCAAAGTGGCACTGGGGCAGGTTCCTCTCCGAATACTTTGCTTTCCCAAATCAGTATTATTCTGTCAATACTCCATATTCTTTCACCTATCATCTGGGGATGTATGGGCCGGGATAGCTCAGTCGGTGTAGCGACTCACTACGAGCTGGACGGTCCGGGGATCGAATCCCGCCGATCCCAGTGGCTGTGCGGTCTAAGGCGTGGGTCTTCGGTCGCTCGCTTACTAGGATCGTGGGTTCGAATATTAGCCGATCCCAGTGGCCGTGCGGTCTAAGGCGTGGGTCTGCGGCCGCTCGCTTACTAGGATTGTGGGTTCGAATCCCACCGGGGGCATGGATGTTTGTGTTGTGTTTGTTGTATAAGGACTAATATGGAACATGAAGGACAAAAGGATTTAAATAGTACAAAAATGGATCAAAGGGGAAAAACCCCGGACAGGCAAAAAAAAAAAAAAAATCCCACCGGGGGCATGGATGTTTGTGTTGTGGTAGATGTATGGACGATAACATGAAACATAAGGTGACATGCAGGACAAAAAGGACTTCAACAGTACAAATGGATCAAAGGGGAAAACCCAGGAACTAAAAAAAAAAAAAATCCCGGTGAGGGCGATTTTTAGCACCAGTCCAGACCGGCCCTGGGGCCTACCCAGCCTCCTGTACAATGGGTCCCCGGGTCATTTCCGGGGGTAAAGCGGCCGGGGCGTGGCGTTGACCACCCACCCCCATCTAGCGCCGAGGTTAAAGAAAGAGTAAAGCTATACCTCTACTCCCCCTCTGGGCCTTCATGGCCTCTTCTAGGGTGAACTTTACCTTTACCTTCTGGGGATGTACATTGGACCCAGTAGAGGCCGCGGTACCATGCAGACGGTCTCACCCCACCACAGGAAAAAAGAAGTGTGACGTAATGGCAATCAGTGACCTCAACTCTTCGAAAACTTAACTCTTCGATGACAATGAGGTTTAAATTTCAAACAATGTCCAGGAAGGAAGGATTTTAAATGTATATTACCTGCAAATGCCTTCATGACTGCGCGGTGAACAGAGGCCTACAGCACGTGAAGAACTGAAGCTTCGTGCAGCTCACAGAAGCCGGCAATTAAAGGTTAAGGTCGTCAAAATTATATTCAAACTTCAGTTTCTACAGCGAAATAAACATAGTGGTTTCAATTATAAACATCAGTTAATTAACTCTTTAAAGGTTACTGGTTATTATTTAAGCCACCAGGTCTAACACTAAAAACTCGGCCGTGCCATGGCTCAGGCGGTTAGTCGCCGGCTTCTCACCGCGGAGGCCCGGGTTCGATCCCGGGTCAGTCCATATGTTGTGGTGGACAGTGGCACTGGGACAGGTTTTCCCCCTAGTACTTCGGTTTTACCCTGTCAGTTTCATTCCACCTGTGCTCCATTACACGGAAAAAAGAAAAAAAATTATCATCTTCATCACAGTGTTGCAAAATAAGCCTCAAGGCTGCGGTGCGTCCGCAGCAACTGCTGTGGGGCCCTTCACCACAAAAACAAAAACACTAAAAACTCCACGTTTTGCCCAATGTATTTATGTGGTCCATAGAATTACACAACCTTTACTGATCGGTCTTCCTAAAGGAAGCACAATGTGTTCTCCGTGATGTATGGATTTAACATGTATAAATATACGGTGTAAATTTATTTTATTCTTCACACTTCCAATGTTATCAAAATGTCGTCATAATTCTTCCCTCCGCCCACAAAATTTGGCCCAAATGCCCAATTCCTTCACTGTTTCGCATTCTCTAACAGTCTACTTACCATTACCTTACCACCTCCTTCACCCCCAAAAGTGATACCTTGCCCCCAGCCTACCTTTACCAGAAGGACGAACGGGTACAGCCTGTGATATTTCACCGCAGTAAACTGCTTCCCGCTGTAATAATAAATGTCGTGACCCTCACTCCACCACCGCGTCACATTCTTATTTTTAATTCTTTTAGTCTCCATAAGGCGATATTTACTTAAACAGCTGATTACTTCTGGGAAATTCTGTGGGAAAAATTGCTTAGAACAAGTAACAGATAGGGCCCGTTTGAACATTGTAGTGAAAATTCGGGTATGATTGTGGTACGATAGGTCTACTGGAAGGTTAGCGTGCTCGCCACTGGACCCAAGGTTCGCGGGTTCGATACCGACCGAGATCGATGGATTTTTAAGGGTGATAAAAATCCGGAGCACCACTTCCTTCGGAGGGGAAGTAAAGCCGTCGGTCCCATGTCGTAGATTTACGGCACGTAAAAGAACCTTCGGGCATGAATAGAACCAGTAATGTCTGTAAGCAAAACTCAAGCGGCCATTTCTCACCCAAGTCTCCTGACTGCCTGCCAGATGGCTCTGGCAGTCACATCAGGATTGAGCAAAAACTTGTGCGGTCAGTGAGCCGGTTACTCACTACAGAATGCACACTTACCGACCAGGAAACCTTCAGGAGGCTCTGGCCCACCTCGGGCTGTAACGCCATGGAAGAAGAAGGTCTACTGGAGGCCAAAGTACAAATGGACTCAACGTAGCCCTCCTATAGATATAAATAAAATATGAGGTTTACATGGCCACAAAGAGTCATATTGTGGCCTTCTGATTTATGACACAGTGTACTTTGCTAGGTGGATTCTAATATGCTTTGGTGGAGCAACACGGATTTATATTTTTACTTTAGGAGTGAGATCTGGCAATGCTGCCAAGTCTAGAAGCCTCCGATGAAAGGTGAGTATGAAATACCAGCGGAATGGTAACTGGGAGGGGACTACCAAAGTGCCTGGAGAAGAACGTGTTCCATTGCCACATTATCCGCCACATAGGACTATTCAGGACCGGCGCAAGTGTGTCCGGGACACTACATAAACCATTAGATGTGTGTCCAAATGTAAGTTTTGATGAAGACTCAAGTATTCTGGGATGCAACGACATATCGATCTGCAATTTACTAACATTTCGGGCAAATTTGCTGCTTCCGTCTTCAAGGTATAAGTTGTCAAATGCATACTTCGCTCCTGAGAGTGGAGGTAGCAAGCTCCAACAGAAAGTTCTTTAGTATTCTCCCGCATTTATGGCGCACCCAAGAAGTTGGCGCCTTAAGCGAGTGCCTAGTTCGCCCAGTGGTTAAAGGCGGACCTGCCTGCTCTCGAAACCGGGCATCCGATGTGCCGAGCTGGCGAAGTGACCGTGTAAAGTGTGGCAACGGGTACACACACAACAAGAACAAGAACAACAACAACTTGTTTGCTGAGTCAGTCCTGAATATTGATGTGCCTGCTAAGTTTTCTGCAGTGTATATGTATGTAGTTAAAGACTCAAGGTTACATCTTCATTTTTAAAGAATGTCATCCGTTTGGTGTTAAGAATACCAAAAATTCAATCAATATCTGTCCAAACACAACTCCATTCTATTTATTATATAGAACTACATATTTCGACCTATCTCAGGTCATCCTCAGGTTCATAATTGGTGTTATGTTTTAAAGACCAGTTGGTCTTTGTTTTAAAGACGAATTGTGAACCTGAGGATGACCTGAGATAGGTCGAAACATGTAGTTATATATAATAAATAGAATTTAGTTGTGTTTGGAGAGATACTGATTTAATTTTTAGTTATATCTTCATATTGGATTCATAGCGTATTGCTTGACATGCAGAATTCTTCCCAATATATGCCTCTCTACATAGATACAGTTCGCGATGTGGCATTTATATGTCACTCTTGCAAATAAGACTACACTGCGGGGGGTCTCTTCTCACGTAAAGAGGCGCAGTAACCGGTAGAAATACATTCGCTTTTACTGCTGCGTTCGCCTTAGGATATAGAAAGGGTTTTTCGAAAACTCGTAACGTTTGCACAAACCCATCACACTGAACGCAGTACAGAGTAATTCAAAGGCACAGAAAACAGGAAACTGAATAAACACACACACACACACGCACACGCACCTGTACAGTTTAATACCGCGTCTCATTTAATGAAATATATCGCTGAAGTTCCCAACCACCCGCAGCGCTGTAGGTTGCTTGCACTTTTAACTACAAAATTCTAATGTTATCGTATACAAAACTGTTTCAAATTGAAGCTACAGACACGTATAACGTTCGAGACAGATCGCATTATATGTAGGATCGGCACTGATAAAATGATTTGTTTTGATTTAAAACAGATTAATTTATAATAAATGTGTGCCGTATACAAAAAAACATTCTTACAGTTAATACAGCAACCAACTTATGCACTTAATAGAATACATTTAGAAGCAACTATAAAACTCCACATGTTTCGGCACCGGGGTGGTGCCATCATCAGGGAGTTACTCTGACAAAGTAGTACAAAGCCAACAGCTATTCTAGATATTGTGTCTCCTTTCTTAAAATGATTAAAACGTTAAAATTCTGAAATATACAAAGTTAACAGCCATAAAATTACAATGTTGTAAATTTAAAATGTTTTAAAAGTGAGTATACCACACCGCCCGACACGACACACTTCACCCCCCCTCCCCACCCCATCTAGACGATATCTCGTCGGATCACATAAGATCGAGACAGATGTTTGTATACACACTGCATACAGAATATAAACAACTGGAAACTTCTACCTGGAACGGATCACATTAAAACATTTTAAATTTACATCACTGTAATTTTATGATTATTAACTTTGTGTATTTTATAATTTTAATATTATAATCATGCCGATCCCAGTGACCGCGCGGTCTAAGGCGTGGGTCTGCGGCCGCTCGCTTGCTAGGATCGTGGGTTCGAATCCCACCGGGGGCATGGATGTCTGTCTCTTGTGAGTGTTGTGTGTTGTCAGGTAGAGGTCTCTGCGACGGGCTGATCACTCGTCCAGAGGAGTCCTGCCGAGTGTGGTGTGTCTAAAATGTGTGATCAAAAGGAATTACAAACCTCGACACTGAAACGGGAAAACCGGAGTAGGTAGAAGAGGACGACTAAAAAAAAACAATTCTAATCATTTTAAGAAGGGAGACACAACACCTACATTAGCTGTCGGCCTTATACTCCTTTGTTCTGAATAACTCCCTCATTATGGTACTCCGGTGCCGAAACATGTAGGAGTTTTATATACTTGCTTCTAAACGTATTTTATTAAATGCATAATTTGGTTCATGTGTTAACTATTAACATCCTTTGAAAGTCACTACAACCTCCATCTGCATAATGCGATAATAGTCCAGCCAGCAGTCTATGCAGTACAGAAAAACAGAATCACGTGGAAAGAAGAAGAAATAATAATAAGAGAATGACAACGAAGACTAGTCCCGTAGCGTTTATCTGGATAAGCGATAATGTCAGCTGGCCAGGCTGGACAGTAAATTACAGTACATCGTTACCACAGCAACCGCACAGTCTCTGTGCAACGGTGGCATAAAGTACCGCGTATCTCGCCGTCTGTATTGTCAACTGAATACTGTCTTCCAGGATGTGACGCCGTGTAGTCTAGTGGAAACTGACTGACGTAGTGAAGGAACAACTTAACTCAATATTGAGGGGAGTAGTTGCGTTCATTTCCGAGGCCTTGTGAAATGTTATATAATATTGTTAAGTTTGCACGGTGAGGAGTTGCTAGCACCTCGCCCAACACCCAAGCTGGAGGACCACCCCTTGTCTGCTGTACGCGTCTGCTTATTCAATGTATTCGCAGCTACCCTCCATATCTGGAGGCCATTTCTCCATCCGCAACCTGAGGACGCGCCATGCCGTGGTGACAGACACACTTGTCAGGCAAGGGACAGGCGGCCGGCTCTTGTGAATGCGGTAATGAACCTTCGGGTTCCATCAAATGCAAGGAACTTCTTAAGTAACTGAGGACCTGTTAGCTTCAAAGGAAGGACTTTGCTCCATGGAGTTAGTTAGCTGTTGCATCCGAAACGTCAGGGAATTTCTTGACAAACTGAGGACAGGTTAGTTTCTCAGGAAGGACTCAGCTCCATGCAGTCAGTAGTCGCATCCGAAACGTCAGGGAATTTCTTGAGAAGCCGAGGACCCGTTAGCTTCTCATGAAGACTCTACTTTGTGGAGTTAGCAGTTGCATTCGAAACGTCGGAAAATTTCTTGAGAAACCGAGGACCCGTTAGCTTCTCAAGAAGACTGTTCTGTGGAGTTATCAGTTGCATTCGAAACGTCGGGGAATTTCTCGAGAAGCTGAGGACCGGTTAGTTTCCCAGGAAGGACTCTGCTCCCTGGAGTTACTAGTTGCGTCCGAAACTCGCTAAACTACATTATACGGTCTCACAGTACACGGCGGACGGCACTGTTCAGTCAGCGCAGTTAGAATCTTGCCTCACACTTCGTAACGGTCAGCACTCGTGTTTCTGCCACGTCAGCTGGTCTCTCAACGCGGAACCTGGGTTCGACCCCAGGTCAGTACATGCAGAATCTGAGATGGACAAAGCGACCCCGGGAGACGTTCATCTCGTAGTACGTCGGGTTTTCCCTGTCAGTATCATTCCACCAACGGACCATGCCCATTCATTCATTTACCAACAACGGTATATAAACTTAGAAATCGATATCATCGTTAAATCAAACACTTTACTGCAACTACTAATGTACATAAAACGGGGGACTCTCTTGAGAATATGACAGTGTCTCACCTGGCCAGTAATTTTCAGACTTTTATGCAACTATAAAATTCAAACAGCCCGCAACAGATGCCTCAGCCAGATGAATCCAAACCTCATAATTTTTTTAAATTATTTATTGAAGGTTACAATTTACAGTATGTCCAGTATACAAGGAAAAAGTTACAAAATTGTTCCGATCACCAATTTAACTAAAATGAGTACATGGACCAAAAGTTATACAAAGGGAAAAATAAAAATAATTATAGTGAAAAAAAAAAAACACTACGCCTGATGGTGAGCTGGTTTACAGCAGTATATGTTTTGGTCGTTTATGTTTGTAGATTTCATATACAGAGTTTAGATCGGCTAGTGTATAATTACCTATTTTTTTGGACCAGAGGGTAAAGATGAAATGAACCTCATCCTCCTACACCATTCCGTTAAGACCCTCTTTAATATTATTCTCCTCTGCGGTATGTTACCCGCTGCAGCATTCCATACTGTCTTCCATTCTCACTTTATGGCGAAAAGCCTGATTGCATTTATTCCTTTATATACTGCCCTGAAGAGAACGTGAATTTGTCCCTGTGTGCTTCAACACTAAATGGGAATGATTAATTAGCTTCACACTCCGGTAGCTTTACCCGCACAGAAATATACCCCAATAAGAGGCTAGGTGGGACCTAGAGAGTGTCTGCGAGCAAAATCCTGATTCCGTTGTTGAGATCTGAAGCAAGACTACCCGAACTTCTAGCCGGTACGGCAGTCACTATAACAACTGAGCTATTCCAGTTCATTACACGCATCGTCCTCAAACCAGTAAGGATATAAATTTATCTTTGATACATGCCATGTGCAAAAGTAGACCCTAATTATACAACAGTCACATAATAGTCTAATATGAAATCAAACAAGCGTGAGGAAATATGTTCTTTGAACCGCAAGCTAAATTAGACATACAAGGGAGAGTTTTAAAACTTGGAGATTTTTTTTATCTACAATTTCCAAAGAAACTGTATTTGTTTTAATATTATATACATAATTCAACAGGCAGGGAGAAATACACGACGCTAGTGACGCAGGTATTTGTTCAGTATCCCGATGTTCAATTACAGAAGCTGCCAAGTAAATATTCCAACAGCGGCAATAATTCCTTCCCTTTATAGCGCGGAATTTTCACTGTGAACTTTTTACTTTCATGAACTGAGTGAAAAGAGAGCCAAGCGAATTGCCCTAATGACCACAACTCGCAACAATTACGTTCAGGTACGATCAGTTTGTAATAGAAGAAACACTGATTTCAGGCTTACGCCGCGATTTTGATGAAATCTGCGGTCTTCAGGGGTATTACGTGGCGTCGTGTGGTAATTGTTTACCGACTGTTTTAAGAAACATAAGTTTATTTTATATTTCAAATTCCCCGCTAGAGTGACAGCTACGTCTGTGCCAGGTGTTACGGACTGTCAATTTAAACTGTTAATTACTACTTTCACCAATACAAAGAGGGATTTGGACGCCACGAATAAATTGCCTGTCAGTTAAGGCCATGTTAGAATTACACTTAGTAGAGGGGAGGTTACAATTTATTTAAACACTTTACAACCCTTGTTACGATGATAATTACCGAAGCGACTCTACAAGAATTTACTATAATAAGATCCATTCTTTATATTTCTTAGGATGTTATAAATGTTGGGATTTTATATTGCCCAGTGGTTGCTGTGCGTGTTACCAGAATTAACATTATGATATTCTACGAACTGCACGGGCAGTGTATTATGCATTTTATATAAATATCATAAAACAGCGATTATTTCCCTATGCAGCATTAACTGGTTTTAATAACCAAACAGTGTTCACTGCGCGGTACGAACTGAATCTTGAAATATAAATGACATCAATCGTCGTCTTGATTGGATAAATAAACTGGTACAAAGTTTTTTTAAAATTTTATTTCCTTCTCAGCAGGCAATATAATATACGTTTAAAGTCAGATTTACATATGACGTTGTATACGTAAAGGTAATTTAAGATTAGTGTCCACAGTAAACTTTTACGACCAGAGGTTACAACTACATTGAAAAATTGGTTACGTTCGAAAGCAATTATTTTTAAATTTAAGCTCAAAAAAAAAGGAAACCCACTGCAAAAAAACTACTGCTTCTGAACGTCAATTACAATGAACTGGCTTCATATCTACAGCATTCCATTATTATAAGAGGGTAATATTGTGAAGTACGGGTGTCCAACTTTCTTTTTTTTTTTTTTTTTGGCAAAGGGCCACAACGTCTTTTTAGTGTTGGTTTGCGGGCCGTAAGTGTGAAACTCACAATAAGTGGTACATCTACCGAACTAAATTGTTGTGTAATTTTTATAACGTATGTACGTATACATACTTCAACGAATGTGGCCAGGGGTCGCGTTTTGGGTAACCCTCCTGTAAAGATTCCCTTGTGGACATTCCGTCTATTTATTGTACACGCACGGATGTCTGACATGTGATTGGAAGATGAGTTATTTTTTTTTCCGTTAAGCCAACAGTAAATGAACTCTTCGTGTTTGAATTAATTGACCTTGGAATGACGATAAACTTAATGATGGTAATAATAAAAATAACAATTTCATTTATTCAGTGATAAGGCACGCACTCTCTGCAAGGCATGTTTTGAGAGTATTCGTTTTCATTATTTGTTCGGCGATTTTGTTCTCCTGTTCACAAACGATTTTCAAACTGTTATAGTCAACAATGTACGTCACAACGCACACGACTATAATCACAAGGGCCATCCCCGTGAAAAATCTACCCCTAGATTACCATAATGTTTTAACGACAGAGCGATCCAGAGAAATAAATCGAACAACCACATATCCATGCAATGCCAATAAATAACAGAACTGGCTAGGCCGTTAGTCGCCGGCTTCTCACCGCCGAGGCCTTGGTTCAGTTTCAGTGCAGTGCTTGTGGAATGTGTGGTGGACAAAGTGGCACCTTCTCAGGTCTCTCTCCGAGCTTTCCCCTTGTCAGTTTCATTCTACCTGGTATCCACACTTATCTATCGTCTCATCATTCTGTCGTCTATCTTACGACAGGTCCATAGTCTCTTCCACAGCGAGTTCTCCACAGTGTCTATCTAGTGCTCCTCTTTCAATTTCCAGTATCCTCTCTTTTCCTTAAGGTCATCCAGTAGCTGCTTACGCCTTCTTCCTCGTCCTCCCGTCATTTCTGTACTTCCCTCTAACTTTCCTTCAATCACGTGTTTCAGAAGGCAGTTTCTACGCAAGATGTGACCAATCCAGTTAGCCTTTTTTCTTTCTATTGTATGTAGGATCATCTATCATCTGCTGGATGCAAAATATGTCCACTAGGAGGCAGGAGTTGCATATAGACGAACCACCACCAAGAGAACACAAAGTACCAAAAAACACGTGTTTCATTCTCTATAAGCATATAGACAGCTGTCGGTTCTGTAAATTTGGAAAATATTACTGCCAACTTAAATGTTGCAACAACATAGCTACTAACGTATGTATTATTGTAGAAAGTCACAGCCAAATGCGCAATTATACACATTTCCGAAGATTACTGCAACTTTACTAAGGCCACGGCAATTAGTACCACAGATTGGCTCCCTTTCACATTTCCACCGAGCTGTTACACTTTCCCCTCCAGTGTAAGGTAAAGGTAAAGTTCACCCTAGAACAGGCCATGAAGGCCTAGAGGGAAAGTAAAGGTATAGCTCTACTCTTTCTTTAACCTCGGCGATAGATGGGGGTGGGTGGTAAACTCCACGCCCCAGCCGATTTACCCCCGGGAATGACCCGGTACCCATTGTACAGGAGGCTGGGTAGACCCCAGGGCTGCTTTGGACGGGTGCTGAAAACCTCGCCCCCACCGGGATTCGATCCCCGGACCGTCCAGCTAGTAACCAGTCGCTATACCGACTGAGCTATCCCGGCCCACCCCTTCCAGTGTACTACCCTACGTTTCCCTGAAGTCGTTCAGCCATTCTGTTCTCAAGAATGCCGGTAGTGATAATCTTAGCTAGCCACAAGCGCTTTGGGCTGGTTTATGTATAAAAAATTGGACTGGATGAAAATAAAGAGCAGACATAAAAGGGGAACCCAGAGAGTGTTCTACCCTACCATGGAACGTACAGTGGCATCAAATAAATACTTAAAGGCAGTTCTAAGCAGCTGATAACTGCTCCAGTAGTAAAGTAATTCCCGGCCATTTTAGGCACATGTATGTTCGTGATCACAAAAGCCCGCCATTCGTCCAGACCCAACACATCATTTGTCCGGTATATCTGTCTTGCACGCACACCTATGCTGGACGAATACGTGAGCTCAACAGATAGGAATCTATTAGCAGGACCAGCTCAGTTGATCAATTAACAGACACAACAGGCAAGCTAATTAGCTACGCCGTTAAGCGTGTCCCCATTCCTAATTCTTGTATATCGTTCTATTTTGTAAATCGTAAACATAAGGCAACAAAAGCAGATTTTTATTCAATGCTGAGGCCACGGAAACGGGTCCCATGGATGGCGAGAAAGAAGGCTTCCTACTCTATTCTTGCTGTAGTGTTCTCCTCGAACACCCTGTGGCCTATGTCAACCAGCTCAAAATGCCTGTTGCTAGTGAAGGCTTCATAAATAATAGAGAAATATACTGGAGGGGGAAGTCGACCTCGGTGGACTAATGGTTAGCGTGCTCGCAACTGGACCCAAGGTCCGCGGGTTCGATCCCGACCGAGGAAGATGGATTTTTAAGGGTGACAAAAATCCGTAGCACCACTTCCTTCGGAGGGGAAGTAAAGCCGTCGGTCCCATGTCGTAGATTTACGGCATGTAAAAGAACCTTACGGCATGAATAGAACTAGTAGTGCTTGTAAGCAAAATTAAGAGGCCATTTCTCACCCAAGTCTCCTGACTGACTGCCAGATGGCTCTGGCATTCACATCAGGATCGAGTTGAAAAGCGCGGCCAGTGGGCCGGTCCCTGACTGCTGCAAATGCACAAAGACCTCTTAACCTCGGAAAGAGGAGGCCCAAGTCCATATAGGGCTGTCGAGCCATGGTTATTATTATTATTATTATTATTATTATTATTATTATTATTATTATTACTGGAGGGGGAACCGCAACGGATGGAGGGAGATGTGAGTGGGTGGGGGGGGGGCTCAAATCTCGCACAAAAAAATGCTGTAGCATTTATATCACATCATTATTGTTGCTTAATCATTCGCTGGGAAGACGAACCGAAAATTGAAATGTGTTGACATATTTTACTAGTACAGTAAGATGTTAACCATCAGTGTCTAACCCTTTTTTGGCAAACAGCCCACAACCATTATTGTGGGCTGTTTCGAGAGGCGCATGTGCATATATCACAATAAGTGGTATATCGAAGGTCCTAAATCAGAACCTACTTTTTTAGTATGTATAAGATTTACAAGCCGTTCCCAGCGTGGGTCTGTGGCCGATCGCTTGTTGACATTGTGGGTTCGAATCCCGCAGAGGGCATGGATGTCTGTCTCTTCTGAGTGTTGTGTTGTCAGGTAGGGGTCTCTGCGTCGGGCTGATCACCCGTCCAGAGGAGTCCTACCGAGTGTGGTGTGTCTGAGTGTGATCGGGAAGCCTCGATAATGAGGAGGCCCTGGCCCACTAGGGGCTGTTGCGCCATTGGGAAAAGAATAAAATTTACATATGTGACTGCGGGTTGGATACCCTTCTGTTAAATGTTTGTGAAAATTTCTTCAGAAGTTCGAGAGCTGTTACATTCGGACAGACGGACACATGACAAAGCTATCGGGAGGAAGTTATGTAATTTTCACGTTATTTTCACCGTGAATTTTGATTCAATTAGCAGTATTATAACCAACAATGCACCTTTTTGTATTTCTGTTACAATTTACCCTACATATGTTTCGGCTGTGGTCCACAAGTGTAACAGAAATACAAAAATTTCATTTGTTGGTTATAATACTGGTAATTGAAGTTATGTAAGTTTTCGTTGCAAAAGTTCTAACCACCATACATGCTTAACGGAAATGAACAAAGTATAGCATACCTTTACCTCCCTTATCACTTCAGTAACACAAAATGATTTTCCCACGTACAGAAACTAACAGGTTAGTTCTCTTTGTACTGCCCAGAGCGCGATGCAGTCGAGACCAGATACAGTGTAATTTCTCTCTGTTGCTTATTCTCTCGCCAGTTTCGTGTAATGTAAGTTTACGACCTCAGTGTGTATTAGCATAGACCTTCAAGTTGTAGATTTTGTACATAATCTAACGTGGTCACATCTCTGGGGTGTCATTGATAATTATGTAGTGGAGGGATGGAAGGGTACTCGTGGGCCCAGTTTGGTACTCCCTCTCCCTCGAGCCCTGATGTAATGATCTACAGAAACTAATGATCAAAGAACAAGGATGGAAAATAGGTACACCGAGTTGAGAGAAAATCCTCGATAACTAATTACTGAGACGAAGCAGATAAAATTCATACTGGAAACACACGCGTGGAAAACACGCAAACACACATTGATAAACATTCTCTCCGGCCATCATCATGTATTCCTTTCCCATTTATTTTTTCCCCTAGATGTGGAAGTATGTATAGCAGGATTACATCCATAAAGTCCCCGTCATTTTGCATGACAACCTTCAGCGCGAGTGTCACCAACCTTACGGCCCTCCTACCTCAGTCACATGACTGCAGCTGCTACGTAAGCAGACCAATACTGGCACATCCACCGCTCTGACTGCAGAAACACACAGATCTACGCGCACACAACTTCGCGCACTCTCCCGACTTGTGACATCAGCCTAGGCTCGCTAACATTACCTGCGGCTGAAGCTGGAGACGTTGTGGAAATACTCTTGCTATACACAGCCAGCCTGCTTGAAAATTAATTCAATTTGCCAAAGCCCCTTATGGGTACCCATTTACTTATTTATACAAGTGGGGTCAATTCGTTATGTAACTCCACACCTTTGTAACACTCGGTTCTTGAAGGGCATACGCTCCTTAAATCAGTGTACAAAAATTTTCCAAAAATCCCGGAGCCACTTACACATTCTGGGCGTGAGAAAGGGACACGAAGCCCTTTGTTTACTGATACCCAAAATTATAAAATACCCTGTAAACTTGACTGTTGTCTAGCGCTTTGCGCTGGGTGCATGTGAACTGATACACATTTTTGTATGTAAGGGAAAAATAACTGTAAAAATTATGCTGAAAATATTAGGCGCCAACGTACAAAATTTAGTTGCTCAGAAGACCAGGAACGCGGATTTGTGGCACCTGCCTTAAATATATATCTACTGACATTTGCCTGTTCCTCGTCTTACTTCGCTACTACCGTAAATATACCGTTACAATTTTTCTCTTCTGTCCAATAATTTTCTCAGTTTCCAACTCTGTTCCCACCAAGCCTCCGACGGGAGCCACGTCTTTCCTCATTCTCATCTGATTTCCATAGGCATTAACCAATATAGGTGAAAGTATGTACATATCGACACCAGAGAATAGGATTCTGAGTGGGTTCAAGTGCCGGTGTAGATGAGGTGGCAAAAATATTTTTTTTTTTTCGTTTCCGTGTGCAATCAACTCCCAATCCCTCGGTCACCCAGCCCATAGCATAGTCGCTGTACTAACTGGATGCTCCTGTCTGCCTCTGAGCTCTTAAAACGTAGTTAGCTGAATACATATATATTGCTCTCCTCTGGGATATGACGCCGTGTACCTTGATACAAGTATATAATCAGATTTACTCTTCTACTCGAGTACATGGCGTCATAGCCCACACGACGGCTCTCTTCATAAATACTATCCTAAAATCCTGGAATCTCACAAGGCAAAGTAGCAAGTAAATAAAGAGATAAATAATGAAATGAAGCAAGAAAGAGGCAAAACAAATATAAACTATACATCGACCGATTCCATGCATAAGAATTCCCCTCTGACATATTTATTGTTAACACAACTGATTAGGAATGCGGACCACAGTCTTAGAACATGGTAATATATTACGTCGTAGTATCAGTTTAAATGCTGTCAGGATTATATTATACAGGGTGATTTAGGAGGAAAGGTCAATATTTTGAGAGGTGATAGTACCGGTCATTGTGAGAAAATAAAGTTCTTATGAAATGTGTCTAATTATGCAAGGTTACCGAGATACAGCTGTTTGAATCTCCAAACCTAACTCCTTTAGATTTTTGTTTGTGCGGTTGGATGAAGAGCGAAGTTTACAAAACAAAGGTGGACACACAGACGAATTGCTCGCTCGCATTTTGGATGCTGCTGCCTGCATAAAGACACGTGAAGATCAACTGAGACGAACAGCACGCGATCTTCGCACACGAGTTGCAAAGTGCACTGAGGTTGACGGTGGGATTTTCGAACTTTATTGTGAACTGTAACAGATTTGTCATTTAAACATTAAATTAAAGTTAAAATAAGATTATCAGTACGTAATTTCTCTTTGCTTTGTTGCCATTAACATTGCTTTTGTATTTCTAGATTCAAACCGCTCTATCTTGGTAACCATTCGGAATTAGACACATGTTAATATGAACTTCTATCACTATCACCTCCCAAAACATTGATTTCTCCTCCTGAATCACCCTGTACATGGCTATCAATTTTGTACCAATTTTTACACTTCTCATAAATTTCTATATAATATATGAGGCTATACAGCTTTCTGCACTCTACAGGTAAAATATTTTGAAAAACACCCTATACTGAAGCTGTATGATCCTGCAGTGGAACGTCATCCTCTGTGTTCAGATGCCAAGAAAATCGTTCACCTGTAAAACCTCTCAACCTTCTCCACCACAAGAAGAGAAAATTGAAAATTCTATCTGAAAAAAGAAGCAGGCTTATACAGAAACTTCGGTATCTTCTAGTTTCAGTTCCTAGATTTCATGTTTTTGTTTTTGTTTTGATCCTGTTGTTTCATGTCTTATAAGCAACAGAAAACAAGAAGAAAGCGGATTTGGTTGTGTTCTGTTTGCAGTTACGCTCAGCGATGCGTCTGTATTGGACGCTACGAAACACGTATAATCTGCGAGCAGTACGAGATTCGGCAGAGCAAATATCGCTGTCACAGACAGAGCAAGCAGCGCCGGACAAACTTCAATGCGGAAGACTTCATTAAACACCTTCATCTTTTAGACCCTCTGCATGCATTCCTTGGTCTCTCCCAAACCTAGCCACACGCCCAGGCTGTATTGAGTTTCAGGTTTTTCAACATTCTAACGGTTCACTGTTTACAAACCAACCAAATGTACTACACGTTGACTTTTATTATTTATTCATCAACCCCTACACATGTTTCGGCCTTATATAAGGCCATCTTCAGGGGCTCGTAAACACGTTCACACACCGCAACACGGGACACACACAACATAAACAGGACATAATTACTTAAATGACCATCCAAATATACAAACCCAAGGCCAAAACCGAAAAACTAGCCAAAGGTGAATGATATAACATAATAAACCACACTGTTACACTTTACCATTTTACTACGTGAATTGAACGAACTTTTTAAAGGATTTTTTATTTTCTATGGTTTTTATATACAGTGATACCTCGGCTAACGAAGATAATTCGTTCCGAAATCACATTCGTTAGCCGAAATCTTCGTTAGCCGAAACGTGAGCAACTTTCTGCTTCCCTTGGGTTTGTCGCTTACTTTTTTTTTGGTTGGTGGGTCTCCCCTATGTGATGTGGTCAGCTCATCTCTTTGTACACACACATACAGACGGAAAAGATAAGCTCCTGGAATGGCCCGACCGTTCATGTTTGCTGCTTTATGTTAGCGCGAGCATCCACTAAAACATTCGTTAGCCGAGTCCGAAAAACAGCGAAAAAAATCTTCGTTAGCCGAAAAATTCGTTAGCAGGGTCACTGGTTAGCCGAGGTATCACTATATACTTAAAATACGGACATTGTAAGTAATTGTAATTTTTATACAAAGAAATTGGGCTAACTATGATAGAGACAAAACATTGGATGTGAAGTGAATGTAGTTTACGAGCCCCCTGAAGATGGCCTTATAAAGACCGAAACATATGTAGGGGTGAAAGTGTGGTGCATTTCGCTGGTTTGTAAGCAGTGAATTGTAAAAAAAAAAAAAATGCACGTTGAGAATAATATAAAATTCTAACGGTATTAAGTGACCTGTAAAACTCACAAAGTTTCTGAAAAGATTCAGGGTTGTTAAGCTGTGTCGACGGGTAAATGCAGACACTACCGGACGTAAAACGCAATATTTACGGTACTGAACGTGCAGCGTCAAGTCGGAATTGAGTAACCAATTCCTTATGTCAAATACATATGCATATACAAGGGAGTGAATTTTAAATCCATATTCCAAATCACTGGAACCTGAATTGTCGCAGCATTAAACCCCGTCGCCTGTGTTATCGCCCAGCAATTTTCTTCCACCACTTTCGTCCCACTGTGCTGTCATTGCCGCAAGGAGAACAAATTAATGTGCGTTTAAAAAATGCTATTTACGTTTGCGTATCTTGAAATTGCGTAAGCCGGAGAGGGTATGTTACGGTTACGAACGATAATTCCTTCATCTTCAGGGTATTCTTCTTCAGATACTTGGCCCTCAAGGTAGCAGAACGACCCTTATACAGTAGTCCCCCCGTATCCGCGGGTGATACGTTCCAAGACGTAACGCGGATGCCCGAAACCGCGGATAGTAGCAAACCCTATATATAATCGTTTTTCGTTTACATACATACCTATGATAAAGTTTAATTGATAAATTACGCACAATAAGACATTACCGACATTAAATAATACTAAAATGCATTGTACATTATTATACTTGTGGATGTGAGTATAGTGGGCCTGTGTGGGTACAGAGGACAAAGAGAGATGAGTCGTGTACTGAGCGTGACGGGGCGGGCAGGTTGCACTGTGTTACTGGATGTGAGTAAAGTGGGCCTGTGTGGGTACAGAGGACAAAGAGAGATGAGTCGTGTACTGAGCGTGACGGGGCGGGCAGGTTGCACCGTGTTACTGGATGTGAGTAAAGTGGGCCTGTGTGGGTACAGAGGACAAAGAGTGAGTCGTGTACTGAGCGTGACGGGGCGGGCAGGTTGCACCGTGTTACTGGATGTGAGTAAAGTGGGCCTGTGTGGGTACAGAGGACAAAGAGAGATGAGTCGTGTACTGAGCGTGACGGGGCGGGCAGGTTGCACCGTGTTACTGGATGTGGGTAAAGCGGGCCAGCGTGGGTACAGAGGACAAAGAGAGATGAGTCGTGTACTGAGCGTGACGGGGCGGGCAGGTTGCACCGTGTTACTGGATGTGGGTAAAGCGGGCCAGCGTGGGTACAGAGGACAAAGAGAGATGAGTCGTGTACTGAGCGTGACGGGGCGGGCAGGTTGCACCGTGTTACTGGATGTGGGTAAAGTGGGCCTGTGTGGGTACAGAGGACAAAGAGAGATGAGTCGTGTACTGAGCGTGACGGGGCGGGCAGGTTGCACCGTGTTACTGGATGTGAGTAAAGTGGGCCTGTGTGGGTACAGAGGACAAAGAGAGATGAGTCGTGTACTGAGCGTGACGGGGCGGGCAGGTTGCACTGTGTTACTGGATGTGAGTAAAGTGGGCCTGTGTGGGTACGAGGACAAAGAGAGATGAGTGTGTACTGAGCGTGACGGGGCGGGCAGGTTGCACCGTGTTACTGGATGTGAGTAAAGTGGGCCTGTGTGGGTACAGAGGACAAAGAGAGATGAGTGTGTACTGAGCGTGACGGGGCGGGCAGGTTGCACCGTGGAGCGCAATTTGAAACTTAGAGAATCGTTTATTTTGAAATTTTACACTTAATATTTTCGGGCGGTAAAACCCGGATAACTGAAACCGCGGATACCGAATCCGCGGATGCGGGGGTTATACTGTACACATCGATTACTACGTACAACCCGACATATAGTAGCATTCCAGGAGCCTTGTATCTTCAGCAACACCGCTGTGAGAACCTCAAAACTCAAACGGTTACACCGTAATTTGCTTTTAATATTTTTACCAAGTCTACACTGTTAAGTATAATCATGTTTATTTTACTCTAATGCATGAGCGTACAACATTTCATGGCAAAGGGCGACACCCGTTATTGTGGGCTGGTTCGCGGCCCGCACGCTGAAAAATAATAAGCGGTATATCTAACCACCTCATTTATCCTGAAATTTATGTAGTATACACGTAACTTACAAACATGGCCGCGGGCCGCATAAAACAACCCGGCAGGCCTCAGGTTTTATACCAATAGTCTATGACATAGCTGACCAACTTCAACCCACAGGAAGGCCACGTAATTCGTTATGAACTCGCGTGAGGGCAGCGCGTATGTATACATATATCCAAAATGGGGGGGGGGGGGAGGAATTGAATTAACTGGAATGTCCATATTTTCAAAAAATAAGTTAGCTAAAAGTACTGTTGAATGACAACGTACTAGGCCTTACTCTATAAAAAAACAAAGAATGGTCTATGTGTGGTGCCTTAAAAGTGACGAGTTATAGTTTCAAAACATCTTCTCTGCTAATAAAGTTTCCATATTATGTTTTGTTGTCCTATTACATTATGTCTGTTAAACTGTATTACTGAAATTGTTCAGGTGACCCGAGGGCCACAAATACTTTCCTCGGGGGGGCCGCATGTTGGGTAGCCCTGTTCTAGGACATTCCAGTTGTTAACATACTGTGCTTCTTAGCATGTAACCAGCAGTCCTGCTTCTTACTGAAAGTTAACGTGTAGGTTTGCAAAGCTAATTGGCTTAGGCAAGCAACAAACGCAGCAGAACGCATCCTGCATCACATAACAGCAAACGACTAGAATTAAAACATCAAACTTGTTATGCGCCCTGCAATCTGGCTTGACTCAACCTGACAGCAATAAACCCATCCTGACGACGGTAATACATTAAAATGGTACAGAGGAGAAATTTCGTGACGCACGAAAGAACAAGTATGACCCCTCTGAGTGACAAATCCTCTGGAAATACGACCAGGAGTTGTTGGGGAGGCCGCACATTTGCATGGCATTTGACTATCCCTGAGGCTTCTTAAACATCGATTTTTATTCACTGCGCTACAATCAGAATCGCGCTTTGGCCTCAATTATAAGAGTCTTAAGAGCACATGGCGAACAAAAAGACAGGTGAATGCTTACATAGAGGTGGGCAGATAACGGAGTTGTCGTGGGGAACAGAAAGTGCTGGGATATGGCTGTAGGATTTAAATGTTAATATCGGTTTTCACATTCCGAACCAGGGGCGCATCCAAGGTGGGGGGGCTGTCGGGCTGCAGCCCCCCAAACTACCAAAAACCGAAATTCAAAAAACACAAATTTTGTAGATGTTATGATATCAAAAGCTTTTCGTGATTTACCATTCAGCCGAAATCAGGACTGAAATCGGCTGATGACTAGTACATTAGAATTTCGAAAAATAAATTAATAAAATTAAAAAAAAAACAAGAAGGTAGGGCGCTGTGATTGAGTCATGAAACATGTAGTTATATTTGTATGTATATAAATGCAGTTGCAAACAGTGTTATGTTGTACTTACATTATTTTTGTAACATAATTTTTAAAATCGAACATAAATTATACGTAGTATATAGCCTCAGGGTCAGCCCCACTCGCACCCCACAAAGAAAAAATTCTGGGTGCGCACCTGTTCCGAACGACACAACACCATAAATATTTGTGTATTCATTTATTTACTGCGACAATTTTGGGCCGATTATTGCGGCCATCATGAGGCAGTTCCACAATTACATAAAAGTATATTGAGGTAGAGGCTCTTCTTTACAAAAGAGAAAAAGACTATAAAATATTTATAAGTTAGTTAATATTCCAAATAATGGAATAATACAGGTATAATAATAATTAAAATTAATTAAAATCAGACCGTGGCGCTATAAATAAATTACAAATATTTTATACTCATTGTCTGCACAGGAGAGGTCTCTACCTCAATATAATTACTCTTATGTAATTGTAAAACTACTTGATGACGACCGTAATAATCGGCCGAAACATGTCGTAGTAAATAAATTAATACACAATATTCATGGTGTTATGTCCTTCAGAAAGCAAAAACCGATATTAATTTAATAAACACAATGGGATGATGTTAACCTCCCCCCCCCAAAAAAAAAATTCCTGTTACAGTCACGGAATATCCGTTGAAAAAATAAGGAAATCTAAATAAAATTAGTAAAGAGCAACATGGTAAGGATCGAGACTAAAAATAGGGGAAATTAGAATGCGAATTTAGAACAATAAATTTCAACCAGAAATTGCTAACAACTTCGCAGCATTATACGTTCTGTGCCTCTCAGCGCGACAAACCACCGTGTTCAAAGACACAACCCAAGAGCTGCCGATCATTTCTAAATCTTCCGGGCACGACGTAGGTCTATCAATTCTACGAAACTGTCAATCAAGCAACATTCATGTTAACCCGCAGGTAAAAAAGCGCGAACACAAAAGCAAACAGGCCAGCAGTTCTGTGAGAGCCGCAAGGCGCGTTGGCCCCCATCGGCATCCCAGCATCCAATGCGGTAACTGTGACGACAACAGCCACGAATATAGATTGGTTAATTAAAGGCAGACAGCCACAGTTCCAATTGAAAACCCGAATTCAATCAGCTACCTGCGCAATCGGACTAAAACGGTAGCGCATTACAAAAACATCTCACCTACTTTCACTCTGCAATTCTGTTTATCTAAAGGCCTACACCGCGATGCCATACTGCGTAGGGCTAGATCTATCAGACTTCTTTCTTCGACCTCACCACAGGTCTTGTTGCTTGGCATAATTCTGTTCAGGAAGCCTAAGCGGTAAGAATGTCCTGTCCCTATTGGTGTTTCTTTCAAATTAAAAATAACCATTGTTGCAGTGAAAACATAACAATGGTTTGTGCGTGTTGTTGAGCTACATGTCACTGTCATCTATATAAACGTATTGAGTGTTGCACAACAATGCTTATATGGCAAATTTATGTCGCCAGCAACAATAAAACGTCTATAACAATAATACGTCTTCATGTAAAGTGCCCGATGCTGCATTGAAACAAAAGAATATTCGTTTGCCCATGGCCTTCTTTAGACGTAGAGTTTGGTTAAACAGATCGTAATGACAGATAAATCGCTGCGCAGTTTTCTGTTTTTGTATGTGTTGCCTAAAACATTTTACGAGTGTGAGTGTTTGTATTCTTGCCTTAATTATCCGGCATGTAAGTCGCATCTTTTTTGCGCCGCATTACATGGTGTCATCTGTGGCCTGTCTGGCCCTACCATATTTTTCCACATTATCTCATAAACGGCAAGATTTTCGGGAAAAAGTTGTACATAAAATGTGTGTTTTGATTTTCTTCTACAACTTTTATCTGAAACATTTCTCATTCTAAGAAGAAATGAGCGAGATATTTATCATAAATGTACATAGGTCTTCATGTAAAGTACCGTTATTCTTGTCCGATTTTAAAGAAACTTAGACTTTTCTCGACAGGTTTTCGAAAAATACTCATATATCAAATTTCATGAAAATACGTCCAGTGGGAGCTGAGTTGTTTCATGTGGACAGACAGAAAGAAATGACGAAGCTAATAGCCGATCTTCGAAATTTTGCGAAGATCGACTAAAAATACATCCACAGTTTCCCTGATTCGCCTGCGTGTTACATGAACACCGTTTCAATGCCCATGTTCGCTTTACACCGTCAGCTGCGAGTCATAATTTGTTCCCGCGCACACGATTGTTTATTGTTTAATCCTGCGAGTTGTAAATTATTAAACATTTATTGTTTACGGAAGATTCATGCTTTCTAATTAAGTGCTGATCAAACTCTGAAATATGACACTAATCCTCTGGCAAGTTGCAATTTCCATTTACGTGCATTTATAAGCTAGCCCCCATAAAGCCCCACCAAAACCGAAATTATGACCTAAAAAGTTTTACGTGATTTACCCTTCAGCGGAAATCAGCCACTGAAGTCAGCTGATGACTAGTACATTAGAATTTTGAAAAAGAAATTAATATACTTCGTAATTAAAAAACAATAAGACAGGACACTGTGATTGCGTAATTGAAGATGCACCTGTATTTGAGAGACCTAAGCGTAGATGTAAGGATTCTATTAAAATGTTTCAAATACTGAATAAGATTACGGAATGACTTCCATCTCAGGATAGGGTAAATGACTGGCTCTTGTGAAAAAGGTAATGAACTTCCGCCCACCAAAAATGGCCGGAAATTATTTGTGAGTTGGCGACAGTACACGTCATAGGATTCTGATGATGGCGTATCGTAACAGACACGACTGTGTTTCGGACATTGTCAAGTATCTAAAACTAAATTACCACAATATTTCGGAGAAGAGATCTTTGTCCTTCTTCGGACGGAAAGTGGAGGGAAACCTACTCTCGCGGGCCGTTGATAAAGATCTATTCCAGGTAGGTTCTCCTTTTTCCTTCCGATATGAAGATGGAGACAGATGCAGTCTCCGTAACGCTGGCGGTTTCAGCCTCAGACAGACAACGTCTATGAAAGGACTATCAGAGTCTGCCCTATTATTATAGTACGTAGACTATAATGTGCCGATCCCAGTGGCCGTGCGGTTTAAGGCGTGGGTCTGCGGCCGCTCGCTTGCTGGGATTGCGGGTTCGAATCCCGCCGGGGTCATGGATGTCTGTCTCTTGTGAGTGTTGTGTGTTGTCAGGTAGAGGTCTCTGCGACGGGCTGATCACTCGTCCAGAGGAGTCCTACCGATTGTGGTGTGTCTAAAAAGTGTGTGATCGTGAAGCCTCGATAATGAGGCGGCCTAGGCCCCCCAAGGGGCTGTCAAGCCATTGGAAAATAAAGACTATATACATTTATTGACGCAAATAGACGCTCATCTACGCTGCAGACGTCCGGCTGTCAAAATGTACTTGCAGTGGACCGACAGACCTTAAGATAATTCAATGGCAAGTGAATTTAAATAAAGCCCTTTACTCCTCCATTCCCCCCTCCCATTTTTCTCTCTTTTCCTATTAAATAAGTTACGCCGTAGGATATTTTCTTTTATACCATCCACGAGGAAGGAAAGTGGTGGTAAGTGGGTGGGTTTGAAATTTCACTTTGGCACCACTTCTTTTGCAGTTTCCCCACCCAAACCTCCCCTCTTGTTTAATTAATGAATAGGCAACTAAGTGTTGGAATTCGCCCCCGCCCCCCCCCCCCCCCAATCCCATCTCAAAGTTCAGAAGCGGCTGGGGGGCTGGGAGGGGGGCAGCAAAAGCTCCCTGTAGCACCCCCACCGCAATAAGCTCCAAGCTGCCTGATCAGTTCGCCATTTAATTGGGTTCAGCTGCTCACAGACGCTATAGACTCATTTGTAAGCGTATTTGACGACGTCTCTTTAGAGTCTGGCCGCATTTTATTCTCTGACAACCAAAGCAATAGAATATTGAGAAAAATTTAACCGCATCGAACACAAAAGAGGCCTACATGTTTCTTTCAATCGGCTTAAAGCCCTCAGTTCAAAACAATAATTTCATAACTTCATATATTTCTACTGTCTTGACTTTCAATAACATCCAGCAGGGTGCAGTGGTAACAGCTCACTCATAATTGGAAGGTACCAGGTTTGAAGCTTAGTCGCGACACCAAATAACCGACTGACGCTTTGCATGGTTTCCCTCAGCCCCTCCTGACTAATGCCATATTATTACTTCGATTACGTCATTACTGTCTGGTTCTAAAATAATGTTAAACTAAACTTGTCTCTGTCCACCGGAGTGGAAGGTAGAGGTCCACTCAATCTTATCTTTGTGCTGGATGGGGTAACTGTTGCTGAAACACAATTGATGACTGGAGGAAATGCTCTAATGATCTAACGACTACCCTACCTAAGCAACTCCATTCCATTCTAATGAATTCTAAGAATTAATCTATGAAAACTAAAACCGTGTTGCGTTAACACAATAACAGTGCAAGAAGAGAAATTCTTCATATTGCATCAACTGCGACATGAATACTGAAATCATTTTTTAAACAACTTTAATCTTAATTCACCGTGCATTTCTGTAATCACCAATAAGTCACCAACAAATGCACAAAACCATCAATAAAGGTATAAATTAACCTCTTATCATTATTAAAATACCCTACATACGTTTCGGCTTGCGAGAAGCCATCATCAGGGGTTTACAGTTGTACTTATCAAATGCTGTGCAAACTGTTTTACGACCACCTGAAAAACGAAGACTGAAGTTATATTGTGAGTGTCGATGACAGACCGTAGCACAGCATTTGATAAGTACAACTGTAAACCCCTCTCTTCTTCTTCTTCTTTCTATGGGCCCGTCGGCATTCGCTCCGGATGCACCGCAGCCTTAGGCTTATTGTGCTCACCTTAGTCTTTCTTTCAGCATTGGTTCATTAGCCCTGTGCTGCTAATAAAGAGACACAGGTCTTTTAGTGGAGCCAAGCTTATATCTCTTGGTTCAGCGAACATCTTCCCAAAGAGCTTATAACGTTGTCGAGCCAGTGCCTCGCAACCACAAACAATATGGTGCACAGTTTCAGTCTCCGACCCACAAAATCTGCAGTCGGATCTCCTTCGAAGAGGCCCATAATGTTCAAGTGCTTCTCACAGGTGCATGTCCTGTGAGGAATGCTACTACTGATCTAAGTTGATTCCTGCTCAATTTAATCAGGCCATCAGCTTTCTTTTTGCATGGTCCATTGATAAAGAGTTTTCCATGTTTGTGGTAGTTCCAGGTAGTTAAATGTTGACACTCAGTCCAGTTCTTGATTGCTTCTCTTGCTGAACACTTTGGTATTCCAAGAGCCGGCTCTGGGCCAAGTAATGGCTTAGCTGCACCTTGCCTTGCAAGTTCATCAGCTTTTTCATTACCAAGGATGCCACTATGCCCAGGACTGTAAACCCCTGATGATGGCTTCTCGCAAGCCGAAACGTATGTAGGGTATTTTAATAATGATAAAAGGTTAATTTATACCTTTATTGACGGTTTTGTGCATTTGTTGATGACTTATTACTGAAATCATTAAAATAATCTACTAGTACCAAGTCCAAGAACAGCCTGCATGGATCTAACGACGATACATAACAATCATTTTGACTGATTTTTTTCATAATAACCTTCGTTCTGGTTTTCACTTAATACAAACGAATTATTTTCTTGACGATTGGAGGCCCTTCCAAGCAACATGCAGACAACGACGCCCTACCCTCCCACAAGTCTTCAATATTCATCAACAGCTGTTTCACTCATCAGAACAACGACGCCACTCAACAGGGACAATTTCCTTAGTCGTCGTTTGTATAAAACCGTGATAAGGCAAAATCAGCCACCGTGATATAAACCCAGCTGCACATGACAAGACGACAGCAGGCGAAAGCTCCATGGACGACGAGGATAAAGCTAGAACTTCGCCCGTTCTGATTGTCATATTCCCCTCAAGTCCCTAGTTGGCCAATCAACTAGCCCAAAGCGATTGTAACTAAGGCAGATTATATGTGGCCATCATTACCAACATTTGTATGACTACAAAGGCTAGACGATTGTGAGAGGAATAGAGAGAAATACATTGGAGTCGGGAGGGTAAGAAATCGAGGGATATGTGGAGAGATTCTACCTATTGGACTGTCTTCCATGGTGTGAGTACGAAAAGCACCATAAACATTCACGGTATAAAGCCTTTTGAAATGCTGGGGACTATGCATTCAGAAATTAATTATTCCGGAAACAAATACAACTGCAATATGTAGAAACTAGAACAGAATGATTTGTTTATTTAAAACCGCAATGCCACACAAAATCCATCAAACTCAGCGATAGTTTATTTTACTGGTGCGGTGTTGTGGATATTAATGTCACGGTTATTCATTCAAGGTTGGTGGGAAATCCTGGAGAAAAGTAGACGCTTGGAAAACCTAAGTGCAGAAGGGACGATAATATCAAAATGTATCTTAAAAGCAATAGGATGGGAAGGTGTGGACAGGAATCATTTGGTTCAGGATAGGGAAGAATGGCGGGCTGTTGTGCATATGGTAATGGACCTTCGGGGTTCACAAAACGCAGGAAATATCTTGAACAGCTGAGGAAATATCAGCTTCTAAAGAAGCACTCTGCTGCAAGAAGTCAGTTAACCTCTCCTTCGAAGAAACTGTCTCACTGTGATAAGCTTCATTTTCTCTAACACTCCCTCGCTGTATTTATTTCTTCGTCAAGAGATCAGAGATTCAAAACGTTCCCAAAGTGTTAAAAATTCCGCTAATCCCCTGAATCGCCACAGCATTATAACACCTCTCAAAATATTTCACAAAATGGAGCCATCTATGGAGAGCTATTAGAATTAACCGCTGTACGTAACTTCATTGTGACCTTACTGTCGTGTGCCAAAATTGAGTAGGCGCGAACTTTTACTTATATCTTTACTTTCACTTAATTCTAATTCCTAAAAAGTTTATAATATTCACATTCAAATATTATTTTACGAGACTTCTCTACATTTATATTTTCCCCGAAGAAAACATCACAGTAGCGGTAATTTTTTTTTTCTGTTTTGGAAACAAGGTACTGAATTTTGTAATGATCTCGAATCCTCCGCCGAAATTCAACCCCTTCTCCCCCGCCATCAACCTTGCCACCCCATCCCAAGGGCTAAATAGCCTGCTCCCTCCCTGCTGCACCATGGAACTAAAACTCAAAGTAATTAACTTCTCAACTTCTTCCCCCCCAACCCCCTGCATCAAGCGCCCTCTTATACTTATAAAAGCCAACCTGGGAGACATTAGAACAATTGGAAAAAATTATAATAAAAGAGAAAAAAGTTACTTAAGGCTTATTTATACTTCACTCCTTCCTCGGATAAAAACTAAAACATTTTCATTCGATGGTATTATTTTTAGTTAGGGGGGGGGGGGGGGGGTAACATTTTTTCTCTCAATGTGAACATACTTTTGGTTTAGTCCATTAAAAAAGCATTTTTTTATCTAATTTAAGAAATTAAAGCCAAAACGTGAAATATTCTACCGTTATCGGAGAGCGCAATTCCAAATACGGAAATTAAAATCCGTGAACTTACCTCCATAACATCCAAATGACGTCTGACAACACTAGGCTATTTTCAATTTAAATGGGTAAAAAAAAAAACCAGAAGCAAAGAAAGTAGTAATTTCTGAAGAAAATGTTCCAGTATATTCTGTACTTCTTCAAGATTTACAGTGCAAAATCTTAACCTTTTAAAGCCTAGCGGGCATTTCACTTGCCACCACGTTTAACATTCAAAAATTCTACATGGTGCTCACATTGCGTTATGTGTTGTGTACGGAACTCAGAAAAAAAAAACAGCAACTTTTGCCTTATACAACATTAACTGATTGGTTTCTATAACTGAGGTGCAGAGTGTTTACTGCGCGGTACGGACTGATTCCTTATATAAACAGAGAAGTTAATCTTTAAAGTTTCAAATATCAATCAACAGAACGCCATCCTGCACAACAAAGACACTAATACAACAGATATTCCTATGTTCACACTGTTATTTGCTACAAGTTTCGGCACTCTGACAGGCTTATTTCACAAGTACATCAGTTTTAACCTTCCAGTATCTTTCCATCAATGCTCTATACTCATTCATCCGTTCATCACCGAAGCTACAACAATTATAATGTGGGAGAGCGTCGTTAAATAAGACACTCCATGGTGTGATATGGTGAGCAGACACACGTACTGCAGAAAAAGAAATGGAAACAATAAATAAATAACGCCACTAATAATAATAATAATAATAATAATAACTTGAAGGGGCAGAGTCCTTTTTAAGAAGCTACCTGTTCCTCAGCTAGTCAATAAATTTTATAAAACCCGAAGGTTTATCACTGAGTTTACAAAAGCCTACCATTTGTCCGTTTCCCGTGCCAGATCAATCCAGTCCACGTCCTCCCAAATTATTTACTTTAGAAAGATTTTAATATTATCTTCCATCTACGCCTAGGTCTTCCAAGTTGTATCCTTTCTTGAATTTTTCCTACCAAAACCTGTATTCACCTCTCCTCTACCTCATGCGTGCCACATGCTCCGCTCATCTCATAGTTCTTAATTTGATCACCCGAATAATACTAAGTGAGCAGTACAGAGCAAAAAGCTCCCCATTGTGCCCCCTTCCTTCATTCCCGTTTCTTCGTTCTTTTAAGGCCAAACATCTTCCCTCTGCATCCATACTGACAACACACAACACTCCACAGAGACAGACATCCATGCCTCGGAGGGATTCGAACCCACAATCACAAGCGAGCGGCCGCAGATCCAGCCTTAGACGCGCGGCAACTGGGACTACTACTACTACTACTACTACTACTACTACTACTACTACTACTACCACCAACAATAATAATATATAATAATAATAATAACGTATTTGGAAGAAGTCTCTGCTAAACACAGTTCATCGCTGTACAAAGGTTGTCCTGGGAACGACGCGTGTCTTGAAGAAGAAATAATGGCAAAAAGACTAAATGTCGAGATACAAAATGCAAGATAGCCAGAAGATACTATACTTCCTGTACGGCTATACACAGATCATGATACTTCCTGTACGGCTATACACAGATCATGATACTTCCTGTACAGCTATACACAGATCATGATACTTCCTGTACGCTATACACAGATCATGATACTTCCTGTACGGCTATACACAGATCATGATACTTCCTGTACGGCTATACACAGATCATGATACTTCCTGTACGGCTATACACAGATCATGATACTTCCTGTACGGCTATACACAGATCATGATACTTCTTGTACGGCTATACACAGATCATGATACTTCCTGTACGGCTATACACAGATATGATACTTCTTGTACAGCTATACACAGATCATGATACTTCCTGTACGGCTATACACAGATTATGATACTTCCTGTACGGGCTATACACAGATTATGATACTTCCTGTACGGCTATACACAGATCATGATACTTCCTGTACGGCTATACACAGATTATGATACTTCCTGTACGGCTATACACAGATTATGATACTTCTTGTACAGCTATACACAGATCATGATACTTCCTGTACGGCTATACACAGATTATGATACTTCCTGTACGGGCTATACACAGATTATGATACTTCTTGTACAGCTATACACAGATCATGATACTTCCTGTACGGGCTATACACAGATCATGATACTTCCTGTACGGGCTATACACAGATCATGATACTTCCTGTACGGCTATACACAGATCATGATACTTCCTGTACGGCTATACACAGATCATGATACTTCTTGTACAGCTATACACAGATCATGATACTTCCTGTACGGCTATACACAGATTATGATACTTCTTGTACAGCTATACACAGATCATGATACTTCCTGTACGGCTATACACAGATCATGATACTTCTGTACAGCTATACACAGATCATGATACTTCCTGTACGGCTATACACAGATTATGATACTTCTTGTACGGGCTATACACAGATCATGATACTTCTTGTACAGCTATACACAGATCATGATACTTCCTGTACGGCTATACACAGATCATGATACTTCTTGTACAGCTATACACAGATCATGATACTTCCTGTACGGGCTATACACAGATTATGATACTTCTGTACGGGCTATACACAGATTATGATACTTCTGTACAGCTATACACAGATCATGATACTTCCTGTACGGGCTATACACAGATCATGATACTTCTTGTACAGCTATACACAGATCATGATACTTCCTGTACGGGCTATACACAGATTATGATACTTCTTGTACGGGCTATACACAGATCATGATACTTCTTGTACAGCTATACACAGATCATGATACTTCCTGTACGGGCTATACACAGATCATGATACTTCTTGTACAGCTATACACAGATCATGATACTTCCTGTACGGGCTATACACAGATTATGATACTTCTTGTACGGGCTATACACAGATTATGATACTTCTTGTACAGCTATACACAGATCATGATACTTCCTGTACGGGCTATACACAGATTATGATACTTCTTGTACAGCTATACACAGATCATGATACTTCCTGTACGGCTATACACAGTTTATGATACTTCCTGTACGGGCTATACACAGATATGATACTTCTTGTACAGCTATACACAGATCATGATACTTCCTGTACGGCTATACACAGATTATGATACTTCCTGTACGGGCTATACACAGATCATGATATACTTCACTTGTACGGGCTATACACAGATCATGATACTTCCTGTACGGCTATACACAGATCATGATACTTCTTGTACAGCTATACACAGATCATGATACTTCCTGTACGGGCTATACACAGATTATGATACTTCTTGTACAGCTATACACAGATCATGATACTTCCTGTACGGGCTATACACAGATCATGATACTTCTTGTACAGCTATACACAGATCATGATACTTCCTGTACGGGCTATACACAGATTATGATACTTCTTGTACGGGCTATACACAGATCATGATACTTCTTGTACAGCTATACACAGATCATGATACTTCCTGTACGGGCTATACACAGATCATGATACTTCTTGTACAGCTATACACAGATCATGATACTTCCTGTACGGGCTATACACAGATTATGATACTTCTTGTACGGGCTTACACAGATTATGATACTTCTTGTACAGCTATACACAGATCATGATACTTCCTGTACGGGCTATACACAGATCATGATACTTCTTGTACAGCTATACACAGATCATGATACTTCCTGTACGGGCTATACACAGATTATGATACTTCTTGTACGGGCTATACACAGATCATGATACTTCTGTTACAGCTATACACAGATCATGATACTTCCTGTACGGGCTATACACAGATCATGATACTTCTTGTACAGCTATACACAGATCATGATACTTCCTGTACGGGCTATACACAGATTATGATACTTCTTGTACGGGCTATACACAGATTATGATACATTCTTGTACAGCTATACACAGATCATGATACTTCCTGTACGGGCTATACACAGATCATGATACTTCTTGTACAGCTATACACAGATCATGATACTTCCTGTACGGGCTATACACAGATCATGATACTTCCTGTACGGGCTATACACAGATCATGATACTTCTTGTACAGCTATACACAGATCATGATACTTCCTGTACGGGCTATACACAGATTATGATACTTCTTGTACAGCTATACACAGATCATGATACTTCCTGTACGGCTATACACAGATTATGATACTTCTTGTACAGCTATACACAGATTATGATACTTCCTGTACGGCTATACACAGATTATGATACTTCTTGTACAGCTATACACAGATCATGATACTTCCTGTACGGGCTATACACAGATTATGATACTTCTTGTACAGCTATACACAGATCATGATACTTCCTGTACGGCTATACACAGATTATGATACTTCCTGTACGGGCTATACACAGATTATGATACTTCTTGTACAGCTATACACAGATCATGATACTTCCTGTACGGGCTATACACAGATCATGATACTTCCTGTACGGGCTATACACAGATCATGATACTTCCTGTACGGGCTATACACAGATCATGATACTTCCTGTACGGCTATACACAGATCATGATACTTCCTGTACGGCTATACACAGATCATGATACTTCCTGTACGGCTATACACAGATTATGATACTTCTTGTACAGCTATACACAGATCATGATACTTCCTGTACGGCTATACACAGATTATGATACTTCTTGTACAGCTATACACAGATCATGATACTTCCTGTACGGCTATACACAGATTATGATACTTCCTGTACGGGCTATACACAGATCATGATACTTCCTGTACGGGCTATACACAGATTATGATACTTCCTGTACGGGCTATACACAGATCATGATACTTCCTGTACGGGCTATACACAGATCATGATACTTCCTGTACGGCTATACACAGATCATGATACTTCCTGTACGGCTATACACAGATTATGATACTTCTTGTACAGCTATACACAGATCATGATACTTCCTGTACGGGCTATACACAGATCATGATACTTCCTGTACGGGCTATACACAGATCATGATACTTCCTGTACGGGCTATACACAGATCATGATACTTCCTGTACGGCTATACACAGATCATGATACTTCCTGTACGGCTATACACAGATTATGATACTTCTTGTACAGCTATACACAGATCATGATACTTCCTGTACGGGCTATACACAGATCATGATACTTCCTGTACGGGCTATACACAGATCATGATACTTCCTGTAGCGGCTATACACAGATCATGATACTTCCTGTACGGCTATACACAGATCATGATACTTCCTGTACGGCTATACACAGATCATGATACTTCCTGTACGGCTATACACAGATCATGATACTTCCTGTACGGCTATACACAGATTATGATACTTCTTGTACAGCTATACACAGATCATGATACTTCCTGTACGGCTATACACAGATATGATACTTCTGTACAGCTATACACAGATCATGATACTTCCTGTACGGCTATACACAGATTATGATACTTCCTGTACGGGCTATACACAGATCATGATACTTCCTGTACGGGCTATACACAAATTATGATACTTCCTGTACGGGCTATACACAGATCATGATACTTCCTGTACGGCTATACACAGATTATGATACTTCCTGTACGGGCTATACACAGATTATGATACTTCCTGTACGGGCTATACACAGATCATGATACTTCCTGTACGGGCTATACACAATATGATACTTCTTGTACAGCTATACACAGATCATGATACTTCCTGTACGGCTATACACAGATATGATACTTCCTGTACGGGCTATACACAGATCATGATACTTCCTGTACGGGCTATACACAGATTATGATACTTCCTGTACGGCTATACACAGATATGATACTTCCTGTACGGCTATACACAGATTATGATACTTCCTGTACGGGCTATACACAGATCATGATACTTCCTGTACGGCTATACACAGATCATGATACTTCCTGTACGGGCTATACACAGATTATGATACTTCCTGTACGGCTATACACAGATTATGATACTTCCTGTACGGGCTATACACAGATATGATACTTCCTGTACGGGCTATACACAGATTTGATACTTCCTGTACGGGCTATACACAGATTATGATACTTCCTGTACGGGCTATACACAGATCATGAACTTCCTGTACGGGCTATACACAGATCATGATACTTCCTGTACGGCTATACACAGATCATGATACTTCCTGTACGGGCTATACACAGATTATGATACTTCCTGTACGGCTATACACAGATCATGATACTTCCTGTACGGGCTATACACAGATCATGATACTTCCTGTACGGCTATACACAGATCATGATACTTCCTGTACGGCTATACACAGATTATGATACTTCCTGTACGGCTATACACAGATCATGATACTTCCTGTACGGGCTATACACAAGATCATGATACTTCCTGTACGGCTATACACAGATCATGATACTTCCTGTACGGGCTATACACAGATCATGATACTTCCTGTACGGCTATACACAGATCATGATACTTCCTGTACGGCTATACACAGATCATGATACTTCCTGTACGGGCTATACACAGATCATGATACTTCCTGTACGGGCTATACACAGATCATGATACTTCCTGTACGGGCTATACACAGATCATGATACTTCCTGTACGGGCTATACACAGATCATGATACTTCCTGTACGGCTATACACAGATCATGATACTTCCTGTACGGGCTATACACAGATCATGATACTTCCTGTATGGCTATACACAGATCATGATACTTCCTGTACGGGCTATACACAGATCATGATACTTCCTGTACGGCTATACACAGATCATGATACTTCCTGTACGGGCTATACACAGATCATGATACTTCCTGTACGGCTATACACAGATCATGATACTTCCTGTACGGGCTATACACAGATCATGATACTTCCTGTACGGCTATACACAGATTATGATACTTCCTGTACGGGCTATACACAGATCATGATACTTCCTGTACGGGCTATACACAGATTATGATACTTCCTGTACGGGCTATACACAGATCATGATACTTCCTGTACAGCTATACACAGATCATGATACTTCCTGTACGGGCTATACACAGATCTGATACTTCCTGTACAGCTATACACAGATCATGATACTTCCTGTACGGCTATACACAGATCATGATACTTCCTGTACGGCTATACACAGATCATGATACTTCCTGTACGGGCTATACACAGATTATGATACTTCCTGTACGGGCTATACACAGATCATGATACTTCCTGTACAGCTATACACAGATCATGATACTTCCTGTACGGCTATACACAGATCATGATACTTCCTGTACGGCTATACACAGATCATGATACTTCCTGTACGGGCTATACACAGATCATGAGACCCAATATGTCCGCACTTTATACAGCTGTTGTCTGCAGTTTAACTCTTACACTGCGAACTGTGTTAATTAACACGTGTAACTAAAAGCGTGATGGAAACATCACACAATTTTGGTACTTTGCACCACGACACAGAGGCATACAGCACCTGTGTATTCAGTCTCCTTGCTAACGTTATGCACCACCAAAGAACCAGGTTTTCCGGTCACAGCTCAAATACGCTTTCCAAAGATGTCATCCTGCATTACGGCATGCACAAAAGGAGAAAAGTAGTCACAAAAGCACGACTAGCTGGGCGTGGAAACGTCCCTTTGAGTTAAACCACAAAGTACACTCAGCATACATAATGGAAATCATTACCCTATCAGTAGTGTTAACACTAAACCACTACCAACTTTAACCCTTTACCTCAAAGAGCTTTCCATACACAAGTTTTCAACTTTACCCTCCACGATACATTCAAGACGCAACTACCCTGCCGATGTCTTTACAACCCCCTCACACTTCACTTCCCTTTTATATAACTAAGTAACCGCGTGTCCAGCTCTTACATGATCAGAAGGTAGCAAAGCTTTGACTTCAGAGCTCTTGATGCAGCGGGTATTAAATTTACGGGGTGACGTTGAACTCTTAGTCACTATGACTTTGTATTGTAGCTCTCTGTTGTGAAAAGAAAGTCTTCTGGGATATGACACCGTGTCGACTGGTAACGAGTTACCGGCGTTTCGTACGAGATTATTGCCTCCAACTTCAGGGCGCATTATCCCAGAAGGGTTGAGTTTTCGTTAACAACGCTAAATTGAAATCAAATCTCTCATTCTATTGTGCACGCACACACGCGCGCACACACACACACACACACACATACAGGGCATACACAAAAGATTGGTGCGGTATCAAATGTGAATACTTTTGAAACCGCACCATTCTTTTGTGTATGCCCTGTATATATAATATATATATATATATATAACATAATAAAGCAGGAATGCACAAATCCCGGGGCCAGCTCGCTCTGGTGACTGAATTTTGTACTGTGGCACCGAATATTTATGCATCGTCCGTACGGATTTTCCTTTATGTCACCCTTCTGGGGCCTACAACTTCGAGGCGGCTCCTAGACATTTTCAAAATTTGTGTACCCCTGTAAAGTATTTGTATTTGCCCTCTCCACAGAAACTATTAAATATGGGCCTATTGTTATTAAATTATTGGTTGAAAGGCAACATGCGTGTTATGACCAGGTTGTTAAACAGACGCAACGCAAATACCAGTGCTATTTGGATATTACATGACACGTTGGCCAGCTCTGCAAAATAATTTCCTAAAAAATGCATAGAGTAGAATAATGTAATTATTTTCACATGTTGACACCGTGCATCTTCGTCATATTAAATTAAGTTATAGACCAACTGATGCACTTTTTAAAGCACTTTTTAAGTAGCTTTATTAAAAATGTTAAAATAGTACTAATTTTCATCAACATTTTTTAATTTTAATAAGCTACTTAAAAAGTGCTTTAAAAAGTGCATCAGTTGGTCTATAACTTAATTTAATGTAATTATTGTTACAAAACGTATGGTATGTAGATAAACCCCAACATAATTCCAAAACGTTAAAGGGAAATTCGACATGGACATTGGAATGTTAAAGCAAGTTGTGTGTCGTAGTTACGGATACACGAGTGCCATCATGAGTCGCACTGCAAGTACTTAATATGAGACGAGAATATTCAGACGAAAGAAGATTATCAGACGAAAGCAATTTTCTTTAAAACGAGCGAAGTACTAACTAACAAACCCGTGGAGCAAATTCCTTCCTAAGAAACTAACAGGTCAAAGATGTAAAATTAGGGAAGACTGTAATTAAATTACTAGTGTAATCTGTGGTCTTCTGGGTAATTACACGGCGTCGTGTAGTAATTATTTACCGACGTTTCGGGACAACGTGTCGGTCCCATCTTCAGGGGTCAAATTTCCAAGAACGCCTTCTTGGAAATTTGACCCGTGATGATGGGAACGACACGTTGTCCCGAAACGTCGGTAAATAATTACCACACGACACCGTGTAATTACCAGAAGACCACAGATTACATCAACATCGCGGCGGAAGCCTGAAATCAAAATTACTAGTGACTTAATTAACCATATATTCTGGGGATTCAGGTTTTCTGGGGTATGACGCAGAGTCATTTAATGTTTCCCGACATTTCGAAAGAACCTAAATGACGTCATATTCAAGAGACAAACAGTCCAATGACATGTTTCTGGTTTGCTGTAAAACTGCATTATACAGTACGAGGAATGCAAAAGGCGGGTTTTCTTAGAGTAGTCGCGGGATATAAGATGACTTAATACAGACATTAGAAGCTGTAAACAACAGATCATTAGTCTTTATATATAAAGGCCAAGACTTCCTCTCGTGTCGTTTTGTCTTATAAACTGTGTAAGAACAGCGACACAAAATGCCAGAAGTTGAAGATGGTACTACATTTTCTACGCCTCCGAAATATGTTCCTATAGATAGTAGCACAGCTTAGCAATATCAGATTCACATTCGACGTTTTGTGTTATCACGTAGTCACGAATAGGGACACAAAATGGCGGTAGCTGACATTACCTACGCCTGCCAAAACATTTCCTCTAGATAGCAGCACCGCTTACAGATACCAAGTGCAATATTTTAGTATCTCTGGGATTCAGAACTTTTCAAAATACCGACGATAGATATATTTGATAAAGTTCCCACCGTGGGAGTGCGGATTTAAGCACAGGCCAGAACATTTGGGATTTGTGGCGGACGAAGTGGCACTAGAACTGGGTTTTCTCCAAGAACGTTCGGTGTTCTTCTGTCAGTATCATTCCACGAATGATCCACGCCCATTCCTTCATCTATCATTCACATTATATAACCTCAGCAATTGAAAACATCGTTAAATAACATAGCCATCCAATCTGAATTAGTTCTTTTACCCACTGCTTGTTGAAAAATAAAGGAACCTTGTGTCAATAAGATAATAAATAAATCTAAACGTAAATTTCTCCCTGCACACGCCATAAAGTGAAAGTATAGCCAGGCTCAATCATAGCCACAGCCCTACATAAAGGTCAGTGGTAAGCTGCAGGCCACAGCTGTCTTATCCCCAGAAAACAGCCCCCCGGTACCCACTGCGCCACAGGGTTGGTCTGTATATTTTGCAATACAGAAAAATCTCTTACCCCTATAGGGGCCACCACAATTCCTCGGTCATCCAGGTCTTTGCCTAACCACAGTGCCGGATGAGCAATGAAATATTTCTAAAAAATTGTGAAGGACTCCTGGGAACCTATCAAGATGAACAGAAGTTACCAGGGAGGACAGAAGGGAAAGATGGAAGGCTCGGTTTCCCTCTGTGCAACCAGAAGAGGTCAAGAGGTTAATTCGTGATGTAGAATGTAATGACCATTACCCACTGCTCATTTTAAAGAGCTGTTACACACACGGCGTTATGGGAATTGGATATACTGATAGGCCTGTAGTCAGATGACGGCCTGTAATTATCTGCTAGTACATGCAGCGGCTAATATTCAAAGGGTCCCGGGCTCAGTTTACCACACCGTGAAATACAAAGGCAAAGCATGTAAACGTTTATCTACCAAACACAACACTGGGAGTTGTAAAACAGTGATTAATGTGCCTGCATATTCGACAGATTTGAATTTAGGCAGATAAATGTGCTATATATAGATGGTGGGGCTGTCACACTACCGCCAACATAAAATAAAAAGGTACATTGGTCCCTTTCCACGCCATAAAGGCATATGGGGAGAGAACCCTGGCACTAGCTAAAGATCTGTGATCAACTTCAAGACGCCCCGGCCGTTTTATCCCTTGGAAAGAACCCCGATACCCGTCTACTAGGAGGTTGGGTGGGCCCCACAGGCGGTCTAGACGTTTTGGAGAAGAGAAAATCTCCTTCTGATGCCGCGATTCGAACCCCGGACAATCCAGCTCGTAGCCTAGGTGCCATACCGACTACGCCATCGTGGCTCCAACGAACTGTGTTGCCTAATTAAACATTTAAAGCACGGTGGTGACTATCTTTACCACTTTTAACGTTCACACACTCTGGATTTTGTCCATACAGTATATTTCACGAAGAGTATTTGTAACGGATGACAGGTACTTCATCAGAGATAGGATGTGGATCAGCTCACAGCACTCAGACCAACAAAATGCACTATACTGTTCCCACAGATTTTCTTATTACAATATCACGTCCAACACTGCTACACGTTTCGATCCCTTATGTATTTTAAATACATAGGGTGTTTCCAAAACACTGCATACAAGGATCCATTATACAATAAACGCCTACATTTTAACTGTCTGACCTTTTGACATCTTATTGTGTACACGGATTGCTAGTTCGGTTTTGTGCAGTGTTACTTTAATGTGATTCCCTGATGATGATCGCATAAGGGATCGAAACATGTAGCAGTGTTCAACGTGATATTGTAATATAAAATGTCTGGGAACAACACAGTGCATTTTGTTGGGCTGAGTGTTGTGAGTTGATTATGGACAGTGCACGGTGGAACAGTATAGTGCATGTTGGGCTGATTGTTGTGAGTTGATTATGGACAGTGCACGGTGTGAACAGTATAGTGCATGTTGGGCTGATTGTTGTGAGTTGATTATGGACAGTGCACGGTGTGAACAGTATAGTGCATGTTGGGCTGATTGTTGTGAGTTGTTTATGGACAGTGCACGGTGTGAACAGTATAGTGCATGTTGGGCTGATTGTTGTGAGTTGATTATGGACAGTGCACGGTGTGAACAGTATAGTGCATTTTGTTGGGTTGATTGTTGTGAGTTGATTATGGACAGTGCACGGTGTGAACAGTATAGTGCATGTTGGGCTGATTGTTGTGAGTTGATTATGGACAGTGCACGGTGTGAACAGTATAGTGCATGTTGGGCTGATTGTTGTGAGTTGATTATGGACAGTGCACGGTGTGAACAGTATAGTGCATGTTGGGCTGATTGTTGTGAGTTGATTATGGACAGTGCACGTGTGAACAGTATAGTGCATGTTGGGCTGATTGTTGTGAGTTGATATAAGTGGACAAGGTGCTGAGGAGTCGTTAGTGTGAACAGTATAGTGCATGTTGGGCTGATTGTTGTGAGTTGATTATGGACAGTGCACGGTGTGAACAGTATAGTGCATGTTGGGCTGATTGTTGTGAGTTGATTATGGACAGTGCACGGTGTGAACAGTATAGTGCATGTTGGGCTGATTGTTGTGAGTTGATTGTGGACAGTGCACGGTGTGAACAGTATAGTGCATGTTGGGCTGATTGTTGTGAGTTGATTTGGACAGTGCACGGTGTGAACAGTATAGTGCATGTTGGGCTGATTGTTGTGAGTTGATTATGGACAGTGCACGGTGTGAACAGTATAGTGCATGTTGGGTGATTGTTGTGAGTTGATTGTGGACAGTGCACGGTGTGAACAGTATAGTGCATGTTGGGCTGATTGTTGTGAGTTGATTTGGACAGTGCACGGTGTGAACAGTATAGTGCATGTTGGGCTGATTGTTGTGAGTTGATTATGGACAGTGCACGGTGTGAACAGTATAGTGCATGTTGGGCTGATTGTTGTGAGTTGATTGTGGACAGTGCACGGTGTGAACAGTATAGTGCATGTTGGGCTGATTGTTGTGAGTTGATTATGGACAGTGCACGGTGTGAACAGTATAGTGCATGTTGGGCTGATTGTTGTGAGTTGATTATGGACAGTGCACGGTGTGAACAACATAAAATGTGATGTGGGATTTTAAACATTACTTAGATGAGATTTAAACGCTTAAAATATGTCACTGGCACTTCCTTCGTCCTACTTATCTTACACATCACAATAATGCAATCATTTCTCAATCCGTAGCCTTACAAATCCTCTCCAGATTGCTGTTTACCATCGACGTTGTAAAATGAGTGATTGCGACAGCGTCGTAAAAAAAACCGAAGCAACATGGATAAACTTGAAACAGGTGAATACGAAGGAAAAGAAAGAAAATTTTGAGGCAGTCAGTAGACGACGGAATGAACCAGGAACAACTCAAACAAGGTTAACCCTGCGCTGCCCTGTCCGTCCTTCTCCATCTGAAGTTGGTAGCTGCGGTCAATGCCAGTGCTGCCAACTTGTTCTCCACTACAGACACGAGTTCATTACTTCCCTTGGAACGTCAGACTGAGCCGAAAAACACACACAACATGACGGTACTCATTACAGTGCAGGAAGCAAAGTTTTGCTAATTGCTCAGTAAGAACTTTACGTCTAAAAGAATTTCAAAACTGGCCGATCGTCCTTCATTCTGACGCGTTTAAAACATTTATTACATTTTTCCTAAAAACACCCACTCGGATGAAAATTAGAGGAAAGGACAGTACCTCCCCGCGTCTGTAGTAATGGTATATCCCTTCATTGCACTCGTTTCTAATTTCCATATGAACTGTGCTACAAGCCGGAAGGTCACGGGTTCGATTCCCGATAAATGTCATTGGGATTTTTCATTGACATAATCCTTTCGGTCGCAATATGGCCCTGGGGTCGACTAAGCCTCTAATAGAAATGAGTACCGGGAATATTCCGTGGGGGGTAAAGGCGGCCGGTGTGTAGGGCTGACAACCTTACCACCTTCATGTGCCGATTGTCTAGAAATCTGGGAGCCTCAACCTCGTGGAACCCTAAGGGCCTGTCCAGGCCTGTAATGGGATTGCTTTACCCATTTTACCAATATTTCTGAAAACATGTTTTAAAACAAAGTGTAAGACTTTATGGGGAAAATATACCACACTTTCAGCCTTTCTCAGCTGTAAAACAACAAATGAATATCCACGTACGCTGAAATGAACTGTATTCCAAAGGTTGTCCCGAAACGTAGGTACCAACCAATCTACGCTGCGTAACATCCCAGAAGAGCAAAGATCTGATTCACACAGCGGCGGAAGCCTGTACTAAATCACCCATATGCACTTCTTCTAACCCTTTAGGTGTCAATTACGTGTCAATCACTTGTCAATCACGTGTCAATCCATGTGGATTCGTTAACAAAAGATGTCACCAAGACATATTCTTCTCCAAGTGTTAAGGTTTCCGTCTGTCGGTGTCATTACACCAACGCTCCATACTCATTCATTATCTATCTCTGACGTTGTACAAACTTAACTGATAGTGTCTCAAATAAACACACAAAAACCGCAATAAATAGCAATTTATTCCCTACAGAGCATTGCTCGATTATTTTTGTTATGAAGACGCGATGCCTTTCTTGTGAGTCATTTAAATGCCGTTTAGATACAGTCATGTGTAAAAGACTGTCATTAGTACATTATTCCTGTACAGTAAGCGTTATACTGTGGTCGTACGCGAAATGAGTACAGACTGCAAGGAGACTCCCTCTGTATGTGCCAAATGAGTACAGACTGCAAGGAGACTCCTCTGTATGTGTCAAATGAGTACAGACTGCAAGGAGACTCCCTCTGTATGTGCCAAATGAGTACAGACTGCAAGGAGACTCCCTCTGTATGTGTCAAATGAGTACAGACTGCAAGGAGACTCCCTCTGTATGTGCCAAATGAGTACAGACTGCAAGGAGACTCCCTCTGTATGTGTCAAATGAGTACAGACTGCAAGGAGACTCCCTCTGTATGTGCCAAATGAGTACAGACTGCAAGGAAACTCCCTCTGTATGTGTCAAATGAGTACAGACTGCAAGGAGACTCCCTCTGTATGTGCCAAATGAGTACAGACTGCAAGGAGACTCCCTCTGTATGTGCCAAATGAGTACAGACTGCAAGGAGACTCCCTCTGTATGTGCCAAATGAGTACAGACTGCAAGGAGACTCCCTCTGTATGTGTCAAATGAGTACAGACTGCAAGGAGACTCCCTCTGTATGTGCCAAATGAGTACAGACTGCAAGGAAACTCCCTCTGTATGTGTCAAATGAGTACAGACTGCAAGGAGACTCCCTCTGTATGTGCAAATGAGTACAGACTGCAAGGAGACTCCCTCTGTATGTGCAAATGAGTACAGACTGCAAGGAGACTCCCTCTGTATGTGTCAAATGAGTACAGACTGCAAGGAGACTCCCTCTGTATGTGCCAAATGAGTACAGACTGCAAGGAGACTCCCTCTGTATGTGTCAAATGAGTACAGACTGCAAGGAGACTCCCTCTGTATGTGCCAAATGAGTACAGACTGCAAGGAGACTCCCTCTGTATGTGCCAAATGAGTACAGACTGCAAGGAGACTCCCTCTGTATGTGCCAAATGAGTACAGACTGCAAGGAGACTCCCTCTGTATGTGTCCAAATGAGTACAGACTGCAAGGAGACTCCCTCTGTATGTGCCAAATGAGTACAGCTGCAAGGAGACTCCCTCTGTATGTGTCAAATGAGTACAGACTGCAAGGAGACTCCCTCTGTATGTGTCAAATGAGTACAGACTGCAAGGAGACTCCCTCTGTATGTGCCAAATGAGTACAGACTGCAAGGAGACTCCCTCTGTATGTGTCAAATGAGTACAGACTGCAAGGAGACTCCCTCTGTATGTGCCAAATGAGTACAGACTGCAAGGAGACTCCCTCTGTATGTGTCCAAATGAGTACAGACTGCAAGGAGACTCCCTCTGTATGTGTCAAATGAGTACAGACTGCAAGGAGACTCCCTCTGTATGTGTCAAATGAGTACAGACTGCAAGGAGACTCCCTCTGTATGTGCCAAATGAGTACAGACTGCAAGGAGACTCCCTCTGTATGTGTCAAATGAGTACAGACTGCAAGGAGACTCCCTCTGTATGTGTCAAATGAGTACAGACTGCAAGGAGACTCCCTCTGTATGTGTCAAATGAGTACAGACTGCAAGGAGATTTCCCTCTGTATGTGTCAAATGAGTACAGACTGCAAGGAGACTCCCTCTGTATGTGCCAAATGAGTACAGACTGCAAGGAGACTCCCTCTGTATGTGCCCAAATGAGTACAGACTGCAAGGAGACTCCCTCTGTATGTGTCAAATGAGTACAGACTGCAAGGAGACTCCCTCTGTATGTGCCCAAATGAGTACAGACTGCAAGGAGACTCCCTCTGTATGTGCCAAATGAGTACAGACTGCAAGGAGACTCCCTCTGTATGTGCCAAATGAGTACAGACTGCAAGGAGACTCCCTCTGTATGTTAATGGTGACGCAAGGATCCTGTATGTGATGAGTACAGACTGCAAGGAGACTCCCTCTGTATGTGTCAAATGAGTACAGACTGCAAGGAGACTCCCTCTGTATGTGTCAAATGAGTACAGACTGCAAGGAGACTCCCTCTGTATGTGTCAAATGCCATTTAAGCTGCTGAAATATTGCACAATAGTCCACCACGACATAACATCAACAAACAATACCGGGATAACTCCCTTCGAATGAAGATGACACACTTGATATAGATGAGATGCGCTCTTTTGGGATATTACGCAGCGATGAGTGATAATTTTGTACCGACGTTTCGGGGCAACCCATTGGTCCCATCTTCAAGGGTCACGTTTTTTCGTCTTGGAGTTCTTCACCCTTGAAAATGGGACAGAGAGGTTGCCCCCGAAACGTCAGTACAAAACTACCACTCAACGCTGCGTAATATCCCAGAAGAGCGCAGATCTCATCTACATCGCGGCGGAAACCTGAAATCACGCATTGATATCGATGTTTGTCGGCAATGAAAGATAAAATATTGTTAATAAACGCAAAACATTTGTAAGTGATTTATATTTTAAACATTTTTAAACAATTTTAATTGATAATATTGCATTTTAACACTACACATGCACATCTTAGACAGAATTTACTGTATCTGTATCCTTTTGCATACAGCCTACCTGATGATGGCCTTGAAGAGGCCGAAACATGTAGGAGGGGCATCATAAACGACAAATTATTATTTATTACTGATTATGCACATTTTTTTAATTAAATACCGCAAATTCACTATCCTTTACAGAAACCAGCGGTTCAGTACCGTCATTAAGACAGTAGTAAGGACACTGTGTCCCTGCAGAGATTTGAACTGTGCATCTCCCAAAACAGACTCGGACGCGTTGGTCTGTCAGAGGTTTAGCAACCACAACAGTGTCAGCAGTTGATTTAGTGTCGAGCAACGTCCAAGGAACAGACGTTAACAAGACCCACACGTCTGTAACCTTTTGTTATCACCTATATAATGCTGTTAATTGGGAACACAAGGAGCGGAGTACACACAGCCTGTACCCCCCCCCCCCCCCCCCCCATGTTCCCGCATGGTATGCACATCCACTGCCCCTGTGTCAACATTACTCAATGCTGGTATGTAGCTCTCCTGGGTCACCCAGCCCCCCTCTCAAGGGCTAGTCCGAGAGTCTCAGAGGAGGGTAAAAACTCATGAGTACCAGGACAAGACCAGAGTATGACGGATGGAAGGTGAAGGGTTCATTAGCCCCCCCTCCCCCCTGAAAGCACTTGACAGTTGGGGTTGAAGGGTTCAGGAATGCTTCAACATGGATGGTGGAGTTACTCATGTTGAAGCGGAATGTTGTTCCTGATGGAGTATTCATGAAGAAATGTAAAAACAAAGGAAAAGACAGCACTCTCATTTCCACTGATAAAATAACACACAGAATACGTGGAGTTAGGGCTGGGATTTTCACAACGAGAACCGCGGGCTCGCGACACTGTTTCGGCCGGGTACGTACTTAACTGATTCTTTAGAAGGCTGGGCAGCTCCATCTTCAGGGTTAAGAACTACAAGAAAAGTGACTGCTTGAATTAACATGGAGGCACTAAGTGTTTAGTGTCTACTGGGCGGTAGGAACGGAATCTTCAAGTATCTGTTACTTTAAACTCGTGCATAGAAAAGCTAATTTAAATACTGCAACAATACAAGGCATTGAAAATGTACGTATTCAAAGTATCACACACTCCACCTTTTAAACCGCAGTTACTTGAACTGTTTCATCGTCAACAAAACTCAGTGCAGCAAAAAAGTAAATTTGCCTTTGGGTTTAATTAGGCACAACACCAAGAAAGCTTATGGGAAAGAAGAAATACAGCTACAACCGCTCTTTACCTCGACACTGCAGGGTGGGTGGGAAGTAAGTAGACATTAAATAACTGTCGAGGCACACGATACGTACGGTGTTAGAGAAAGACTTGAATTTTCGCCCGTGGAAACCCCATTGCGTGCAGGAGCTGACACCTGAAGACTGTGACCGCAGAATGGAATATGGGGAGTTGATGCTGGGTTCGCACGGGGATTGGCCACAACTGTTTGAAAACATTCTCTGGAGCGACGAGGCCGTTTTCCATATCGGCGGTTTCGTCAATCGACATAATTGCCATTACTGTGCGGCACACGATCCCGAAGTGACGGTGGAGAAGATGCAAAATCGTCCAAAAGTGACCGTGTGGTGCGGAATGACGGCCACTAGGTTCATCGGCCCATATCTTCTGCATGACACCATGAATGCCGACCGCTACCTTCAGACGCCGCCGGTGCCTACATTGAATTTTAAACTATGCGTCCATATTCCCATTTAAAAAGGTACATGTAAAAATTATTTTCATTATCTTTGCATTAGAAATATAGAGGTTATAACCATTTCTCAATGCCTACTTACTTCCCACCGACCCTGTAGATGCAGAAACTCGACGTAGATTTCAATGTAATTATACACAAAGCCCACACTTTACGTTACTCTCCATCAAGTCAGATTACATTCGACGGAATGATACAAAAGTAAGGTACTTGATGGCTAGAGTAAAATAAAGCCAGTGGACTTTACTTTGAAAACCCTGAAATCCCACGGTAACTGTACAGACATCTGCAATAAGAAATACAACAAAAAGCGCGAGACTTAAAATCAATTAGAATAAGGACATCAGTCTTTAGTAATCAACAAAGAGTGCAGCACAGACGGTTTCAACTGTGGGGCACAGAGGAGAAATCATCTTCATATACGACACTGAATTTTATTCTTTAAAATTACTACACCAAGAGACACGCAACTTCCAAAATGAGCAATTGCTTTAATGAAATGTGCCCCTTACATTCTGCTCTTACCCTCTTCGTGACAAAACTCGCTGGCATATTGTGAAAATACGACTGCGCAGGGGGGGTAGAGCGGAGAGGAGTAGGTTTTTTAAGAACTAAAAAAAAAGTGGCTGCCGTGAATGAGGGTGGTGAGGCTGAAGGCTTCGTGTGTAAGTGGTTATTACAGAAATAAGGTGAGTGCTCCTGCAAGAGGGATGCTGGGAACAAGTTCACTTGTAGAATAAACATAAAGTAAAATGTAACAATGTGACTGCAGGCGGAAAACGTAAAACTACACACAATTTGTGTGTTACAACATTAATTCGTTATACAGACTGAACGAGATTCAACGCTTATTTTAACGCAGATTTATTACAAGATTTGTATAGTTGACTGCATGTTTCGGCCCTAACAGGCCATTTTATTCAACTACTAGTAATGAGGTTAAATTAAGATTTTTAGTTCGTAATATTAACCAAAAAATGCACATCTGTCGTAGATCACAATAATATATTTAAGACAATTCTGTGCATTTGATGGTTAATGGCAAAAATCGAGTTATAATGCATGGAACGGAAAAATATTTAAAAAGCAGCTAAGAACGTAAAAGTAATTTTTACAAATTTTAAATTCTTAAGCTCAAACCAGGTTAAATTCTTGTGGAATTTAACCAACATAAACATCTACTATTATTGCCCCATATTCGGACACAGGAGATTTTACCTTGAAATGCACTTAAACAAATGTAATATTAGTTACCATAAGCCACTATGCAATATATTTAGTAGAAACTGTTGTCAAAAACATTTCATTAATTTTATACACCACATCAATAGAAAATTGTAAGTAACAATATTGTTATTATATGTACTTGGTTAAACTTTAACCCTAATATACACATGTAAAATAGAGTTTGTTTTTGGAAAAAATAAAAAAAAACCAGGTTATAATATTATGGCTGGTTTAAAATTTTATAACCATCATAACAATCCTCTGCATAAGAATATTCATTTTTAAAGATAGTCTCAAGAAATTTTTAATCACTTTTAAAACTATATTTTCATAAATTTACTGCTATTTTGAAGCAGGTGTAGGCTATATCTCTTCACATCCAGTGTCACTGTTGTATGTGTTCCTTTAGGCAAATGCCAGGATTATGTCTCAATTACGACACACTGCTTCCTTCCAAATCCTTTTAAATAACCACTTTACCTTTCGGCGCCATATGTCCACATTCATCAAAAGCAGAAAACACCAAACAAAAAAATTAAAAACGCCTGAAGTTAATCATTTCCGAGAAACCAATGTTGTGAATCAGTAAAAATTTTATTGATCCATTAAAATATTTCGGTCAATAATAACTGCGTCATTAAATAATCCCAAAATAAATAAACAAACAAATAAATACAAAGTCTTGGATTTGATTCTGAGAAACGTTGCTGATAACTACGGCCTCGGCAAAAACTAAAATTCTTCTTAGGATATAACGATTTGTTATTATAATTTTGATGTGAACCAAGCTTGAGTCTGGGCGTGAGTGAAGTTGGAAGGTCGTAAGGATCTATTATACAAGCTTCCATTCTCCACAGCAGTAAACAACTCGACATACACCGTCTTATAACAACATGAACAAGCTCCTCATAACAATGCGCCTATGATAGTGTTCAAAACTTCATCGTACGAGTACGACGAACATAATATGTTGAGACTGTTAAGCCAGCGTTTTACCCACTACATAAAACTGTAATCTGTTAGCCAGGATTTACCCTGCTTACAGTACAAAGTTATATCCAACAGTTTCAGAGGTGTGAGCTGAGATTCTCACAGCGGTATCACGATTAAGGCCTTCTGGGAATTGACGCCGTGTAGGTTGTACCTTTCAGAGGTAGTTTCTGCATCTATTTTCAAGTCCTCGTGAGAATGGAAGCAGTAGTTAAATCCAAAACGTCGGTACCAATCTATCAAACTACACGGCGTCACTTGCCAAAAGATAGTAAACTTTAGATGTAAATTTAGAATGTATGCGTCTTCCTAGTGCAGTATTGTACCCGTACCTATTGGTACTAATTGTGCAGTCTTCGCAGTAAACAAGTATTTGTTTGTTCCGTTATTGAAGAAGATATTTTGAAACCTGCTTCTTGGAAGGCTATACTCTCCAACTATCCTAATCTCATAATGCCCAAGGCATTAATGCCAGTAACAACGCCCTACACAGAAGAAAACAGAAACGACGATCAATTAAATCTACATTCCCAAAAGCAAAGTTGCCCCTGTCCACGCCATGAAGACATACAAGGGGAAGTAAAGGTATAGCTCCACTTATTGAACAGGGCACTAGATGGAGATGAATGGCCAACGTCCCCCCCCCCCCCTACGCTTTACACTCGGTATACATTCAATAGGAGGCTGGGTGGGCCCCAGAGCAGGTGTGGACATTTTGTAGAAGAGAGAAATATGTTACACCTACCTGGATTCGAACCCGGATCATCAAGCCCTTGCCTAGCCGCTACACTGACTAGGCGAGCTCGGTTTTCCCCACGCTCTCTGCCCTATTTCAATACAATTTCGTTTTTCTTTTGTCAATAACCATTATGGAGGCCACGGACATTGTCATTATATAATAAATTTATTTAATTGTTTATTTGGACAGATTTTTTATGCTTATAAATCCAATACTCCATTTTAAGTATTATTTTCACACTTCACATTGTTTTCCAAATTGTTTACGTAGATGTTTCATGATTAACCCTTAAGACAGTGGTAACCATATATACCACATACTTTAGCACTGGGAGTTCTGTATTTTTTTTCCAAACAGTGTAAAGTTTACAACGTTTTTCAGAATAGCCAGCGGTTCTTTTCCCCAAAATAATATTAAGAGGCTCCTCTTTATTATGGAGACTGGAGATTGGGTGTTTACTGTAAGGAAGGAAGTTTTTCTGCACCATCAAGATAAAATTTCAAGCTTCAAATGGTTAATGCAGTGTCTAATCTGCGTGTGACAAAATACATGCCCAACCTCTTTAATAAATTACCTCCTCCTCCTCCTTTTTAAGTCTCTTACTTTTAAATATGCCCATTTCTATCCTCTGCGCCCCTTGTAATTACTGGGCGTGGAGGAACCAAGTAACATGGATTCCCGTCATATCGACTTCACCCACACACAAAATTTACAATGTTCACCGCCGCCATGCCAAGTATTATGGCGAGTGATTACCAACGTTGCGAGGTACACAGCGCCTTCCTCTTCAGGCTGTCCTGAAGATGGAGACAGGGTGCTCTTCAGAAACACTGGTAACTAGTTACTACACGGTGTCATAAACCAGGTCACAATATCAGAACTAATTTCTTATACCGAATTACGAGACAAATTTACCAACAATATCATCAAAATTAAGGTTTTAATGTCGGCTGTGAGAAATAGCTCGCGGTTTTCTGGGATTTTGACACCGTATAGTCTTGTATGTGGTTACCGTGGTGTCGAAGAAATTTCCTGTCTCTGCCTTTAAGGTAACCTGAATTTGAAAACACGTGCGAGGCACCAGAGTGTAAAAATCTAAGAGCACAATATAAATACTTGGAGAGTTTTTAGGTTTTGATCGCGGTGCAGATGAGGTCTCCGTTCTTCTAGGATGTTCGCGGCGTCATATCCCAGAATAAAGGAGACCTCAGTCTGAACTCCGAAATACTTTAATTACATTGTCCATCAGTCTAAGAGGCACAATCGTAAATTATAATATATTTTGCTTTTACTAAACCAACTAAATGGACACACAACACACACAACAGCACAGTGTTTTATCACTCCATGTTTCGGCACTTATGTGCCATCTTCAGGGAGTTCTTGCACCAAGTTTTAAAACTAAGTAAAATATGATAGATTTCATTCGAGATATTTGCACATACAGCATTTCGCAGTAATGTTCAATATGCAGTTTGGTGACATACATACGTGTAGTCTGTAATACATTATACCAATGTTATGTGCACATCGTATTATTTTGACAGTTACGCATTATAAATCATATAAAATATAAAACTTAAAATTTGTGTAAGACCTCCATCAAGATGGCACAGAGTGCCGAAACATGTTGCAGCGATAAAAGACTGTACAACTTTGTATGTTGTCTGTGCATTTAGTTGGTTTAGTGAAAGAAAACAAGTTGATTCAAATGCACGGAGTAAGCAATATCAAAACAACCAAAGTATATTCATTAAACACTAACTAATGCACATAAACTTTTTCACAATAGTTTATTCTTAAAATTCCCCTACACGTATTTCGGTGGTTTAAACCACCATCGTTCAGGGGGTCGTAGAGATTATTTAGCATAGACCATACAGTTATACGTATGTGGTTACATACGTAAATAACTGTATGGTGAAGATGGTGGTTTAAACCACTGAAATACGTATAGGGGAATTTTAAGAATAAACTATTGTGAATAATGTTTATGTACATTAGTTGGTGTTTAATTAATATATCTTAATTGAAAAGATGCACGGTAAATACAATGTTAAGTTCAACCAAAGTATGTTTAAGTTTGAGACATTTTCCGACTTTCCATCTGTCTCCAGGGGCTGTATTACACTGAGAATCAAAGTACGAGGATTACATCAAAGTATCCAACAATTGTATCTCATGGAGAAAAAAATTATTTTAAAGTTATATCAGTGAAATTTCATTTTAATATGAAAATCATTGTTCCTTTATCAGTCTCCTTTTATATCACCAACCAAAATACAGTCATGCCAAGCAGGCGGCTTTGAAGGGACGGGATTAGCAATATTGTCACGTATTTCTCATAAATATTCACAAGCAATTTTGTATTTTTTCTCTCAGTGTTCAACGGTGTAACGACTACACTTTCACTCCTCCTGTGATCAACGTCCTGAAATGCTATCCATGTACCTATTAACTATACCCTCTAAGGAGACTTGTAACAGCTGGGGGGAAACACCCAACGGCTGGATGTTTAACTGCGGCTGCATGCACTAATTGTGATCAACTGACAGCCTAACCTCCAGGCTAGGCTACAACAACACACAGAGCTGCCAAATTTATCAATATTTAAACAGCTGCTGTAAGGACATATATACTCTAAAAATCAAGTTATATCCGATAACTGACACGTACTGTGACACGTTTAGGTCAGTATATTGTTATTTTCAAATTAATTCCAGACACTTTCTATCTTAAATCTAAAAACTTTGAACATAAGGTATTAATTTTTATGTTATTCATACCGTGCATATTCTTATATTTAATACATTGCATTACAATAAATTACAATACGATAAATTCTGAATGTATTTTATTAAGTGCATAAGTTGACTGGCCCTGGGGCTCACCCAGCCTCCTATACAACGGGTACCGGTTCTCTTTCCCGGGGGTAAAGCGGCCGGGGCGTGGAGTTGACCACCCACCCTCATCTAGTGCCAGGGTTAAAGAAAGCGTACAGCTATACCTCTACTCCCCCTCTGGGCCTACATGCCTGTTCTAGGGAGACCTTTACCCTTACCTTTACCATAAGTTGGTTAAGGTATTAATTACAAAGTATTAAATTTAATACATTATAAATAGCCCTACATAATGTCAATGTGTAATGTTATAATTACAACATTACACCTCCAACATGTTTCGATCTTTCAGAGATCATCATCAGAAAGACCATACATCCTTCAATACGTAAAAAACATCAAGTATAATAAAATGTCTAAAATTATACCAGTATACCGCAGTAAGTCTTCGTATCTTGGACAGGGCACGGAATTATAAAATGTGTAATGCTTTTAATTATAAAATTACACATTGACATTGTGTAATTAGTTCGTTATAATAAGAGAGTTTATCAAATAATGCAAGGAATGAATAATAATAATACATTTCTCAATGACCTGCTAATATTGTTGCAGCGTTTGTTAAATTAATGCGCCTAAATTTAATAGATTCCGGTAAAAGGTAAAGGTAAAGGTAAAGGTAAAGTTGTCCTTGTCCACGCAATGAAGGGATGTAGGGAGGGCAGAGGTAGCACTACTCATTCTTTATTTCGACGCTAGATGGAGGTTGAGTGGTCAACATTACCGACGCTTTACCGTCGGGGAATCACGGTACTCACTAAATAGGAGACTGGTATTAACGTTTTAATGTCAATACCCACCTCCTATTTAGTGGCCTTTAAATATACTGTTTACGCCGAAGCACGTAGTCATAGCAGGCCGCTATATCAGTTACTAATATAACCTGGTGTTGTACATGCTAGTACAATATCTGTGTCAACAGCACTTGAGATATGTAATCAATTACACTCGAAAATCATACTTTAATCTAAAATCACCGTGCATCTTTTGACAATCACTATTATAAAAACACCAACTGGATGCACCTTTATTCTAAAAATGTGTAGATCTTTAAAACATTTCAATGAAACCCGACATATGTTTCGGCTCTTTACAGAGCCATCCTCAGGGATTTTCTAGTCACTAAAATTATGCAGTTTTAATGACAAGAAAACCCCTGAGGATGGCTCTGTAAAGAGCCGAAACATATGTCGGGTTTCATTGAAATGTTTTAAAGATCTACACATTTTTAGAATAAGGGTTCATCCAGTTGGTGTTTTAAATAGTGATTGAAAATAGTAATTTTGAATATTCAATATAGTCTTCTCGGGCGATCAGCAGCGTCAAGTGGTTTGAATACAACGTTTCGGGGACTGGCTCCGTCCCCATCCTCAGTTCTGCCCGAGTATGGGGACGGAGCCAGTCCCCGAAATGTTGTATTTAAACCACTTGACGCGGCCGTGCGCCCGAGAAGACTATATTGAATCATGTAGCCGCGAAAGTTTTAAAACTTACTTCAATTTTGAATATACTCGGTGTATTATACCCAGACAGAGCTGTCAATTTGTTTTTATGTCAGATGCATATTAAGACAGAACTTTCTGCTACAAAGACGAGGTACAGCGGAATTTGGAACTCTCACAGCTGTACTAATGAAGATAAAATTTGACTTCCGCCATTAGTAAGGGGAAAATAATATGTCTGTCTTTACCCAGTATCCATTAAGGTATCAGAAGTAATTAATTCTAAGCTTAAACAACTCATTATCTGACTGTAACCAAAAAGATTTAAATCCTTGGCGATTTTAAAAATTAACCGGTACAGAACCTATATACACAAAATAAATCCATGCAGGTAAGTCGGGACTGTTTCCTGTGCGCTGGAGAGATATCTGGGCGGGTATTCATACAATACGCAAACAGCGTCTCCGTTCTACATAATTCCCTTTCAAACGTCAGTAATCCTGGTTGCTGGGGCAGATGAAAGGCTTTCCCATGCAGCCCAGTGGCTACTTTGAGTATCCCCTTGCTTTCCTGGCTACTCAACTGTTCTCCAAAGCCACATGGCAATAGTTCTCACACGATTCAGCGTCAACGTTTTGCACTGACGTCTGAACACGTTGCTGCTACACTCGATATCTACAGTTTGCACTGACGTCTGAACACGCTGCTGCTACACTCGATATCTACAGTTTGCACTGACGTCTGAACACGCTGCTGCTACACTCGATATCTACAGTTTGCACTGACGTCTGAACACGCTGCTGCTACACTCGATATCTACAGTTTGCACTGACGTCTGAACACGCTGCTGCTACACTCGATATCTACAGTTTGCACTGACGTCTGAACACGCTGCTGCTACACTCGATATCTACAGTTTGCACTGACGTCTGAACACGCTGCTGCTACACTTGATATCTACAGTTTGCACTGACGTCTGAACACGCTGCTGCTACACTCGATATCTACAGTTTGCACTGACGTCTGAACACGCTGCTGCTACACTCGATATCTACAGTTTGCACTGACGTTTGAACACGCTGCTGCTACACTCCATATCTACAGTTTGCACTGACGTCTGAACACGCTGCTGTACACTCGATATGTACAGTTTGCACTGACGTCTGAACACGCTGCTGCTACACTCGATATCTACAGTTTGCACTGACGTTTGAACACGCTGCTGCTACACTCGATATCTACAGTTTGCACTGACGTCTGAACACGCTGCTGCTACACTCGATATCTACAGTTTGCACTGACGTCTGAACACGCTGCTGCTACACTCGGTATCTACAGTTTGCACTGACGTCTGAACACGCTGCTGCTACACTCGATAACTACAGTTTGCACTGACGTCTGAACACGCTGCTGCTACACTCGATATCTACAGTTTGCACTGACGTCTGAACACGCTGCTGCTACACTCGATATCTACAGTTTGCACTGACGTCTGAACACGCTGCTGCTACACTCGATATCTACAGTTTGCACTGACGTCTGAACACGCTGCTGCTACACTCGATATCTACAGTTTGCACTGACGTCTGAACACGCTGCTGCTACACTCGATATCTACAGTTTGCACTGACGTTGAACACGCTGCTGCTACACTCGATATCTACAGTTTGCACTGACGTCTGAACACGCTGCTGCTACACTCGATATCTACAGTTTGCACTGACGTCTGAACACGCTGCTGCTACACTCGGTATCTACAGTTTGCACTGACGTCTGAACACGCTGCTGCTACACTCGATAACTACAGTTTGCACTGACGTCTGAACACGCTGCTGCTACACTCGATATCTACAGTTTGCACTGACGTCTGAACACGCTGCTGCTACACTCGATATCTACAGTTTGCACTGACGTCTGAACACGCTGCTGCTACACTCGTATCTACAGTTTGCACTGACGTCTGAACACGCTGCTGCTACACTCGATATCTACAGTTTGCACTGACGTCTGAACACGCTGCTGCTACACTCGATATCTACAGTTTGCACTGACGTCTGAACACGCTGCTGCTACACTCGATATCTACAGTTTGCACTGGCGTCTGAACACGCTGCTGCTACACTCGATATCCACAGTTTGCACTGACGTCTGAACACGCTGCTGCTACATTCGATATCTACAGTTTGCACTGACGTCTGAACACGCTGCTGCTACACTCGATATCTACAGTTTGCACTGACGTCTGAACACGCTGCTGCTACACTCGATATCTACAGTTTGCACTGACGTCTGAACACGCTGCTGCTACACTCGTATCTATAACGAACCAATTACGTAACATAACACAGAAATTGTGAGACTTGGAAGGAATTGGCTGAAGGAATAAAGTTTCTGACTTAACGCAAGAGATGCCCGGTTCTAACCTTGTCACTCACCAATTGATACTTTGGCGTGGTTTTCTTACAACCTTCAAACAAATACTGATACACTACATTAAATTATACCAGAATGGTTTCCTTCCGCATCCTTTCAGATCCTTTACTTTCAACCGATTATTCATCACTATACAATATGAGTTACTGGTGTCATGGTGTAATACATTGGTATTCAACATGGGGTACGCGTACCCCTCGGGGTACGCGAAGACATCTTAGGGGGTACGTAAAATTAAAAAAAAGATAAATATATTATTTCATGATAAACACTGAATAATCAGGGCCAGATTTAGGGTTAGCCACAAGAGACCCGGACGTAAGGACATGCGATTTGGGAGCGCCATTTTTTTTCTCTCTCTCTCTCTATCCTTTATGCGATTCTTATCTGGGCGGCTAGTTTCATTTTATTCCACACAGTGCATTAATTTTGCTTTGCTAAAATACCTTTGTGTCTTTATTAATTTTTATATGATAGGCAATAATATATTTGTTATTTAATAGCTTGACTCTCCTTTTTCTCATTTAAAACTTACTATTTAAAACATTATTTTGGATGTAATTTATTTAACTTATTTTATATGTAGATTATAGACTATGTATAACTTGAATTATGCACCAACAAATTTGGGGTACAAAGTCTGGGTACGCGAACAAAAAAGGTTGAATACCACTGGTGTAAGACATAAATGTGATTTTGTTTTTTCATGTATGGGTGTGAAACGTGATGTCTCACATTAAGAGAAACACATAGCTTAAAAGTGTTTTGAGAAGGAGGTGCTGAGGAAAATATTTGAAACTCAGACGAAGGCAGAGACACAAGGATGAAGAGGTAAAGCAATCCCATTACAGGCCTGGACAGGCCCTTAGGGTTCCAGGAGGTGGAGGCTCCCAGATTTCTAGACAATCGGCAAAAGAAGGCGGTAAGGTTGTCAGCCCTAGGCACCGGCCGCCTTTACCCCCAGGAAATATTACTGGTACTCATTTCTGTTAGAGGCTGAGTCGACCCCAGGGCCATAGTTCGGCCGGAAGGATTATGTCAATGAAAAATTTCAGTGATACCATCGGGAATCAAACCCGCGACCTTCCGGCTTGTAGCACAAGGACGAAGAAAACTGCATAATTTGTGTTCTTCATGAGACGCTATCAAGACGACAAATTAAAGACTGTGAAATGCGCAGGACATTTATTGCGCATGGGGCAGAAGGGAGGTTTATACAGGGGGTTTCGTTGTTGGTACCGATAGTAAAGAAACCATACGTAAGATACGTAGGAGCGGACGGGAGGATGGAGTTAATCTGGCTCAAGATATGGAACCGTGGTGGGTTTTGTCAACACGGTAACCAGCATTTAAATGTAATTAAGCGAGCAATAGCACGATCAACTAGCAGAGTATTATATTTTGGAGGATTATGCTCCATAAACTCAGCAGTTATACTGAGGCCACGGAAAGTTGTACATGAGTGGTGGGGACAACGTTCGTGGCTTTCCCCGTTCAGCTTTCTATTGCACTTCCGTCCAGGACATCTAGCCTAAATCAACCAGCCCCAAACGCGTGTCGCTACGAAAACGTATCAAGTGGTAATCAGTGCAATATGCGTGTAAACATAAACGTCTGACAACTATGGGGCGAAGGAAGGGGAGAAGCGTAATAAATGGAAGGGCAAACACACAGGACTTGTGTCTGTAGCACCTGTATAGTTGCTCAATATCCACAACAGACTCAATCATATTTATATAAATGCTACTTTCAGGGCGCCGAAGGATCTCCCGTTTCTCACACTGACCGCCATTAATACAATCGGCCAATCCACACATTAACACAGGACTGAAAATTACAGTGAATACAGCGGAAACAAAAGGTTTATATCATAATTTCGGCAACAGTGCCAAGAAGGCCAGACACGCTGTATTTATTGTTTTTCATGAATCCGAGATACCATCACGAAATGTAGGTACTATCCTGAATATCAGACACCATCCCGAAATTTAAATACTATCCCTGAATCTGAGGCACTATGCCAATGTAATTATCCTGAATCTGAGGCTGAATGTTATCGAATCTGAGTATATCCTGAATCTGAGGGACTATACTCCGAAATGTGAGGTTCAGATCCCGAAATCGAGGTACTATACTCCCGAAATTTAAGGTAAGATCCTTGAATCTGAGGTACTATGCCGAAATGTGAGGTATTATCCCTGAATAACAGATGCTATCCCGAAATTTGAGATACTGTCCCTGAATCTGAGGTATATCCCGAAATTTCACGTAGGCCTACTGTCCCCTCAATCTGAGGCATTAAACGGAAACCTAAGGTACTATCCCGGATTATGAAGTACTATTCCGGAATTTGAGGTCTTACACCGAAATCTGCCTGAAAAGGCTAAGGAAACCCACGAATAATCTCTATCAAGATAGCGGTATAGGGGTCGAGATATAACGCAACGATTTCCTGAACAGTGAAGACCCACTGCGTTACTAAATTTCCACCAAACGCGTGAGAGCGTGACACATCTAGACGACTCTAAAACAGCTGGTGTGGACGAAGCTACAGAATGGTCACCGAATCACCGTATATTAAAACACAGTTTCTTGGGTACTGCGTCTGTTAACACCCTTCAATAAATCTTAGTTACATGTCACAAATGGTTACGTTACGTTACTCACTCCGTTCTCCAAAATGCACTGCCTTGCTGAATTGCACCTACCTGAAACAAGACAAAAAAGACGGTTTAACACTTCAAAGAGCAAAGCTAGTACGAATAACACACACAGGCTTCTGTAATGCATGTTTACACTGCGCTCCAATTATACCAAATAACGCAATCAGCAAAGTACACATTCTTGGGTGACAAACATTCATTATTCAACCTCTCCCTGAAGACCGTCTTGTCATTCTTAAATGTAGCCCAGAAGATGGCCGAGAAGGCCGAAACATGTAGGAGATTTCTGATCCATGAAATGTACACCTTGTTGACTGCATTATTTCACATTAAGGCTTAATTGACACCTCACAGAAAACACATCACATATCTGCTAGCACGTTAATCTGTTAATTGTGTTCAAAGTAAATTTTTAGAACTAAATAAAACTCCTCGGCGAAATGAGCTCCTTAACTGAGTATCAGGTGGCACGCATTATTACCATTAAAAATATAACACCATTGTTCTACAGAATTACTGTTCGCGACACCAAAATGCTAATCTATGTTACCATGTGGTGATTAATGTTTTAGCACCAACTGAATGCAATTTTATTTTAAAAAAAGACCTAAGTAAGGTTTTCTTAAAACATTTGTATAACCCCTACATATGTTATCGACTTCAAAGAAGCCATCATCACGGGTGCTTTGAAGCCGAAACATACTCTTATGTAGGGGTTATACAAATGTTTTAAGAAAACCTTACTTAGGTCTTTTTTTTAAAATAAAATTGCATTCAGTTGGTGCTAAAACATTAATTAGTAGAAATGCACGGTGAACTCAGAATAAAATACCATATGGTGAGTTTAAAATTAACTGAAGTTAATTATTTATATAATAGCACAAATCTGTCCGTGGAAAAAAAAAGTCACGATGGACTTTCAAATAACTATTCTCGACACATATCACCATCTTGCAGTAATTCGACGCTACATAAAGTTGTTTAATTTTATTTATGATTATTTTATATACTTATAATTAACGCCATCAATATAAAGAAACTGATGAGTTGTGTTTGTGAACTTCATTATACAGAGATTTACTGTACAACTGCAGTCTCAGTGATTTATTTGTGAGATACAGTGGGTACAGCTAGCACTGAGTACAGCTAGCACTGGGTACAGCTAGCACTGGGTACAGCTAGCACTGGGTACAGCTAGCACTGGGTACAGCTAGCACTGGGTACAGCTAGCACTGGGTACAGCTAGCACTGGGTACAGCTAGCACTCCTGATGGCCCCCTGTACTGGACAGAGTCTTTATTTGTGAGATACATGGGTACAGCTAGCACCTCCTGATGGCCCTCTGTACTGGACAGAGTACACTGGGGACAGCTAGCACCTCCTGATGCCTCTGTATGACAGAGTACAGTGGGTACAGCTAGCACCTCCTGATGGCCCTCTGTACTGGACAGAGTACAGTGGGTATAGCTAGCACCTCATGATGGCCCTCTGTACTGGACAGAGTACAGTGGGTACAGCTAGCACCTCCTGATGGCCCTCTGTACTGGACAGAGTACAGTGGGTACAGCTAGCACCTCCTGATGGCCCTCTGTACTGGACAGAGTACAGTGGGTACAGCTAGCACCTCCTGATGGCCCTCTGTACTGGACAGAGTACAGTGGGTACAGCTAGCACCTCCTGATGGCCCTCTGTACTGGACAGAGTACAGTGGGTACAGCTAGCACCTCCTGATGGCCCTCTGTACTGGACAGAGTACAGTGGGTACAGCTAGCACCTCCTGATGGCCCTCTGTACTGGACAGAGTACAGTGGGTACAGCTAGCACCTCCTGATGGCCCTCTGTACTGGACAGAGTCTAAAGCAGATGTTTGTGAAACTGCTGAAAATAAATTTCAATACGAATTTCAGATTTTGGCGTACCCTCTATGAGATCACAGAATCCTATTCAAAAGGGCACCGGAGGTAAAAAGGCGGAGAGGCGAGGCCGACCAGTGACCCCGTCTAGTGCCCAAATTAAGAATGAGTGGAGCTAAACCACCAATCCACTTTACAAGCCTTCATGTAGTGTAGAGGGAGATCTTTAACTTTGCCTGTACCATGCACGCGGTATAAACCAGAGAACTGTCACTTTTACACATTAACATCAAATTTCCACGCACTGCACATAAGTGTGTAATGCCAGAAACGAAGATGTCAGTCAGGGTGAGGACTGCGTGGTGGAGTGAGGCGACAGGACGCGGGCGGGAGACATGAAGACATCGCTGACCACCAGGAGGTCATGTCTGGGGTATTATGCTGAAGAAATCAATAATCAATAAAAAATAAGATCCCATGGGAGTTGTCCTCCGAACTGCCTGCTCTCTCCAGGGAGGGAGCCTCTACAAGAAACAGCCGGGGTGTGGGGTGGCCAGGGGTTGGAGTTCAATATAGAGGTCTATAGTGCGTGGAAAACGTAAATGATCGCCAGGCTTGTTTCTGCGAATCATTTATTATTTCTCATGTGTTTAAAGACTCATTTAATTTCTCAAACAATACAACAAAGTCTTAAGTATTCGGGGAGGAAGGTAATAAGACGAAATCATATTCACCGAGAAAATAACATGAGATAAAAAAAAATTCAGAACAGGTTTGTGGTCGTTTATTACATAAATATTTATGTTCCTGTCACCTGCCTAAAATACATATATTGAAATAGGCAAACCTACAGTTTTATGGATATTAAACAGCATCTTCATAAAACAGATTTAAGGATGTCTGAAGATATCTATACATATGATAGAGGGGGTAGCAGGGTGGAAAGAACTGCAAAATGATAATAATAATCAGAACTTTTACTCTTCATCAAATACAGTATTGTTGGGGTGATAAAATTCAGGGAGTGTTAGATAGTGCATATAGCATGCACAGGACAAGTGCAAAATTCGTGCAAAAAATTTGCTGGGAAGCCTCCAAGAGAAGAAAACTTTATGAAGATCTCGGCATAGATGGAAAAATAATAATACACTGGATTTATAGGATTGGGAAGTGTGGAATGGACTATTTTGAGGATAGAGGAAAGTTGTGAACACTGTAATGAAATTGGGAGTTCTACATAAACAGGAAAATACTGGTAACTCAGTTAATGGTAACTCAGGTATTAATATGTAACTCAGATAATAGTAACTAGTATTAATATGTAACTCAGGTACATATTAACTAGTATTAATATGTAACTCAGGTATTAATATGTAACTCAGGTATTAATATGTAACTCAGGTATTTATATGTAACTCAGGATAATTGTAACAGTATTAATATGTAACTCAGGTATTAATATGTAACTCAGGTATTAATATGTAACTCAGGATTAATATTAATCAGTATAAGTAATCAGGATAAAATATAGGAAGGCTCTCACATGCAGTTAGTCGTTTCGCTAATATTTACCACGATCAGAGGTGCACAAATTTTCCAAAAATCTAGGCGCCACCTCAAAATTTGGGCACCATAAGGGTGACATGAAGCAAGTTCCATACTGAGTACCCACATGTTATTCACCACCGTACAAGATTTAGTCGCCCGAGATTTGTGCACCCCTGATCATGACAATCATAGTCGACGAATTGTGCCTCGATTCCCGGCAGGATCGAGAGACGTTTCTCTTTCGCCAGGCGTCGACACCGGCTCTGCCACCTCCCAGGTTCCTATTCAGTGGGTAAAGATGGCGCTCTCTCTGTGGTTAAATCGGCCTGGGTGTGAAGCTGACCACTCATCTCCATCTAGTGTCGAGGTTAAGAATAAGTGGAGCTATACCCCTGCTCCCCCTATATACTTTCATAGCGTGAGTAGGGACGACTGTACCAGTACTTTCTCCATAAAATCATAATTTATTAATTTTAAGTAATTTTCGGGATCCTTGTGTAAGCAGCATTATGTAGTGTGTTTTCAGGCTCGTCGCAGAAGTGCAGTTGACGTCTCCGTCCTTCGCGATAGGGCGCCGCGTCACGGGTGATTGGTGTCCGACATTTTGAGGCAAAGTAATAATCTCGAAACCAATCGTCCCAGCAACACATCCCAGAAGATCGGAGACATGAAGATTATATCGGTTTGAGACACAGTTATCATGTACATGTACTGCTGTGTCCCTTTAACACCTCCCCAACGCCACCCCTCCTCCAACAAACCTCGTGTCATCCCATGAGAGTTGCAATACGAGGTACAACATGGCTACACCCCGCAACTTTCACAGTGTTTGGGGTTAATTGGCCGTAGGATAAGTCTGGTGGTATACCCCTCTGTGTTATTTGAAGACGAGAGCTTTGTATGAGGGTTGAACAAGGTTCCGTGGTTCAAAACTCCAGCTAACACCAAGTGACAAATCCACAAGGCAGTTCTTTTTCGCATTCGCTCAGCTTGTCAAGATAATCCACGCTTTTTTCAAAAGCTGTTGGTTCCTTGCCGTGTTAGCCATTTAAGGACAACTGGTTAGTATGTATAAGCCCAGGTTTAAAGCTAAAACATCTGTATTTTGTCCACATAGTGCACCAACGTGTTCCTTACGTTTCCCACAATACAAGCGATGTTTCCACATACAACAATTCATTCGTCTTCCTAGTGAAAGCATATTATTCTCTGCGAGGTGCGAACTCAATATTTATATGCAAAGTAGATTGATTTTATTTATAAAAAGTTTAAAAACAGCCCACTACTGGGCGCTATATTGAGCCAGGCAACTCCACCCCACGCCCCCCATACATTTCATTAATATACATTTTAATATTATCTCAACAACTACTTCGTCTTCCAAGCCGCCTCTCACGTTCAGGCTTTCAAGCTAAAATTCTCTATGTATTATTTATATCTCACATCCATGCTACAAACCCACCCATCTCAGCATTCTTGATCCGATCATCGTAACAATACATCGTGAAGCGTGTAAATTATCTGTTGTGAAGCTCCTCTCATGCATTTTTCTCTATTTGAAATCCCCACAAATTATTTTATAACAACGTGTGACACTTGAGGCTCTTATGAGCCACTACAGAGACAGTATTCATATAAGACGCTACGCTGTGTGGTTTGGTATATAAAAACGAAGTTTTATAGAGACAACAGGCGCTGCCGAAACGTCGGCACCTGATTACCAAGCAACACAGTCACATCCCCAAGATAGGGAAATTTTCATGTTATATTTTAATGACGAATGGTTCTTAGCCCCAAGCGTCTAACTCTCAACCATAAAACACTTCCTTATTAACCCTTTGACGACGAAAAATGATACGCCGTGTCGCAGGGTGTTGGGTTCAATTCCCGAAAGACCATAATAGGCATGAGCAGATTATGGACATTTTTGTACGGCCCTGTTTGGGGTTTTGCCTTTCCCCCTTTCTTTTCTGCAAGCGTTTGCATGGGAAAAAATTAAATTTTGTAATTTAAATTGGGTTTTTTTTGGAGATTTCACCGGAAATTTAATTCCCCGTGCCAAAGGATTAATCACAGGCCTGTTAGGAGGTATCTACCACATCTAGTCCATCCGTAAATCGCGGACACGTAATGCAATCATTGTGTTGTGTGTTGTCAGGTAGAGGTCTCTGCGACGAGCTGATCCCTCGTCCAGAGGAGTCCTACCGACTGTGGTGTGTCTAATGCGTATGATCATGAAACCTCGAAATGAGGCCCAGGCACCCGAAAAGGGGCTGTTGAGCATAGGAAAATGCACTCATTACGTGTCGCCGATTCCCATTTAATTATTGTGCCTTGTACATCCCTGTATTGCTGTTTGGCCACACTGTATGAAGAAAGCACAACCACTGAGCGTAGAATAGTACGACAGACGTAGAACACTCATACGACTCCCAACACTTCCACATGCACTGCGTTTCATCGCATCTCAATTCACCGTCAGGTATGACGTCACAAAATCATTTGTTATCGGTCACGTTTGTTTGGCCCATTTCTGTTTGCATTCCTCTCTCCAGCCGCAGAAACTGTTACGGGAGATTCACTTTCAATGCATATCATTACACAGGGTGCTTATTTCATCTGACAGCTATCGTTTGTCAATTCCCGTCGATACTCCCCGCACGTGCGGGCGGTAGGACGAGAGTCCTATGTTAGTACGACAAACGAGCCGACACGAAGTTCAAACACATAGTTGTCAGATAAAATAATGACTATATAATTAGTCCAGATACATTTTTTGTTGCTTTGTTTCTTTGTCAGTAGATTTGTCGTTCGTTTGAGCTAATGTCCTTATCTGCGATTACTACAATTATTTGTGACTGCGTGTCATGTCTGTGTCAATGGCGACAAGAACCGTACGGAATTTTGTTTCCATTCGAGATATTCACTGCTCATTGTTCCATTCAATTGATTTCGTCAGCCACTTCTGTACAAACGAAACTTCACTTTGCTTCCACATGTAGTTTAGCAGACTACTATACCATTAATAAGACATTCTTTCTTCTTAACAACCAACAAATGCACTACATAAAATACATAATAATGTACATTAAAGACCCCTACATATGTTTCGACAAAAAGTTGTCATCCTCACGGGGTTCATCACAAAGGAATAAATAACATCACATCATTTTACACGTTCAAAAATCGAACATTAAAACCTAAAACATACAAAAGCTACAATCATAGTTATGATTAACCCCCTGAAGATGACAACTAGTTGTCGAAACATATGTACCGGTTTTTAATATACATATTATATATATATTTTACCTAGTGCATACGTTGGTTGTTAAGAAGACTAGTGACAGGACGCACGGTGCATGTAATATAAAGTTCACCGACATTCTTTATACGCTTATGCCATAATTTCTATCTTGCAATAGTCACGTGATGTAAAATTAAAAAAAAGTTATTTTCTGGGAAAGGTAGAAATTTTGATTCGCGAATTCCATTTGTCAAAAAGACATGTACCTCTTGATACATAATTTCTTAATGAGCATTAGTAATAATAATAATAATAATAATAATATTAATATGTTGTAAATATTTACGTGGGAATACATTGAATAAGGTAATTATTCATTCATTCTGCAGTCTGTCTTACGACAGGTCCGTAGCCTCTTCCAAAGCGAGTTCTCCACAGGGTGCGATCTAGTGCTTCCTCTTTCAATTTCCAGTATCTTCTCTTTTCCTTAAGGTCATCAGTAGCTGCTTACGTCTTCTCCCTCGTCGTCCCGTCATTTCTATCCTTCTTCTAACTTTCCTTCAATCCGTGTTTCAGAAGGCAGTTTCTACGCAAGATGTATAATTATAGGTAATAATAATGTAATAATAATGTAATAATGTAATAATAATAATGTAATTATACTGCCATATGTTAATGCTCGCACGAGCAGTGAAGGGCCTGACACGGACACTAACTAGCTAACAAACAAAACAAACAAACAAACAAAAAAACAAACTACATGCAACGGAATCCTCCAAATATTACTAGCTCTTTAACTGATCATGAAATTTCAGGCATTTTATGGAACCTAAAGGTTCAATATCAGGACACAAGAGCCCGCCACCTGTCCCTATTCTAAGCCGTTAAATCCAGTCCACGTCCTGCCATGCTCTTTCTTCCCGACAGAGCACAAACGCCATCCACTTACTTGCCATATAGGAGCCCATACACGTACGTATCATCGTTAAATATAGACGACTTGTTATCAACATGTTATCAAGCGCAGTGCGCAGTAATACATTCATAACCGAATCCCAGGTGCCTGGCAATACACATCTCCGAACGGAAAAACTTTTTTTTTAATTTTATGTACATTTTTCGGCAATGAAAACTGAAACAAACGCATTAAAATCGTATATTTCAATAAAACCATATATGCCTACATGGGAACTGTTATCATATGTGCTCCTATGATTAACGTAATGTTTGTTCATTTGATCGTTTGCCTGTTAAATTTGTAACATTGTTTAGTCCAGTACCATGTTGATAATAATACAGCTCTGGTAGGCCCTGCCATCCAAACCTGCATGGTCGGCACACAGCCAGGGGTAGAAATGCATTGTGGGTGAATGGTGCAAACAGATCAGTGAGTGCAAAACGGAGTTAACAGTACACAATAATAATCTAAATTTAAGATAAAACAGACGTAATTCAACTGCACGAAAATAAAAGCTAATATCTCATTTCAATCACGAATATAATTAATAATTAATTCAATAATTACAGATGACTACATCATTTGATACAGACTGCGTCAACTTTAGCCCTCTGAAGCCGGAAAGACACTCAGTACTTCACACAAATCATGTTACGTCACTATTACAAGGACCAATCACATAGTGCTTCAACGGGAAATAATGGCTGTTTATTGTGAGGATCATGTGCAACATATAACTACACTGTCTGGACAAAATGCAGTGTTTCTATTGTGTTAACGCACGTGGCGCATATACGCACAATAACCACGTGCTTTAAGTGGTTAGTATTAGGTAAAAGCAATCCCATCACAGGCCTAGACAGGCCCTTAGGGTTCCAGGAGGTTGAGGCTCCCAGAAGTTCTAGAAAATCGGCATATGAAGGTGGTAAGGTTGTCAGCCCTACGCACCGGCCGCCTTTACCCCCCACGAAATATTCCTGTTACTCATTTCTGTTAGAGGTTGAGTCGACCCCAGGGCCATAGTGCGGTTAACATGAAAGATGAGATCAAAACAAACACTTCTTGCAAACGATACAAAAAAACTGTAAAAATTAAACGGTATTATACATGAAAGCAAAGTAGGAATTTTAATTATATAATGCAACCAGCAAAGTACACGAATTGGTCGATCACAACTACAGTCGAACCCGGTTAAAACGACATCGGTTTATGCGACACCTCGTCTATAACGTCAGATATTCTGTGGTACCAATTAATTCCTCACTGTTAACCATAACATTACACTCCTCGGTTATAACGACACTCGTTTATAACGACACAAAATATTCAGTCTCTTTCATGACGTTATAACCGAGTTTGACTGTGTATTTATTCCTGAACTCCTCCTACGTGTTTCGGCCTGCTTGGTCGTCTTCAAGGACACTAAATACAACTGGAAGATTTCCTTGAAGATGGCCCAGAAGACCTAAACATGTAGGAGTTTGAATAACAAATGTATTTGTGATGTATTTTGTTGGTTGAATTATTACAAAGGGTTGTACAACACGGCGGACATGTGTTACAAAAAGAGAATTTGTTTCCCTAGTCCTTGCGGTTGATATACAGTGGTTAAATACCCAAATAACAAATAAGCAGGAGATGACATTTAATCAGTCATTTGGGTAAAACCGGTAATGCAACTGATTACTCGCATATCAACTTCATATCTTGTCGTAACAGAGGCTGTCATGGATTCACGTCTGCCCACAGCTCCGACAACGTGTAATGTAGGCCTACTGTACACTGGCACACTCTTTGACTGCAGATCTGGGGTTACTGCAGTAGCCTTCATGAGGAATCGAGCCTTCCAGGCTGTCTGTCACACCCTGTCGAATCGTGAAGTTACCGAAACGTCGAAGTATCGTGGTGCCTTTAATTTCAAGGTCAAGACATCCGAGGAGAGTTACGCTGAATACGAAAGCCACAAGTTCCTTCAAAATATCAGTAGCTATTTACCAGTCGACACGGAAAAACGGTACTGTCCTCATCCATCCGCATATCAACAAGCCAATCTCCAGTACACAGTAGACCAGGATCCACTACGAAACCGCTTACAGTTAACTGATCATCTTTTTTACATTTCATATCTTATTAACATGTACAGAGATTGTTAGTTCTCTTTGTGTAATTCACACTCTTATACGAATCCCTGATGAAGATCCCAGAAGAAATCGAAACATATTGGATTAGTCTACTGATATTGTAATGTATAATATCTACAATAAGAGTGCATTTTATACAAAATCATGTTCCGACAAATGAACACTCTTTATTATCTGTTATTTAATACAGTTAATATTAAAAATAGTCCAACATGTTTCCAACTATGTTAGTTCATCTTCAGGGACTCAATTATTTATTACACTTATGGTACTCATTAAAATAATATAATTTAGTAGATAAAATGTCGCTAACTGTGTTGAGTTTGCGCCATTTTATCTACTTCACGCCCCAGCGCTTTACCCCCTGGAAAGAATAGAAGGCTGGGTGGGCCCCAAGTCGGTCTGCCCGGGATTCGAAAACCGGACCGCCCAACCCGCAGTCTAGTCACTGTACTTACTGAGCTATACCGGCTCCTCGGCACTGACAAAACTAAATCACTGTGGAAGCTTAAAAATTAGTGAGAACGATTTTGACGATCCTCGTAACTTCGTGCAGTTTTTATATCGCCTTCTGACATCGATGACCTTGCAGCAAAACAGCATAATTATCGCATTAAACACGTCTATTAACTTCACAGGTTGGGGTGTGGCGCAGTAGAATAGGCCCAAAAGATGCAAGACTTGCGTGGAGGCCATGTTTATGATTATTGACTTGCAAAAAATTATGTGTGTTTGTATGTTTATACGCCGATCCCAGTGGCCGTGCGGTCTAAGACGTGGGTCTACGGCCGCTCGCTTACTGGGATTGTGGGTTCGAATCCCGCCGTGGGTATGGATGTTTGTGTTGTGTTTGTTGTAAGGACGGTAGCATGGAACGTAAAGTGACATGAAGGACGAAAGGATTTAAACAGTACAAAAAATGGATCAAAGGGAAAAAACCCCGGACAGGCAAAAAAAAAACCGCCTTGGGCATGGATGTCTGTCTCTTGTGAGTGTTGTGTGTTGTCAGGTAGAGGTCTCTGCGACGAGCTGATCACTCGTCGAGAGGAGTCCTACCGAGTGTGGTGTGTCTGAGTGTGATCGTGAAGCCTCGATAATGAGGAGGCCTAGGCCCCCAAGGGGCTGTCGAGCCATTGGAAAAAAAAAGTATGATTATAATGTATTGTACGAATAGCAGACACTTAGGTTCGATAATCTACAAGCTGGACAAAGACGAATTGGCGTTTGGTTCTAGGGTAAACATTTTTCCAATTCACCCAAGTGTCCGGATAGGCCACTCTGAGGTCCACCCAACCTCATATTCAACGGATGCCGGTGTGTTAAGTGGCTAAGAGTTGGACCTGTCTAGTCAACCCCCCCTCCCGTTCATTGTCTGGTTGTCTGCGATAAGAATGCTGGATCTATACCTATACTTCCCTACATGCTTTCACGTCGTAGGGCTCAATTAAATACAGTCGAACTCGGTTATAATGTCATAGAAGGGACTCAATATTGTATGTCGTTATAAAGGAGTATCGTTATAACCGAGGAGAATACGTTATGGTTAACAGCGAAGAATTAACTGGTACCACAGAATATCTGACGTTATAGACGTGGTGTCGCATAAACTGATGTCGTTATAACCGGGTTCGACTCTACAGGAATAACTTTGTAGTCGCACGATTTTACAAAGTTCATTACCATGTAGCATTTCATGATCTAAAGTACTAAGTAACTTTACAGGAACTCCCACCTCAGAAGTTCGTACGCCCGACATGTCCTTATTACTAACTGCAAGGCATCAGTACGTATGGCGTTTGGGTATCGTCTGGTTCCGTAAAAAATCTGCGAAATGGTTCATATTTGAAATGAGGGGACAAACATACCCACACAGACAGCACGGTGATGTTTTTACAAACGACGGGAATAAATTGCTTTAGAGAGAGAGATTAAAGAGTTACGTCACGCAAATATAAATTTCAATTTCAGGGAATTAATCAAGGGGAAATAAACTACATTCCTCATAGATATTTTTATGAATATAAATTATAACCATACACCGTAATGACATTAAACATGCCACATAACTCAGAAACTAATTTACTGCATTATAGAATAACGTGTGTACTTTACATTACAATATGTAAAACACAACATTATTACAGCATATGTTATGAAGTATTGGCTAATTCCACAGAATTCAGAATAAGCTTAGCCATCTGTTAAATGCAGGTGTGTCTATGTGTGAGATAGGCCCTTCCCGCGCTAAATACGGGACAACATAATACACACAACAGACCTGTGCTTTCCCATGGCCACGGTACGTATAATAACCGCTACGTTACGTACGCTGTTTGGGGAGTATTCCCATGTTCCAGCACAAAACAATCCAATTAATAATGAGAAGACCGTGAAACAACGGACAAACGCTCTCAGTCGACACTGGGAACTCTAGCAACAGATACACAAACCTACCTCTTGGACTATTTTGTGATGCAATTCCAGGCACAATCAACTTTAAAGACACTTCTCCCATAAATTCTGTCAGTAACTACACTTCGAAAGAGAGAGGCGTGATTTATTTAAAGAAACGGTGCCAACTGCAAAATTATGTTGCAACGATGGCAAATGAATGGGTCACGAATATGGAGCTTTGGCGGAATGATACTGACAAGAAAACACAGAAGATCTCGGAGACAAACCGCCCCAGTGCCATTTGTCTACCACAAATACCACATGAAATAACCTAATGTGGGATCGAGCCAGAGGCCGGCGACTAACCGCCTGAGCCATGGCATGGCCTACACTTTTAAATTCTGATTAAGCATTCATGGGGGTAATTCCAGTTGAAAATTAATAGCACAAGTCTCTTCACATCTCGGGAAATTCGTAAATTCTTCTCCTTCCGTAGTCCAGTTCGATCTACTTTAACTGTACGCCACATCACCAGTCGTTTCCCCTTCTTTCCTACTCTCCTTTACATTCCAACACTTCAGATACATCTCGTTCAAAAGATGACCGATACGCTGCTCACTACGTGGGCGTAAATCGAGAGTTAGGAGTCAACTATGATTTAACTGAGCCCGGGTCCTCGCACTGACACCCAGTATTTAAATTTTCTGAAAAGTTTTATAAGGACATGGATTTGAGAAATTTTTCCCTTTAAGAGGTTTCAAATATGGTTTAACACACGGCGCACTATGCGACTTCTCCACAGTATTATTAATGCGAGGTAGGGTGGGGAACAACTGTTAATACAGTTACGCGGCCACAATTGAATTTGTTTCGATTCGAGCTACCCTATTTGAACTCTGTCTGCCCCTGCCTTTGTAGTATTAGTTTCACAACCCGTAAAATCGCAGCTTCCTTCTGACTGCGACCCACGATTTGGGATGCAGTAAATTTAGTTTCACTGTGACACTATTTTCCCCCTAACGATACCTAATCGAATTCACTTCAACTGCTATTGAAAGCAGTAACAAGCTCTGTACACATTAATGGTTACCCTGTGTGGGGGCATTAAAACATGAGATCTGCACTCTTCTGCGATATTATGCAACGTAGAGTGGTAATTCTATACCGGCGTTTCGGGACAACCTATCTGTCCCATATTCAAGGGTCAAGAACTCCAAAAAGAATACCAGAAGAACGTAGATCTCGTATACATAGTGGCGGAAGCCTGAAGTCACACGCATTGAAAGGTGTCAAAGCAACCAATCAGGAATTTGGTGCAAGATGACTTACTGTATGCAGTGAGTACTTGTTCTTCGTCCGGGACACTGATACTTTCCTTGAAGTCTCACAATATATAATACATAAAACCGTAGCAAAATAACAACCAGATTAACACACTGAAATGCATGGGGGACAAGGAAGGAGCCTCCACGCGTGCAATGATACTGTGACTCACTTGGAAAGTACCATTGACGGTGTCCCCTGGAAACGTCTATTAATAGACGGCTAATCCTTCCAATATTGGACAGTAAAAGATGACAAGATATGGAGCATCTCCTGTCATGCAAGGACTGCCCCCACCAATGCACCTCGAGGATTTATGGCTTGCAAATAAAAAAGGAATTGACGTAGCCCAATACTGGGCAAAAGCCGATCCCAGTGGCCGTGCGGTCTAAGGCGTGGGTCTTCGGCCGCTCGCTTACTAGGATCGTGGGTTCGAATCCCACCGGGGACATGATGTCTGTCTGTTGTGAGTGTTGTGTGATGTCAGGTAGAGGTCTCTGCGACGAGCTGGTCCCTCGTCCAGAGGAGTCCTACCGACTGTGGTATGTCTCAAATGTGTGTGACCATGAAACCTCGACGAAACGAGGAGGCCCAGGCCCATATAGGGCTGTCGAGCCATAGAAAAAAAAAATACTGGGCAAAAAATCTTTAATTTAATGGTCCGGGCACGATAAAGTAAAGTAAGTACTGAAATGTATGTTTGAATTAATCAACGACTATTTAGGAAATTAGGACTCTGATATCTTCCCACAATTCCTGCACATCGCTTTACCCGCTGTGGCTACAGTGTTCTGCATCAGGCAGACGGCAGGAAGTAGGAAATACAGAGGAAAATTAAAAGCACCATTCAGGCTTCACTGAAAATTTTGGAATGAAAGACGAACGCGCCATAACAGACACGCTGCATCCACATTCAGTTTGACGTGAATTCTATAAGCTACGAAAAAAAAAAAAACAGTATTTCATGAGCGCACATCCTGCCCGCGATAACAAAAACAACGACTTCTCACGCCGAAGTCACTTTTCTTATAAGCTTTGATACGTAGCTATAGACAAATTTCGTGTTTTAAAATAAAATCCATATTTCGTAAAAGCTAATGTAAACACAACGCATCATTTTTATAAGTCAGGTTCTTTAAATCTGTCAACTGAAGTTCCTATTATTTCTTCTTCACGGCTTTCTAAAATCTTTTTAAAAATAATACAAAAATAAAGAACAATAAATACTTTCTTTAGGCTGGTCCTTTCGTTTTCCTGACATCTAAAAGCGAAAGGCGAGCTTCCATTCTTCCCCGTATCGACATGTATTCTCACCCTCCCCAGCCCATTCTCCCTTTACCTCACCCCAAAGTTCCTCCATAATAATTGGACTTGGAGACAGCGTCTTGAATACGAAATAAGGGCACGAGACGAGAAACCGAAAGTAGAAAATAAAAAGAAGAACCGGACGAAAATAAGATGGAAAGAAGTGGAAGGGGGGGGGGGACGATGAGAAAGAAGAAAAAAAAAAAGTTTTCCGCCCTCTCAAATAGACGTAGAGTTGATAGAATGTCGGTATCCAGAGTGTTGCAGATTTCCATTACGTTCCAGGCAAGAAGCCACCTGCTTTTATGTCCGGAAATAACTGCCATTGGTAAGTACAGTGTGTCCGAACACAGAACTTACTTGACCTTGAGACCACCAACTGGTACTAAACGCGTTCCTAAAAACATCAGTCCCCTACAGCAACACCCTAAAATTTTGAGCAGTCTGCGATTGTCGTGCTGCGTACAAAAATAGCTCTGCGCATGCGCGTTAAGAATATCTGCTTCTAGGTCGAGTAAATCTATATTCGGACACAAACTACTGTCGGCTACGTGACAGGGCACGTAACATTTAATTCAAATACGTGGACGAGACTTGGGGAATATAACCTTAATGATATGAACACTATCATACAGGGTGTGTGTTGAAATTTGCTTTAACAAGATTTCACTCGCGGTCCAAGGAAATGCTACTTATTTACAATCATCCAGCCTATCCCAGTGGCCGCGCGGTCCAAGGCGTGGGTCTGGGCTGTTAGCCTGCTGGATTGTGGATTCGAATCCCGCCGGGGCATGTCTGTCTCTTGTGAGTGTTGTGTGTTGTCAGGTAGAGGTCTCTGCGTCGGGCTGATCACTCGTCCAGGGGAGCCCTACCGAGTGTGTATGTGTCTAAAAAAGTGTGATTGTGAAGCCTCGGTAATGAGGAGGCCCTGGCCCACTAGGGGCTGTTGCGCCATCGGAAAAAAAATTTTTACCATCATCCACCAACAGCAAGTGACACGAGGAGATGCAGAAATTGTTCATATTGTTGTCCGCCACAATCAGTGTGCATGTCACATTTCACACTCTTAATCAGCAAATCGCCGAACAAAGCTTTCTGTCTGCAATTAATATGTTTAATTTTAAGGGAATTTTTCTTTATTTGCGAATACAGACAGGATTCTTCCTGCACAATTTGTCTTTGACTATTGCCCACATAAAAGCAATTATAAGATGGAAACCCGGAGACTTTGGGGGCCACTAAAATTATCCATGGCGACAAAATCCACATCGGCAATTCATAATCGAAAAAAAAAAACGCAAAAAACGGCGCCCAAATGGGAAGAAACTCTATCCTACAGCCAAATCACCCTTTCTAGGTCTAGATGCCTTTCAATCTCCGGCATCAACTAAGCTTTGCAGACGCTCCAAATGTCTAGTGTGCAGTACCTTCGATATATACAAGGTTCAATCACACATTCTGCCCAAATACCTGCCCGAACTGTCACTCCCGGGACTCTACTCGTCTTCTTATACCATTCGGTGTCGGTTCTTAACATTCCAACAGACACACTATTTCGATCTACCCTTCCATTTGCTTGCATATAGCTTCACGTGTCTATAACACAGGCCAGCCTTCTGGGTCATCATAATTCAATGCATGCAGCAAGTGAGGTCTATGTAGCTTGATTCCCAGAGAACGTGTAAGCTGCTCTGTGACAATTCCAGCTCACTGGAATTTCTTCTTCATCACGCCTAGGACTGTGAAGAAAAGCATGCATTACAATTTGTTGAGATTTTTTCTGACCTAGAAGATCTTGGCTTGCCAATTAGTGGTAAGTGCAATACTTACAGTTTCTTCAAATCGTGCACTGATATTAGGGATTTCTTGCCTGGTTGATGGCTAGTCACATGAAAACCTCTCACTAAATGCTGCAATTACCTCTTGAGGCATCTTACATCTCTTTCGTCGGATTTGCACATCACAAAATTCTCAAATATTTAGTTAATTCCCTACTCTAATTTAAAGTAATTTGAAGATGCAAACTGAGTTCACACACCAATGACACAATAAATGATAGAGAAAAAAGGTCAGTGTAACCACGGTATTGCCAACTGTTGCAAATAAAAATATATCTTTTATAACTAATAATTATTTTAGCATGTGCTAAAATCCTTCAGTAATTTTTATTTGTGAGTGATGAATTCATTTACAGATTGAAGGTCTTACGGGCAATAAATACACACATTGCGGTGACATTAGGTTGTAGTTGAGTATATGCATTTCGCTGGAACACATAACCCTGAAGAACGAGGCAGGATGTTACTCCGAAAACTTTGTACTCAAGTACAAGACTAAAAGAAGGTGCCATAACCTGTGGATCACAATATGCATATTATTCACATACTACGATTGGCCAAATTCCTAGACAAGTTTTCAAAAAACGGGTTTAAGTCGCGTTCGTAAAATTGCGAAAAGCGACTGTCTGTGTGTCTGTCTCTCTACCTGTCGGTCTGTCTGTCCGTCCATATGGAACAATTCTGCTCCCACTTAAAGGATTTTCATGAAATTTGATTTTTGAAGATTTTTCGAAAATCTATCGAGAAAAGTCAAGTTTCAATAAAATCTGACAAGAACAACAGACAGTCCATATGAAGACCTATGTACATTTACAATAATATGTCGCTAAATTCTTCTTAATACGAGAAATGATTCAGACAAAAGTTGTAGAGAAAATCAAAACACACATTTTATGTTCAATAACATTTGTTTTCGGCAGTAGTGCCATTTATAGTACAATGTAGTGAAATATGGTACAGCCAGACAGGCCACAGATGACAATATAATATTGCATTGCATTTCCACTGCAACAATGGTTACACGAAAGCGCAATAATATTACGTTTACACGTATATTGCCTGTCTTGTTCGGAATTTGACTCAATTCCACAACACGAAACATGTAGAAACACGTTTATTTATGAGTAACTTGTTAAACGTTTAATGACACACCGACTTCAGACGTTATAAACCACTGCGGCGTGTCAGTGACTAGGAATGATGATTGTTGTAAACAGACATGTTAAGGATGGACTTAAACTTCTTTTCTGTGTAGAACTGACCAAAATAAAAGAAAATCCCCGAACAGATCGGTCCTACAACCTTAATACAGCGGCAACACAGCTTTAGTACAGCTGTCTGTCAAACAAACTCGATCTCCGCACTTGAACAACAAATACCAAATGAGCTTACTTGTGGCACAATCACAACATTCACCGGTAAAATATTTGTCACAGTTGAACATCGTTGTGCTCGCTATTACAGCGATTTGACTGTTTACGTCGAACTGAGAATTTATACGGAACACGGAGCGTCTTTTGGCGTCTTTTGGATGTCTGACGGACACTACAGCTGAGAATAATTGCGTAAATGCACTGACACAAACATTGACAGGTTCAGACATGTGGAAATGGATTCCAAGAACAAAGTCCATTATTTAGGAGACAAACATTCTTAGAATCCCTGCTTAGATGCCTTGGTGACTGTCTAAGCTGTTTGCAGGGCGACAATAAAATACATCAAAGTAAAGAAACAAGAAAACAAACAAAGTTCTTGAAGTAAGAGACCTTTTTCCGAAGGTAATGACAGTGCGTACTCTATGGAACACAAAAGTTCATCATCGTTTCGACATTACTTATTCCGTGCATTTTGATCGAATTAAAAGTTCATAATCGTTTCGACATTACTTATTCCGTGCATTTTAATCGAATTAAAAGTTCATTGTCGTTTCGACATTACTTATTCCGTGCATTTTGATCGAATTAAAAGTTCATCATCGTTTCGACATTACTTATTCCGTGCATTTTGATCGAATTAAAAGTTCATCATCGTTTCGACATTACTTATTCCGTGCATTTGATCGAATTAAAAGTTCATAATCGTTTCGACATTACTTATTCCGTGCATTTTGATCGAATTAAAAGTTCATCATGGTTTCGACATTACTTATTCCGTTAATTTTGATCGAATTAAAAGTTCATTGTCGTTTCGACATTATTTATTCCGTGCATTTTGATCGAATTAAAAGTTCATCATCGTTTCGACATTACTTAATCCGTGCATTTTGATCGAATTAAAAGTTCATCATCGTTTCGACATTACTTATTCCGTGCATTTTGATCGAATTAAAAGTTCATTCACAACACCAACAAATGCACGTTACATACATACAAAGACAAAAACTACAACGTAGACATATAAATAAGATCTGCTCTCCTCTGTGGTATTACGCTGCGTAGTGGTAATTCTGTATTCAGAATTACCACTCTACGATGAGTAATATCTCAGAAGAGCGCAGATCTCATTTACATTGCGGCGAAAGCCTGCAGTCACGCATAGCCACATACGTTTTTTTTAACCATTTTTAATGAAAACGCCGTACTCATGCAGTCGAACCCGGTTATAACGACATCGGCTTATACGATACCTCGTCTATACCGTCACATATTCTGTGGTATCAATTAAAGTCTGATTGTTCACCGTAACTTTACACTAGCCGGTTATAAAAACACTCGTTTATAACGACACAAAATACTCAGTCCCTTTCATGACGTTATAACTGAGTTCGACTGTATTATTGTTTACTGATTTTAATACATCATATTTTATAAATATTACTTTAATCACAGTTTGTGAAACCCACAAGGTTAACTTTGGCTACAAGAATATCGTAATATAATATGAATTACTTTTGTAATATATTTTATTGTTATATAAGTTTTAAATTTTGGTGTATAGCTTCCCGAGGATGTTGCAGATGACGCCGAAACATGTAGAAGCTATGTCAAACTGCACTTGTATATATATATATATATATATATATATATACGGTGAATTTGTTGGTGTTATGAATAAACTCTTAGTTCCTCGCGTGTTCACAAGTTCTCTGCACCGGTCCTATCCTAAGCCAGACGAATCCAATGCCACAACTCACACTCCATTTCTCCAATTCAGCATTATCTTCCCAACAATACTGAAATATTTCAAGTCGTAATTTTTCCTGGTTTTGTGGCTAAACTTCTGTTCGCATTTGTCACCTCCCTCAGGCGTGCTATACACAACTTTACTCTTTGTTCAATAAGTGTTTATTGCTATACATACTTTCTCATTTCACCCAACATCACTTGATTGTGCAAATAACTTTTGGCCAAGAGTACAAACCATGAAGCACTTCCTTACACTACGTGCTGTAGGTGTGGACGGGACTCATCTGGCTCAGGATAGGCACTCTAGTGGACACGGCAATGACCTTCGTGTTCCACAAAATGCTGGGAAGCTATTGGCTAGCCGAGCGGCTTTTAATTTGCTGCACGGAGTTACTCAAGATGCGGCCTTTCGGCTGGCATTTGTGAATATGATAATGAATATTCGGGCTCCATAAAACGCTGCGTACTTGTAACTAGCTGAGCGACTACTGGCGTCTCAAGGACCTGCTGCTGCATGGTGTTAAAGACTGGTGAAGTTACGTTCATATACATTGCCGTTGCTACGTTCAACAACGCTGAGCGTCAAGATCAACTATCGTCGAAAGACGTAGGGAATAATAGAATGGAAGGGATAAGGAAGGAAGAGGTCGAGACGACACTTAATGCAGAGGTGCAAAAATTTTTCCAAAAATCTAGGAGCCACCTAAAAATATTGGGCGCCAGAAGGGAGACCTGAAGCAAGTTCCATAGTGATGACCCACACGTATTAGGCGTCACCGTACAAAATTTGTTGCCGGGACAAATTGGCGCCCGAATTTGTGCACCTCTGGTCTAAGTTACCATCCAGGAACTGAGGAAGACCACAAAAACGTCTGTTAAGAGAGTACCACTACAGAATAGTATTTGAAATCGCTGCCTTCAGAGGACAAACAACTATTGACTTCATCACACTGTTCTATTGTTTTAGTGCAGATCGATTAAGGAAAATCTTGCATTATAGACTGCAAATCTGAAGAGCAAACTTCACGTTAACATCTGGATAACTTCCTTGAATTACTGTAGGGTGTTGGGTATTTTGAGCGTGACTGTACTTCGCCTTCAGTCGGTTGCTTGATTGAACTTTCCCATCATCTCGCGATCGACGAGATCTGATGGGATAGGAACAGCAGAGAAATGAGATAGAGGTAGAACAGAGCTCGTGGAAAGAATAGCTACTATGCCACGTTAAGTACAGACCAAGCATGGCGCCTGACTCCAGACATTGGCTGCTCAGTGCTCGCACACCGCAAAACATTTATATATATCAGAAAACACAAGGATGAGATTGATTATGTGCGATTCTTACATCACACAAACATCTTGTCCTTATACAGTTTCGTTTCCGAACAAAAATACTGACCAGAGAAGAGCTGTTGTTGAATTACCCTGCAATTACACATTCATTCATTCATTCATTCATTCATTCTGTAGTCTGTCTGACGACAGTCCGTAGTTCCAAAGCGAGTTCTCCACACATTGCGATCCAGTGCTTCCTCTTTCAATTTCCAGTATCTTCTCTTTTCCTTAAGGTCATCCAGTAGCTGCTTACGTCTTCTTCCTCGTCAAGACGAATTATACAGTACCGTAAAAATTCAGTAATTGATGGAGTGACCAAGTAAATTGATAAAGCAACGTGGTATACGGGCCAGCAGGACAGTTAAGTCGGTACGAGTCTGACTTACGGGCTGTACGGTCCGGGAATCGAATCCCGGTGGGGGCGAGATTTTCCGTGCGCGTCCAAACTGGTCCCGAGACCCACTCAGACTCCTATAAAATGGGTACCGGGTATCTTTCCCGGGGGTAAAGCTGCCGGCGCCTGAAGTTAACCACTCACTTCCTCCATCTAGCGCCCTGGTTGCGAATGCGTTTGAGCTATATTTCTGCCTCACCTCTGTGACTGCCCAAGCTTGTCACGGGGTGACCTTTATCTTTATAAGTAAATCTTACTCTACAAATTACTTCAAGCCTTCGCGGTCATTCACGGCTAATGTATGTTGGCAAAACTTCATTGAAATTTCTCTCCCTTATCTCCTACGGAAAGCTTCACAATATAAACTAAACCCTCCTGCATTCTACTCACTTCTACCCTAAAGATGAAACACAAAGTTACTCCGAAACGTCAGAAACACGACTCTTATGCAAAAGAACCGAAAAAGACTCAACGTTAAAAATCTACAGTATCCATTATCAGATAAAGGGTAGCTCAGTCGGTAAAGAAAACTACGGTGCAGCCAGCACTACTGACAAATTGGGGTTCCATTTCCTGCTAGAACCAAGGCTGGGGCTCACCCAGCCGCCTAGCCGATCCCTACCTGGGGCTCTTTCGCCGGTAGTAAAAGCAGACGGGATGCGAGGCCACTCTCCTACATCCAGTGACGTGGTTAAAAATACGTGGATCCATACCTCTACTGCTGCGTATGCCATCATAGCGTGGTGCTTAATTAGACACAAAGACAATTTTACCTTTGCCTATATTAACAGGCGAAACAAGGTTCCTATACAGTCGCCATAACCAAGCAACTAGTAGAGGAAAAACCAGAGGGAACCAGAAAAAAAATCAATGCGAGATTCAACAATCATTAATCATATCGGCGGGAGAAGGAGATGAGAAAATGAGATGGCGAAAGAAAATTGAACAGAGGAGAAGCATGCGTACGAAAAGCCCAGCAAGGGCGAAGAGGAAAAGGAGAAAGCTTGCTGTAGCATTTCCAGGCTTGTTTATGGAGGCGACATATGTTTAGTGGGATCGGGCAGAACAACAGCTGTGACCATGTCGGCAGCAGTTTATAGAGAAACGGGACTGTTGTCAAAAACACAGCTCTTATGAGTAAACTCATACACAGAGCCATTTCTTTTATTATGGCACTCGCTTGGACTGATGTCAAAGAGGAAGTCTTCGCTGTTTCCGGCGTAGAGCTTCGCCATGCCTCATAAAACAGTCAAATGGATACGAACCAAACTACCAACACACACTACATAACTAACTAATTAACCTTTTAAAGACTATGAAAAAATTTCAAGTACTTTTCTCTCCAATGCTCTCCGATTTCCTAAAGAGCATTGCCTTTTGAAGGTTCTTAGGTTTCGCCCGTTTGTCCTTCTTGTAAGAGCGGAGAATTGGTGGAATGTAACAGAGAGCACAGAACCCAAATATCCAAAGCAAATCCTGTCCCAATGCCACGTTCTCCACCACAAAACTCACACAGACTGATGAACATGAATTATATCTAAAGAAAAGTTCGTACCGCGCAGTAAACACACTCCACCTCTGCTATAAAATCCAATCAGTTAATCTTATATAGGGAAATAATCGCTGTTTGTTCTGAGATCCACACAAAACACATAAATACACTGTGTGGGCAGAACGTAGAATTGTTGAATGTTAAACGTGGTGGTACATATAGTAATCACTGGGCTTTAAAGTGTTAATATACATTGTACATAAGTACAGTCCGTACCGCGCAGTAAACACACTCCGTCTCAGTTATACAAACCAGTCAGTTAATGCTGTACAGTGAAATAATCGCTGTTTGTTCTGAGATCCACACAAAACACATAAATACAGTCCGTACCGCGCAGTAAACACACTCCGTCTCAGTTATACAAACCAATCAGTTAATGTTGTATAGTGAAATAATCGCTGTTTGTTCTGAGATCCACACAAAACACATAAATACAGTCCGTACCGCGCAGTAAACACACTCCGTCTCAGTTATACAAACCAATCAGTTAATGTTGTATAGTGAAATAATCGCTGTTTGTTCTGAGATCCACACAAAACACATAAATACAGTCCGTACCGCGCAGTAAACACACTCCGTCTCAGTTATACAAACCAGTCAGTTAATGCTGTACAGTGAAATAATCGCTGTTTGTTCTGAGATCCACACAAAACACATAAATACAGTCCGTACGGCGCAGTAAACACACTCCGTCTCAGTTATACAAACCAGTCAGTTAATGCTGTACAGTGAAATAATCGCTGTTTGTTCTGAGATCCACACAAAACACATAAATACAGTCCGTACCGCGCAGTAAACACACTCCGTCTCAGTTATACAAACCAGTCAGTTAATGTTGTACAGTGAAATAATCGCTGTTTGTTCTGAGATCCACACAAAACACATAAATACACTGTGTGGGCAGAACGTAGAATTGTTGAATGTTAAACGTGGTGGTACATATAGTAATCACTGGGCTTTAAAGTGTTAATATACATTGTACATAAGTACAGTCCGTACCGCGCAGTAAACACACTCCGTCTCAGTTATACAAACCAGTCAGTTAATGCTGTACAGTGAAATAATCGCTGTTTGTTCTGAGATCCACACAAAACACATAAATACAGTCCGTACCGCGCAGTAAACACACTCCGTCTCAGTTATACAAACCAATCAGTTAATGTTGTATAGTGAAATAATCGCTGTTTGTTCTGAGATCCACACAAAACACATAAATACAGTCCGTACCGCGCAGTAAACACACTCCGTCTCAGTTATACAAACCAATCAGTTAATGTTGTATAGTGAAATAATCGCTGTTTGTTCTGAGATCCACACAAAACACATAAATACAGTCCGTACCGCGCAGTAAACACACTCCGTCTCAGTTATACAAACCAGTCAGTTAATGCTGTACAGTGAAATAATCGCTGTTTGTTCTGAGATCCACACAAAACACATAAATACAGTCCGTACCGCGCAGTAAACACACTCCGTCTCAGTTATACAAACCAATCAGTTAATGTTGTATAGTGAAATAATCGCTGTTTGTTCTGAGATCCACACAAAACACATAAATACAGTCCGTACCGCGCAGTAAACACACTCCGTCTCAGTTATACAAACCAGTCAGTTAATGCTGTACAGTGAAATAATCGCTGTTTGTTCTGAGATCCACACAAAACACATAAATACAGTCCGTACGGCGCAGTAAACACACTCCGTCTCAGTTATACAAACCAGTCAGTTAATGCTGTACAGTGAAATAATCGCTGTTTGTTCTGAGATCCACACAAAACACATAAATACAGTCCGTACCGCGCAGTAAACACACTCCGTCTCAGTTATACAAACCAGTCAGTTAATGTTGTACAGTGAAATAATCGCTGTTTGTTCTCAGATCCACACAAAACACATAAAACACACTGTAAGTATAGTGCACAGATCTTAACCCTTAACATCTCTAGCTTCTCAGTGCAGGAGCCCAGGTTCCATTGTAAGGTATTCAGTGTGGGATTTGTGGTGGACGAGCTGACACCTACAGACGTTTTCATCCAAGGGCTTTGGTTCCTTTCTTTACCATTTTACGAATATCACATACCCACCTACAATCAGAGACAGTTAAAGTAGGCCCATCTGATACTTCAGTACACACACATTTGGTCTCACCCCCACAGCTACAACTAAAGGAAAACATCCTGCTACTAGATTGCTAAGCTTCAATAACGTTACTACCAAACGTCACCACTAAACACGATGCTAAGCCACTTACGTCCAATCCTATCCTAAAAACTCTTCCCCTATGATCCAGAATAACATTATACTTCCAATGGATATCTGAGTGGTAGGATAATATTAAAGTGAATCGCAGGAAAACGATATCAGTTACGTGAATTACACTAAACAAAAAATTTCGATTTTCAAGGAGTATGAAGATTACGATCGTTCGGGATATGACGCCGTGTAGTTTCGTAGGAACGTACAATTCTGCCAAAAAGACGGAGGCAGCAGATTCATCTATAAAGTTTGCGTCTATTTAAAAACGCATAACGTCACCTGCCGGAAGGCCGTAGGTTCGATGAAGTGCCTCAGAGTCGGGTCGAATGGAGGCAACCAGAATTCTAACTCTTTGACTTATGACGACTATTAACTCTTTATCGGCACGGACGTTACATGCAGACTGCCTGTTGTGACGTCACAGATCTCTGTATTTTACTCACAAAATGCATTACATGTGAACTTTATATTGTTCACACCGTGCATTTTCATTCGATCACACATTTCTTAAACCAACAAAATGCACACTTTGTATTTATCACACAATACAATTTTTTACAGTAAAATCAGTCCAACATGTTTCGGATCCCTATTTTGGGACCATCATCAGGGACCCGTATCGTGAATCACAACAAAATCACAAATCAATAAATAATGGTACATGTTAAAATTTCAAGAGGTAAAATGTAGGCTATATCAGTTGTTTTTGTGGGTCCACAAGCCTTCCATAAGTAAACACAACTTCTGATACACAGTGGACCCCCAAAAACAACTGACATAGCCTACATTTTACCTCTTGAAATTTTAACATGTACCATTATTTATTGATTTGTAATTCTGTGTAATTCACGATAAGGATCCCTGATGATGGTCCCAAAATAGGGATCCGAAACATGTTGGACTGATTTTACTGTAAAAAATTGTATTGTATAATAAATAAAAACTGTGCATTTGTTGGTTTGAGAAATGTGTGATCAGATTACATATGATTCACCGCACACAGCACATTACGAGTATAACCACGCTGATGATTTGCTGTGCCTACAGCTGCACACAGTAGTCTTGATTTGCTGTGCCTACAGCTGCACACAGCACATTACGAGTATAACCACGCTGATGATTTGCTGTGCCTACAGCTGCACACAGCACATTACGAGTATAACCACGCTGATGATTTGCTGTGCCTACAGCTGCACACAGCACATTACGAGTATAACCACGCTGATGATTTGCTGTGCCTACAGCTGCACACAGTAGTCTTGATTTTCATTTTTATGGTTTTGGTTTGACTCGCCCTCATGTTTGGGCTCAGTGTTTACATTTCGAAGGTATATTAAAGTTCGAAAATTACTGTCAATTTCAGCTTCAGTTCAGTACGAGATAAGAAACGGAATGGAACAAACCAGAAGTCAGTTCCTTCCGTGGCAATCCCAAGGAACAAACCAGAAGTCAGCTCCTTCCATGGCAATCCCAAGGAACAAACCAGAAGTCAGCTCCTTCCCTGGCAATCCCAAGGAACAAACCAGAAGTCAGCTCCTTCCGCGGCAATCACAAGGAACAAACCAGAAGTCAGTTCCTTCCGTGGCAATCCCAAGGAACAAACCAGAAGTCAGTTCCTTCCGTGGCAATCCCATGGAACCAACCAGAAATCAGCTCCTTCCGTGGCAATCCCAAGGAACAAACCAGAAGTCAGCTCCTTCCCTGGCAATCCCAAGGAACAAACCAGAAGTCAGCTCCTTCCCTGGCAATCCCAAGGAACAAACCAGAAGTCAGCTCCTTCCCTGGCAATCCCAAGGAACAAACCAGAAGTCAGTTCCTTCCCTGGCAATCCCAAGGAACAAACCAGAAGTCAGCTCCTTCCGTGGCAATCCCAAGGAACAAACCAGAAGTCAGCTCCTTCCCTGACAATCCCAAGGAACAAACCAGAAGTCAGCTCATTCCGTGGCAATCCCAAGGAACAAACCAGAAGTCAGTTCCTTCCGTGGCAATCCCATAGAACCAACCAGAAATCAGCTCCTTCCGTGGCAATCCCAAGTAACAAACCAGAAGTCAGCTCCATCCGTAGCAATCCCAGCTGACGCTCTCCACTACCACGACGTTTCGACTGTAATTATCCCTTTGGTCTCTACCGCGTGCTGCGTTTGGTTAAATTACGTCAATTTGGCTTGGAGTTATTAACGTGAACGAATGTCACATGCAGGGCTTAGAACTCACGTTCAGAGGGACGGTGATGAAGCGTATAAAATGGCCAAACCGCAACGTACAAGCCCACAGAGGAAATGAACTGGTGTCCTCAGCAGCAAAGCCATAATGATTATCAGCAAGCGATGTTAACCCACACTGAACATTGGTTGTGTTTCGGGCAGCATTCCTGCATTACACATCCCGTAAAGAACACAACAGAAGGGCAATGTACGTATAACGTAACAATGAGGCGAGTTAGCCTAACCATTGTTGCCGTGGAAAAACAATAAGTATTACATATTCTGAATATGTGTCTGTAGCCTTTGTTATCCAACATGCAAAGCGCATGCGCCGTATTATATCGTCATCTGTGGCCTGTCTGGCTCTACCATATTTGTCCACATTATCTCATAAACGGCAAGAGGTTCGGGAAAAAGTTATTGAACATAAAATGTGTGTTTTGATTTTCTCTACAACTTTTGTCCGAAACATTTCTCATTCTAAGAAGAATTCAGTGAGATATTATCATAAATGTACATAGGTATTCGTGTAAAGTACCCGTTATTGTTGTCAGATTTTAATGAAACTTGATTTCCTCGACAGATTTTCGAAAAATATACAAATATAAAATTTAATGAAAATCCGTCCAGTGGGAGCCGAGTTGTTCTATGCTGACGAAGAGACAGACGTATGGACAGAAAGCGCCTAAGAAACCAATAAATTAATTATAATTGGTAGCATCACAGGCGATGGTTAGGACCGAACCCAGATACTATAACATTGATACACCATTCAGGTATACTAATCTAGTATTTATACAGGTACAGGGAATTACCGTTCTGATTTCATTCATTTATTCCATAAAATTCTGGCCAAGACTTTGAAAAAAAAAATCCTACGCTAAAAGAATAATTACGCTCATTTAAACAAACGTAACCACTATGTTATGAAATAATCATAACTAACTCCATGCAGCAGAGTCCTCCTTAAGAAGCTCACAGTTCCTCAGGTAGTCAATAAATTCCTGTCTTTTTATGGAAATTGAATTTCCATTACCTTCTTCACAAAAGCCCGCTACACGTTCCTATATTGCGACAGATGTATCCAATAAACGCTCTCCAATTACATTTCTTTAAAACCCATTTCACACGCAATATCATACTTCCATCTACGCTTTAGTCTTCCAAGTTGCCTCTTTCCCTTCAGATTTCCGCACCAAAACCCTGTATGCATTTTTCTTCTCCACATACGTACATGCCCCAGCCATCTCATCCTTCTCGATTTCATCAACCCAATAACACTTCGTGAGGAGCACAAATCATGACGCTCCACGTGACGCAGTTGTCTCCATCTTCATGCCAGATCCTTTCTCTTAGACCACAATTTTCCTCAGCACCCTCGTCCTATTATTTTTCCTCACTACGATAAAACACTCGATAGCAAATCATGTCACCCACGTGTCGTTCTGCTATAGATATACAGCGAACTGTATATGGCAAATACCGGTCATTACGCGGACAATATGTGTCCAGTACACCTTGTGACCACCAAAATCTAAAACCCTCCCCAAACCCGCAAGTTTGATTATGTCCTCTTTTATTTGGACAACCACACAATGGTCCAGTCGATGATGATAGCAGCTGTCCGCGGGATAAAGTGCATCCATCTACTAAGGGAAATATTATATATATATATATTCGGTGCGTTATACAAAGAGAGTTCTGCGGGGGGGGGGGGGGGGCGAACAAAATGCGGTGGTCCCCCCGTAGGAAACCATGTGGCTCCTGGTGAAATAAAAGCATTACAAAGCACGAGGGAGGTCACACCAGAAAACACATTCACACAAAGAACTGTTGGTACAGCAACACACACACACACCTGTGTTACCTTCATACTGACTGCTGAAGTCTGTGACTTAAATACATATTTGATACGATGGAATGGGTAACCAGAAGTTTGAAAATTATTATTATTATTATTATCATAATCGCCATCCATCATCATCATCATACAATTACGGTAACGTCTGTTTGCGAAACCATGATCTACTAAACTACCGAACGGATTTTTTTAAGGCAGATATTTTTAGAGGGGCACGCGGTGGAGCAGTTGGTTGAGGCACTGCTCTACAAACCGGAAAGTCGCGGGTTCGATTCCCGATGGTGTCTCTGGAATTTTTCACTGACATAATCGTTTCGTCGCACTATGATCCTGGGGTCTACTCAGCTCTAACAGACATGAGTACCGGGAATCTTTCCTGGCGGGTAAAGGGGCCGGTGCGTAGGGCTGACAACCTTACCACCTTCATGTGCCGATTGTCTAAAAACCTGGGAGCCTCGACCTCCTGGTGCCCTAAGGGCCTTCCTAGGCCTGTATGGGACTGCTTTACCTTAGATATTTTTAGAAATCTTCGAATCCCGTCAGGGTCATGGATGTCTGTCTGTTGTGAGTGTTGTGTGTTGTCAGGTAGAGGTCTCTGCGACGGGCTGGATCACTCGTCCAGAGGAGTTCTACCGTGTGTGGTGTGTCTAAAGTGTGTGATCAGGTGCAACAATGACCCTATACCTACAAGTAGGCAGAAAGAGATCAGAATATGAATGTAATATCAGCAGATACAAAGGCATGCTGTATTTAACCCTTCAGATAAGGACTCGGTGCAATGCACGGACATTTAATTCTTCACACACGGCCGGCCTCGGTGACCACGGCGATCGTCAATACACTTATATACACTAGACTAACATAAATGCTAAAGTCCCCCGTCCTGGGATGTAGTCGGGTTTTAAGCCCCAGCACCACTGAGAGATTTAACAAAGGTCACTGTGCATTATACAGGGTGTGATCTAGCCGGTATAACCGGGATGCGAACTTGACGTTGCGGTGATGAACTTAAACTTTTCCCATTGAATGCGCTATCGCAAATAAAAAATTAATCTCACTTTATTACTTGCACATTACGTATCTTCCTAACCTGACTACATGACGATATCAGTACCATAATCAATGATCGACATTGTATTTTTTTTAAGTTAACCTCGCCTTCTATAAGAAACCCTGTAACGATGTACCAAGGCACTATATTGACCGATGTACCAACCCCCTGCTGGTATCAAATTTAAACTCGGGGAGGTTGTGAATAGGGCGCTTGGATGCAGAGTCGAAAATATTGGTCTGTCTTGTATGATGGATGATGGTAGCTCTTAAGGTCGTGATGGGGAGACACGCAGACGGTAATGAAGCTTTCATTCTATCCACTGCACCTGTCCATATCGTCTCCGAGTAAATCCAGCCTAATACTAAGTTTCTACGACAACACAGACAGACAGACAGGAGAAATGTGATACGTTGTCAATTACACGAGATGTCTCACGGTCAGGATGTCTGACATTTCTGTCGCTGCATAATAAAGGTCCTGCACTGTTTGACACACAAGTCTAATATTTTATAGAAAAGATTTGTAAATCGTTATATGAAATAACAAAATAAATCAATCGAAAATGGAAAAGGTCACAATAAAAATAATATTTAAAAAAAAACTGTCCCTGTCCACGCCATGAAGGCATATTTGGGAGCGGAGGTACAGCTCCACTCATTCTTAACGTCGGCTTCAAATTTACTCCCCGACCGATTTAACCCCGAGAAAGAACGTGGGTGCCCAATGAATAGGAAGTTCCGTGGGTTGGGCGGTTTTTGAGAAGAGAAAAACTCCTGTCCCCTGCCGGGATTCGAGTACCGGACTGACCATCCTGCAGCCTAGCTGTCCCGGCTGAAAAATTACTTTTACTAACAAATATAAACAGAAAAATGAATTAATTTCGGGAGTTCTACACTCACAATACACAAAACGAGGGAGTCCACGGAAGCAATACACCAGCGAATTAACATTCAAAGAGTTAAAATTCTGAACACACAATTTATTTACGAATTTCTTACCTTTCTCTCAACAAATAGCGAATATTAAATTACGCACGGCGCAGTTGGTTGAGGCACTGCGCTACAAGCTGGAATGGTCGCGGGTTCGATTCCCGATGGTGTCATTGGAATTTTTCATTGACATAATCGTTTCGGTCGCACTATGGCCCTGGGGTCGACTCAGCCTCTAGCAGAAATGAGTACCAAGAATATTTCCTGGGGGCTAAAGCGGCCGGTGCGTAGGGCTGACAACCTTACCACCTTCATGTGCCGATTGTCTATAAATCTAGGAGCCTCAACCTCCTGGAACCCTCAGGGCCTGTCTAGGCTGTAATGGGATTGCTTTACCTTTATATAGCAGAAACCAACTGATGTTTATAATCAAGAAGCACTGTGTTTTCTGTAAAGTAGAAACTGAAATTTTACGTATTATCCAGAAGAAGTTCAGGATTCACAGGTTTCATCAAACAACTTCGAACTTCATTCAGTGTAACGTCATTTGAAAACAAAAATTAGCAAACTTGACAGGCAGTGTCCTGAAAGGAACAGCCACTCGAGTCTAAGTTCCTACTGTTACATGGCAATGCCTTTACTTTCCATTAACCAGCAGACCATTCGATGTCACTGCAATTAGCAGTTAGTCACAAACTGTTAACACTTGCACTGTCACGATGTACAAAATAATTCACAGTAATCAACGGCAACATAACAAGTTAGTATCATAATTTACATTTTGTACAATTTTACATCTATATAAACAGTCATAAAACGCGGTGCATCTTATAACATATGTCTTTCCACCAGCTATATCAGATGTCTTTTTAACCACGGCGTCCCCGCATTCCAGCAGCTCGTAAAGCGATGAATGTTATTCGCTTGCTGACGCTTTCCTCACATAAAGTATCAAGACGCCATGAAGCAGAACGCTTCTACAGAAACTAGCAGTTCCTTAGCTAGTCAAGAAATGCTTCGACGTTTATAGAACCTAAAGATTCATTACCGTGTTTACAACAACCAGCCACCAGTCCCTATTGTAAGCCAGATGAACCCAAATGACATTTTTGCAGCGTAATTTCTTAAGATGCAGTATAGTTTATTTCTCCCAGTCTCCTGTTCACATTAAAAAATAAAAAAAATAAGAAAATATCTCATAAATGGGAAAATAACACAAACAATACTAGTTGACAAACAGAATTACTGATGTACTTGTATTTATTAATATGTGTACTTGTATTTACTGTATGTATTTTGTTTTGTATGTGTATGGGTGTTTTTGTAAGGTGTGGATGTATTTGTAAGGTATGGATGTTTTTGTAAGGTGTGGATGTATTTGTAAGGTATGGATGTTTTTGTAAGGTGTGGATGTATTTGTAAGGTATGGATGTTTTTGTAAGGTGTGGATGTATTTGTAAGGTATGGATGTTTTTGTAAGGTGTGGATGTATTTGTAAGGTATGGATGTTTTTGTAAGGTGTGGATGTATTTGTAAGGTATGGATGTTTTTGTAAGGTGTGGATGTATTTGTAAGGTATGGATGTTTTTGTAAGGTGTGGATGTATTTGTAAGGTATGGATGTTTTTGTAAGGTGTGGATGTATTTGTAAGGTATGGATGTTTTTGTAAGGTGTGGATGTATTTGTAAGGTATGGATGTTTTTGTAAGGTGTGGATGTATTTGTAAGGTATGGATGTTTTTGTAAGGTGTGGATGCTTTTGTAAGGAGTGGATGCTTTTGCAAGGTGTGGATGTTTTTGTAAGGAGTGGATGCTTTTGCAAGGTGTGGATGTTTTTGTAATGTCTGTACGGTGTTCTAATGTGTGTACTTGTATTTACTGTATGTATTTTGTTTTGTAATTGTGTATAGTTTGTTTTGTATTGTTAATTTTATGTATATTTGTATGTCCATTTGTATTGTGTGTACTAGTGTAAGGACTACTGCCACCGGGTGAAAACCCAATTGCAGTAAATAATAATAATAATAATAATAATAATGTACTAACTGAGCAATTTTCCCCATTATCACAACGACCGGCCCACTAACCAACCACAAAATACTAAACGCAATACCATACGAGGATAATAGTAAAATCTATCTTACAGAAATAGTTGTGGAGTAGGACAGAATTCGACCCGTTGTTTTGTGTCAGCTTAAAACATTATGTCTGACACTAAAGTAAATAAATGTACAGGATGTTCAAGAAAACTTACTGAGAAGTGTGACTGAAACTGGGAAGAAGTAAGTAATAGGAGAATGCAGAGAACTTTACAGTGAGAAGTGTCACACTTCGTACTCCTGAGCAAATATTATCAGGGTGGTAAAATAGAGGGAGGTTGGATGGACGAGGCAACTAATGCGGACCAGAAAGGTAAAAGGTGTAGTTTTGACTGGAAAAAAAAAACACTGAAAAGCAGGACAATTCTCTATTAAAATTACATTACGGATTCGAGATATCTCAGTCGGTGTAATGACTCGGCGACTGAGAAATCGGGTTTCGATGCCGGACAAAAGAAAGGCAACATTCTGTTATCCAAAAGGTCCAGACAGCCTCTGGGGCCCACCCAGCTTTATATTCAACGGGTATCGAGGGATATTTCTCCGAAGGCAAAGCGGTAGGTATATGACGCTTACCTCCCGCTTAAACACACGTGCACATTAAGAATACATGGAGCTATATCTCCACATCTCCGTGTAACTTCAAGGAGTGTAGATTAACCACCACAGAAACTTCTTCTTCTGACACTGCAACCCTTTGTGGATTCTGATCTTCTGCACTAGTTCATACCAGACTTTTCTGTCTTTTATGAGATATGTCCATTTCTTCACTTATAATTTCTTTAAATCATTCAGCACTTCTTCTTTCCATCTATTTTCTGGACGTCCTTTAGAACTCATTCCTATGGGATTCCATTCCGCAATCTTCCTCACTATTTTTGTGTTTTCCATCCTGTTAAGATATCCCCACCATTTTACTCTCTGTGCTCTTATGAATTTAACTATATCTTCTCCTCTCATTAATTTATCCAATTCATCAATATTCCTTATTCTCCATCCTTCTTCGGTTTGAGCTGGACCATACATAATCACAGAGAAAACATTAGAAACATGTCGCTTATCATGAAAAAATACAAAAAACCGAAACTTTCGCCGTGTAGAACAGTGCTAAGAAACGAAGAAAACATGAATTACGAAACTGAATACGATAACAAATTAAAACACATGTATATGAGTCTCGAATCTCGGTTTAAATAAGCCCACAGTAACAAGAACTAAGTCAGGCATGGCAGTCTAATTTACTCCAGCCTCGGGCAGAACACAAGAACTGAGCATAATTACCTCTCAGACCTGTACTTGCTGTTTCTTTTCAATTTATTTTTTCTTTGTCTTCTCTCGCCAAGTAAACAGCCCGAGACTGTACCGAAATTCCAATTACACTTCTCAGATGTGTGTGCGTTAGGATGGCAGGGGGGAGCACTCTCTGCGGAAGGAAGCGTGTTAGGGATGGCAGCAGATGTCCGAAATAGTTCTTCCTTTTCCGTTTCTCCAGCCAAGTTTCCGAGAAAGGAATGAGGTTTAAAACTTTACGATGCCCGTAGATGTCACTAGTGAGTCGATGGACAGACGATGAGTTATATTGACATTTGACTTCATTATCTTCAGAGTGTCAACTTATAAAGTAGGCAAAGCAATCCCATTACAGGCCTTGACAGGCCCTTAGGGTTCCAGGAGGTTGAGGCTCCCAAATTTTTAGACAATCGGCACATGAAGGCGGTAAGGTTGTCAGCCCTAAGCACCGGCCGCCTTAACGCCCCAGGAAATACTCCTGGTACTCATTTATGTTAGAGGCTGAGTCGACCCCAGGGCCATATTGCGACCGAAACGATTATGTCAATGAAAAATTCCAATGACACCATCGGGAATCGAACCCGCGACGTTCCGGTTTGTAGAGCAGTGCCTCAACCAACTGCGCCACCGCGTGCCCCCTTATAAAGTAGACATTACATAAATTGTACAAGCGGACATTATGGGTTTATCAATTCCATAAGAACAAGAAATAAAAAAGGGTCATAAATGCGTAGCATAACGACTCATTACGGCGCATGCGCTCAGGGTTCTTCAGATAGTTCGTGCTTTCCCCGTATACCTGGAACAGCGCTACGAGTGATGAACAGTTCCTATTAGGCCCAAATGTAGCGTCGCTAAAATATGCATGTAAGAGAGAAAATTACGCGGAGCACGTGATCTCAATTTCTGGCACATTGAATTTAAATGTTACAAAACCTAATTCTATTCTCCTTAATTTGCGCTTGGGCCCAAAGCGTGATGGGAGGTGCGCATGCGCTGATCACGCAAACGCACGTGTGCCCAGAAACACAAGAAGGGATTAGTGTCAACTGATCAGTCTTGATGTTTACGAATATTAAAATGACTATATGGCTGCGCGGTCTAAGGCGTGGGACTGCAGCCGTTCGCTTGCTGGGATTGTGGGTTCGAATCCCGCCCGAAGCATGGATATGTCTCTTGTGAGTGTTGTGTGTTGTCAGGTCAAGGTACCTGCGTAGGGCTGATCACTCCTCCAGAGGAGTCCTACCGATTGTGGTGTGTCTGAGTGTGATCGTGAACCTTCGATAATGAGGAGGCCCTGGTCCACTAGGGGCTGTTGCGCCACTGGGGAAAAAATGACTAATTCTTAGGGATTGACGGTCAGACAGGGCGATTTAATAGAGGCTCCCTAGGGATGCGAACGTGCTTGAAAGTAAAAAATTGCAACGGAATATGTGATAGAAAATAGAATCAGATGAGGCAACGAACAGGTAAAGAATGAGCAGACAAAGTAAATAAATGGAACAAAAAAAAAAGGAACTGAAAGAAAAGGAGAAAATAGTGAAAAGACAAGACGCTGGGGCTAACAGGACAAGAAAGACGGGGAAGATCAACTGGACAGCAGAAGACACTGCGTTATTGTGAAGGAAAACAGAGGCGTTCAGCTGCAATATCGCAAGAAAAGGCCCAATGGCTGTCTGCCTGTCCAGTGGCACAAACTTCGTGGCATTGGTTTTGTATCTAGCGACACGGAGTTGTTGAGAGCTGTGACTGCCACTGTCACAGATGTCCACTGCACTGTCTGTCCACACGTGATAGTTCGACTGCCACTGTCACAATGTCCATTGCACTGTCTGTCCACACGTGACAGTTCGACTGCCACTGTCACAATGTCCATTGCACTGTCTGTCCACACGTGACAGTTTGACTGCCACTGTCACAGATGTCCACTGCACTGTCTGTCCACACGTGATAGTTCGACTGCCACTGTCACAATGTCCATTGCACTGTCTGTCCACACGTGACAGTTCGACTGCCACTGTCACAATGTCCATTGCACTGTCTGTCCACACGTGACAGTTCGACTGCCACTGTCACAATGTCCATTGCACTGTCTGTCCACACGTGACATTTCGACTTCCACTGTCACAGACGTCCACTGCACTGTCTGTCCACACGTGACATTTCGACTTCCACTGTCACAGACGTCCACTGCACTGTCTGTCTACATGTGACAGTTCGACTGCCAGTGTCACAGATGTCCACTGCACAGTCTGTCTACATGTGACATTTCGACTGCCACTGTCACAGATGTCCACTGCACAGTCTGTCTACATGTGACATTTCGACTGCCACTGTCACAGATGTCCACTGCACTGTCTGTCTACATGTGACATTTCGACTGCCACTGTCACAGATGTCCACTGCACTGTCTGTCTACATGTGACATTTCGACTGCCACTGTCACAGATGTCCACTGCACTGTCTGTCTACAAGTGACAGTTCGACTGCCAGTGTCACAGATGTCCACTGCACAGTCTGTCTACATGTGACAGTTCGACTGCCAGTGTCACAGATGTCCACTGCACTGTCTGTCTACATGTGACATTTCGACTGCCACTGTCACAGATGTCCACTGCACTGTCTGTCTACATGTGACATTTCGACTGCCACTGTCACAGATGTCCACTGCACAGTCTGTCTACATGTGACATTTCGACTGCCACTGTCACAGATGTCCACTGCACTGTCTGTCTACATGTGACATTTCGACTGCCACTGTCACAGATGTCCACTGCACTGTCTGTCTACAAGTGACAGTTCGACTGCCACTGTCACAGATGTCCACTGCACTGTCTGTCTACATGTGACAGTTCGACTGCCAGTGTCACAGATGTCCACTGCACAGTCTGTCTACATGTGACATTTCGACTGCCACTGTCACAGATGTCCACTGCACAGTCTGTCTACATGTGACATTTCGACTGCCACTGTCACAGATGTCTACTGCACTGTCTGTCTACATGTGACATTTCGACTGCCACTGTCACAGATGTCCACTGCACTGTCTGTCTACATGTGACATTTCGACTGCCACTGTCACAGATGTCCACTGCACTGTCTGTCTACAAGTGACAGTTCGACTGCCACTGTCACAGATGTCCACTGCACTGTCTGTCTACATGTGACATTTCGACTGCCACTGTCACAGATGTCCACTGCACTGTCTGTCTACATGTGACATTTCGACTGCCACTGTCACAGATGTCCACTGCACAGTCTGTCTACATGTGACATTTCGACTGCCACTGTCACAGATGTCCACTGCACAGTCTGTCTACATGTGACATTTCGACTGCCACTGTCACAGATGTCCACTGCACTGTCTGTCTACAAGTGACAGTTCGACTGCCACTGTCACAGATGTCCACTGCACTGTCTGTCTACATGTGACAGTTCAACTGCCACTGTCACAGATGTCCATTGCACTGTCTGTCCACAAGTGACAGTTGGACTGCCACTGTCACAGATGTCCACTGCACTGTTTGTCCACACGTGACAGTTCGACTGCCACTGTCACAGATGTCCACTGCACTGTCTGTCTACATGTGACAGTTCGACTGCCACTGTCACAGATGTCCACTGCACTGTCTGTCCACATGTGACAGTTCAACTGCCACTGTCACAGATGTCCATTGCACTGTCTGTCCACAAGTGACAGTTGGACTGCCACTGTCACAGATGTCCACTGCACTGTTTGTCCACACGTGACAGTTCGACTGCCACTGTCACAGATGTCCATTGCAGTCTGTCCACAAGTGACAGTTGGACTGCCACTGTCACAGATGTCCACTGCACTGTCTGTCTACATGTGACAGTTCGACTGCCACTGTCACAGATGTCCACTGCACTGTTTGTCCACACGTGACAGTTCGACTGCCACTGTCACAGATGTCCACTGCACTGTCTGTCTACATGTGACAGTTCGACTGCCACTGTCACAGATGTCCATTGCAGTCTGTCCACAAGTGACAGTTGGACTGCCACTGTCACAGATGTCCACTGCACTGTCTGTCCACACGTGACATTTCGACTTCCACTGTCACAGATGTCCACTGCACGGTCTGTCTACATGTGACAGTTCGACTGCCACTGTCACAGATGTCCACTGCACTGTCTGTCTACATGTGACAGTTCGACTGCCATTGTCACAGATGTCCACTGCACTGTCTGTCTACATGTGACAGTTCGACTTCCACTGTCACAGATGTCCACTGCACTGTCTGTCTACATGTGACAGTTTGACTGCCACTGTCACAGATGTCCACTGCACTGTCTGTCCACAAGTGACAGTTCGACTGCCACTGTCACAGATGTCCACTGCACTGTTTGTCCACACGTGACAGTTCGACTGCCACTGTCACAGATGTCCACTGCACTGTCTGTCTACATGTGACAGTTCGACTGCCACTGTCACAGATGTCCATTGCAGTCTGTCCACAAGTGACAGTTGGACTGCCACTGTCACAGATGTCCACTGCACTGTTTGTCCACACGTGACAGTTCGACTGCCACTGTCACAGATGTCCACTGCACTGTCTGTCCACACGTGACATTTCGACTTCCACTGTCACAGATGTCCACTGCACGGTCTGTCTACATGTGACAGTTCGACTGCCACTGTCACAGATGTCCACTGCACTGTCTGTCTACATGTGACAGTTCGACTGCCACTGTCACAGATGTCCACTGCACAGTCTGTCTACATGTGACAGTTCGACTGCCACTGTCACAGATGTCCACTGCACTGTCTGTCCACACGTGACATTTCGACTTCCACTGTCACAGATGTCCACTGCACTGTCTGTCTACATGTGACAGTTTGACTGCCAATGTCACAGATGTCCATTGTACTGTCTGTCCACAAGTGACAGTTCGACTGCCACTGTCACAGATGTCCACTGCACTGACTGTCCACACGTGACAGTTCGACTGCAACTGTTCCTAACTGCCACTCGGATCGTGGGTTCAGAACCAGTCGAGAGTTACTTACGTAACGGGCGAAGTAATTAGTGTTATAAAGTTATTTGTCACGTACATTTTGTATCACTACGCAGTAGACGTAATCCATTTTACTGTTAATGGTTTTAAACTTGGCATATAGTCCCTGATGATGGCAAGGTTATGTCGACACATGTCGGAGTAAGTGCATTTAGTTGGTACTTAAAAAGAGTAATCAGAGTTCATTTAAGCCCTATTTGTGTCACAAGGTTTAACTTTACAAAATTACGCGTTCTGCCCACAGAGCGAATTTGTGTGTTTTGTGTGGATCTTAGAACAAACAGCGATTATTTCACTGTACAGCATTAACTGACTGGTTTGTATAACTGAGACGGAGTGTGTTTACTGCGCGGTACGGACTGTATTTATGTACAATGTATATTAACAATTTAAAGCCCAGTGGTTACTATATGTACCACCATGTTTAACATTCAACAATTCTACGTTCTGCCCACACAGTGTATTTATGTGTTTTGTGTGGATCTCAGAACAAACAGCGATTATTTCACTGTACAGCATTAACTGACTGGTTTGTATAACTGAGACGGAGTGTGTTTACTGCACGGTACGGACTGTATTTGTGTGTTTTGTGTGGATCTCAGAACAAACAGCGATTATTTCACTGTACAACATTAACTGACTGGTTTGTATAACTGAGACAGAGTGTGTTTACTGCGCGGTACGAGCTGTATTTATGTGTTTTGTGTGGATCTCAGAACAAACAGCGATTATTTCACTGTACAGCATTAACTGACTGGTTTGTATAACTGAGACGGAGTGTGTTTACTGCACGGTACGGACTGTATTTGTGTGTTTTGTGTGGATCTCAGAACAAACAGCGATTATTTCACTGTACAACATTAACTGACTGGTTTGTATAACTGAGACAGAGTGTGTTTACTGCGCGGTACGAGCTGTATTTATGTGTTTTGTGTGGATCTCAGAACAAACAGCGATTATTTCACTGTACAACATTAACTGACTGGTTTGTATAACTGAGACAGAGTGTGTTTACTGCGCGGTACGAGCTGTATTTATGTGTTTTGTGTGGATCTCAGAACAAACAGCGATTATTTCACTGTACAGCATTAACTGACTGGTTTGTATAACTGAGACGGAGTGTGTTTACTGCACGGTACGGACTGTATTTGTGTGTTTTGTGTGGATCTCAGAACAAACAGCGATTATTTCACTGTACAACATTAACTGACTGGTTTGTATAACTGAGACAGAGTGTGTTTACTGCGCGGTACGAGCTGTATTTATGTGTTTTGTGTGGATCTCAGAACAAACAGCGATTATTTCACTGTACAACATTAACTGACTGGTTTGTATAACTGAGACAGAGTGTGTTTACTGCGCGGTACGGACTGTATTTATGTACAATGTATATTAACAATTTAAAGCCCAGTGGTTACTATATGTACCACCATGTTTAACATTCAACAATTCTACGTTCTGCCCACACAGTGTATTTATGTGTTTTGTGTGGATCTCAGAACAAACAGCGATTATTTCACTGTACAGCATTAACTGACTGGTTTGTATAACTGAGACAGAGTGGTGTTTACTGCGCGGTACGGACTGTATTTATGTACAATGTATATCAACAATTTAAAGCCCAGTGGTTACTATATGTACCAGCATGTTTAACATTCAACAATTCTACGTTCTGCCCACACAGTGTATTTATGTATTTTGTGTGGATCTCAGAACAAACAGCGATTATTTCACTGTACAGCATTAACTGACTGGTTTGTATAACTGAGATATAGTGTGTTTACTGCGCGGTACGAACTGGTTCTTTAAATTTAACTCAATTTCTTCTTGATTCCTAAGGGCTACATATGACGTGCAGTACATGTCATGAGTATCCTCATTACGCAATTTTCTCCACGCTCCCCTTGCTTGCATACCGTTAGGTCCGCAAACTATCCCCGGGACAACGTTCGCGTTTTGTTCGGTTCTGAGGCGCGGCATCTCACATTACGCAGTGCATAAAGATATGCAGATTCACGACGATGGTCATCAATAGAGGGCAGCAAGGGACAAATTCATTCCGACGCCTTAACTAATACAGATACTATGGACGGAGAAATCTTGGAAACAATGAAAGGGCGCGGAAGTTGCCTCCGAGGAAGATCACGTGATATTTGAAAAGGACAGTCATAAGACGGTGGAGACGGATGTGCTGGCGAGCATGAGATTTAAAATGCCGTCACACAAACCTTGTGACATTTAACACAAAGGATAAATTGCGGACATCAGGTCGCCCGGACGACCAAATTTTGTAAGATGGCGTCTAAGTTTGTTGGCCCTCAGTATGGTACTTGCTTAATGTCCCCCTTCTGGCGGCTAGAATGTTGAGGTGGCTCCTAGAATTTTGGAAGATCTGTGTACCCCTGACTTAACCCCCAACTCACGTTTGATTAGAAGAACAACAAGTGGGACATCGCATTGTGACGAAGGAGCACAGCAGTAGACATGGATCAAAACAACTCTCGTATGCTGTAATGTTTACGTCCAAAGACTTGTCAGTGTATAGGAGTCAATACAGCAACAGGGGGCTCAAGAAGTATATATACATGTACCTATACCTTAACGATGTATATATACATGTACCTATACATTAACGATGTATATATACATGTACCTATACCTTAACGATGTATATAAACATGTACCTATACATTCACGATATATTAATACATGTACCTATACATTCACGATATATATACACATGTACCTATACACTCACGATATATATATACATGTACCTATACATTCACGATATATATACACATGTACCTATACATTCACGATATATATATACATGTACCTATACATCACGATATATAATACATGTACCTATACATCACGATATATATATACATGTACCTATACATTCACGATATATATAACATGTACCTATACATTCACGATATATATATACATGTACCTATACATTCACGATATATATACACATGTACCTATACACTCACGATATATATATACATGTACCTATACATTCACGATATATATACACATGTACCTATACACTCACGATATATATATACATGTACCTATACATTCACGATATATATACACATGTACCTATACACTCACGATATATATATACATGTACCTATACATTCACGATATAATACACATGTACCTATACATTCACGATATATATATACATGTACCTATACATTCACGATATATATACACATGTACCTATACACTCACGATATATATATGCATGTACCTATACATTCACGATATATATACACATGTACCTATACACTCACGATATATATATGCATGTACCTATACATTCACGATATATATAACATGTACCTATACATTCACGATATATATATGACATGTACCTATACATTCACGATATATATATACATGTACCTATACATTCACGATTATATATATTATACATGTACCTATACATTCACGATATATATATACATGTACCTATACATTCACGATATATATATACATGTACCTATACATTCACGATATATATATACATGTACCTATACATTCACGATATTATATATACATGTACCTATACATTCACGATATATATATACATGTACCTATACATTCACGATATATATATATGTCAATATAAACCTATACATTCACGATATATATATATATACCTATACATTCACGATATATTATATATATATATATACATGTACTAACATTCACGATATATATATATATATACATGTACCTATACACTCCTTCAAGTAGTATAACAACCCCCAGGCCTGACTTCCCTGCCCTACACTTGTATTTCTGTCAGTAACTACTAACATAACATACAATTTTAGTCACAACTGTTTTAACGCCGCTTTTAATATGTCATTGTTATGTCCATATAACATATTCATTATGCATTTTTTGTAACGTAAGTTGAAATCTCAACCTATATAAGGAAAATGTAAAATAATACAGGCGCTGTACATTCACTTTTGGTGCAGGCGGTGGCGCAGTTGTTTGAGGCACTGCGCTACAAGACGGAAGGTCGCGAGTTCGATTCCAACCGCAATATGACCTAGAGGCGACTCAGCCTCTAACAGATATCAGTACCAGGACTAATTCCTGGGTTGTAAAAACGGCCGGTGCGTAGGGCTGACAACCTTACCACCTTGTCTGGAAATCTGGGAGCCTCAGCCTCCTGGAACTCTAGAGGCCTGTCCAGGCATGTATAGGGATAGCTTTACCTTTACCTTACATACAGCTTTACTTTGGTACCTTGTCAGTCCGATGTTTTTACAAATGTACGATTATTTCTTTATTCCTTTTTCTAAACTACAAAAATATTTTCGAAGTTCATAATAATTAAGTTTAAACTTTGTTTTGTGAAACTTATTTCATTAAGCAATAAGGACATTCAGTTATGACGTCATAATCAGCGTCAGTGATCTAACCGCAATTAGATTAGAACGTTTCAAGCAATACAGACCGTACATCTTGTCATAAACTTACCAACACCAACAAATGCACATAGTAAACACACACACACACACACACATATATATATATATATATATAGCGTGTATTAGACACCCCTACGTATGTTTCGACAAATCTTTGTCATCATCAGGGTGTTCAAACAAAGGTGTACAAGAACTTCACATCCATTTACATGTTAAAATATCAAACATGTATGTATTTAGGTGTGAGCTGTTAAATTTTGCATATTTTTTAAAACCATATGGCTGCGTTGGTCTGGTAGGGTTTTTCCTTTGTATTCTTGTACATGTAATTTGTTTTTGCCTGTTGGGCATGCACAAATTTTATATTATATAGACTGTACATCACGTGTGATATTTTAACATGTAAATGGATGTGAAGTTCTTGTACACCTTTGCTTGAACACCGTGATGATGACAAAGATTTGTCGAAACACATGTTGGCATTTCTAATACACGCCATATATGTATTTACTACGTACATTTGTTGGTATTAATACTCTTCAGACCAGAACGTGTTTGCTGTTAAAGTGGGGCCCCAATACACTATCACAAATCACAAAGTAAGCAAACGAAAGACAAATTTAGAGAAAGATAGTGCATGTCTCTCTCTCAATTATGATAATCAAGAGAGGCTTTTAAATCTTTGTACGATATCTGCTTACAATTGATCTAATATATATATATATATATATATATATAATTCCTAACCCCACCCTAACCTTTATCCCCCCCCCCCAGCTTCCTCTAGGCACTTTGCACGTCCATGTCTCCTTCATCTGTCCCCTACTGCCCCCCCCCCGCCCCGGAAACCATCTCAATTCCATCCAATTCTCCAATCCCCTCTTAAGTCAGGTTCACTATACACTTACTGTAACAAACATTATGCATTATATTTAATATTGTATTTACCGTGAATTTTAACTTAAGTGAAAATTTTATATTTTATATTCTATAAATGTCTGGTCTATGCTAGAAACCTCTAAGACCCCCTGATGATGGCGGTTTAAAGCGCCGAAATACGTATCGGGGAAAGTTAAGAATAAACTATTGACACTATATGTTTATGTGCATTTGTTGGTATGAAATAAAAATTATGCATTATAATTATTTTACAAACTACGATAAATTCCGTTCACATTACAAACATAAAATTTGACAATTTTCATCCCTAGCTATGATTTACACAGATAACCCTTCCCTTGACACTCTCTCGTACAGCATAACCACTGACAGACACCATAAATCACTGTCTCATTGAATCAGTTCTTCAAAAATTTGAAAAGTTCTTGAAAAAAAAGCTTAGCATAATCAGAAATACTAATACCTAGAGTTAACTGTTTTAACAGCTAAGATCCTAGTTCCAATAGCTACTTGAGAACAACAGTTGTTAGCTATCGCTACAATATGGCATTCCTATCCGTAACCACAAAGTTACTTTCCAGATGGGAAGACACGAAGATTTTGAAATGTAAGACATATTAATAGTTATACCACACAACTACATTAATATATTTCATTTATTATACCTAGTCTATTATATTTATATTTACTGAAAAATAGTCAAAGAAACTAAGCAAAATAATATAACCTACTTTATAAACAAAGCTTTTTCTCTAAGATTTTAGTTACCCTATATTCATTTGTAATTGTCTCCAATCTCTGGGGATGACTCCTCCTTTACAAACCATACTTACTTACGGCAGGCAAGAAATTCTACGTATGTAATAAAAACCGAGGGTTCATTACCTATTCACAAGAGCCACACATAGTATCTATCCTGATCCAAGTGAAATCAATTTATAATTTTCCATCTATTTCCTTAAAGCTCATTTTAATATTATCATCCCACCCACTCCTAGGTCTTCCGTGTTGTCTCTTTGCGTCAGGTCTATCCACCAAAACCCCTATATGGAATTCTTTCTCTCCCCAGACGTGCTACATGCCCACTCCATCTCGTCAATCTAATTCTATCTGATGATGAGTGCAAATCAACGATTGCTGTGCGTCATGTAAATTTATGTTAATTGTTTTAAGTGAACTCTATAAAGGAGCCCTTACGGTACGAAAACAATTACACTCGATCTCGGTAATAACGTTATGAAAGTGGTTGAATATTTTGTGTCGTTATAAACGAGTGTTGTTATAACCGAGGAGTATAATGTTATGGTTAACAGTGAGGAATTATTGGTACCACAGAATATCTGACTCTATATACGAGGTGTCGCATAAACCGATGTCGTTGTAACCGGGTTCGGTTGTATTTAGTTACATATGTATTATATAAAATACATATGTATTACATAAAACTCCGACTTGACAGACTTAATAGATAAATTCTAAACTTAATAGAGTTTATTGCGTCATGAAATTGTAAATATAAATACACTTCGATACACTGTAAACAATTTGGAAGTTGAAGGATGGGGAATGATGACCCTAGCAAACAATTGCACACAAATGCTGGGAATACAGCCGTAGAGGAAGCGTTTTTGTTGTTCCAGGGCTGTTTGTTTATAATTTTGTTGGGACTTCAATGGTACGGCTTAAGGGCGATGTTTGCAGTGGAGACATAGTACTAAAGCTTTTATTTATCACAGTTCACGTACTATTATTATTATTATTATTATTATTATCATCATCTTTTATTCTTTATGAAATACGATACTATTTAAGACTGTGGTACGTCCTTCATTCACAGTGGACCTACTTATTCTCAGGGTCTGACAGATGGCGTCATTCGCTAGATGATATCGATATGTTGAGACTTTCACCTATAAGAGAATTCGCTTCTTCCACTACTAATATACTTGTAAACTAATACAAGAGTGTACAACTTTTCTAAAAATCTAGGAGCCACTTCAAATTTGTAAGCTCCAGAAGGGTGACATGAAAGAAGTTTAATGCTGAGGAACCATAAATATCAGACGCCACCGTATAAACATTTAGCCGCCCCTGAACTAATATACATCTATATAAACAAAATACATATTGACTTAATACGTGAACTTATTAGTATAATTTTGGTACTGAGTGAAGCCCGCCTTTTATAAATGTTTCCTTTAACATTTACGCACTGATGTTGTGATTAATACACTATGTACTGAGTTACTGCTACGTTAAGTAACAAAGTGAACTCGGCCTTAACATTGCTCCTTGCTTCCATTCCTTCTCTGCTAAAACCGCTTGTCCTATACCTCCCTTACCCACCACCTCTTATTTGGGGAACTCTTTAGGAAGTTATAGATTACTGGCACCATTTGCTGGAGTCCCACACATACTCTCACCCCACTCTACAAGCGTGGGTTGTTTGAAGGGTGCAAGTTGGTGGCGAACACAGAACTGAATTCTTACAGATCCCAGATTCCTTCTGCTGATTTCTCCCTTCTAGCATCCTTCCAGTGGCGGTCGGACATTACAGACAGACAGACACGTCACAGAGTCGTGCAGATGGTCAGAATGACGGGGCCAAACTTGCGGAAACGACAACCTGACAGCACCAATTAATTTAGGTTACTGGAAACGACTACTAACACGCCCATTGGAAGTTCAAGGGAAAATTTGGTAATTCCAACCCCAGCTACAATTTCCACAGACAACCCTCACACTGACCCACTAGAATGTATTATGAAACTTGATAAACACGAATTCAGCGAATAATAACAGTACTTAAGTCTCTTCGATAAAGGTAGGATACTACGATACCGACAGAAGCATAGGTACCTCTCACTGTCATTTGTTACTGCCACCTGTTGGTCCTATTTTCACCCGCTTCCTGCGTAAGATAAGTGTACGTAATCAATCGTAACTCGTATCCTTTTACAAGTACGTGTAAGTCAGATATACTCGTATATATGGACAGTTAGGCAGCTATATAGGTGGACATAGATAGATAGATAGATAGATAGATGGATGGATAGAAAATAGATATACAGATGATCCATAGATAGATAGATAGATAGATAGATAGAATAGAAGTTAGATAATATAGACAGATAGATACATAGACAGACAGATAGATAGATACATACATAGATAGTACGTAGGTAGGTACGTAGGTAGATAATATAGGTACATAGATAGAAGGTAGGTAGGTCATATAGATAGAAAGATAAATAGATAGGTGGTAGGTAGATGGGTAGGTGGGTGGGTGGGTAGATAATAAAGATTATGACCTGTTTTATCAAACCGCAGAACTGCGAGCTATACACGACTCTATTGCCGTATAATTGGGCATACATTTGTAATAACCATTCGGAAATCCATGCACGCTGATTCGCAGAGATAATACTGTAACACAGTAGGCCCACGTCACCAACAGATAATACTGTAACACAGTAGGCCCACGTCACCAACAGATAATACTGTAACACAGTAGGCCCACGTCAACAACAGATAATACTGTAACACAGTAGGCCCACGTCACCAACAGATAATACTGTAACACAGTAGGCCCACGTCACCAACAATAATACTGTAACACAGTAGGCCCACGTCACCAACAGATAATACTGTAACACAGTAGGTCCACGTCACCAACAGATAATACTGTAACACAGTAGGCCCACGTCACCAACAGATAATACTGTAACACAGTAGGCCCACGTCACCAACAGATAATACTGTAACACAGTAGGCCCACGTCACCAACAGATAATACTGTAACAGAGTAGGCCCACGTCACCAACAGATAATACTGTAACACAGCAGGCCCACGTCACCAACAGATAATACTGTAACACAGTAGGCCCACGTCACCAACAGATAATACTGTAACACAGTAGGCCCACGTCACCAACAGATAATACTGTAACACAGCAGGCCCACGTCACCAACAGATAATACTGTAACACAGTAGGCCCACGTCACCAACAGATAATACTGTAACAGAGTAGGCCCACGTCACCAACAGATAATACTGTAACACAGCAGGCCCACGTCACCAACAGATAATACTGTAACACAGTAGGCCCACGTCACCAACAGATAATACTGTAACACAGTAGGCCCACGTCACCAACAGATAATACTGTAACACAGTAGGCCACAGTCACCAACAGATAATACTGTAACACAGTAGGCCCACGTCACCAACAGATAATACTGTAACACAGTAGGCCCACGTCACCAACAGATAATACTGTAACACAGTAGGCCCACGTCACCAACAGATAATACTGTAACACAGTAGGCCCACGTCACCAACAGATAATACTGTAACACAGTAGGCCCACGTCACCAACAGATAATACTGTAACACAGTAGGCCCACGTCACCAACAGATAATACTGTAACACAGTAGGCCCACGTCACCAACAGATAATACTGTAACACAGTAGGCCCACGTCACCAACAGATAATACTGTAACACAGTAGGCCCACGTCACCAACAGAATAATACTGTAACACAGTAGGCCCACGTCACCAACAGATAATCTCCCCCACAGCTGATGCACCAAGTGTGAGTGTTGAAGTGTGGCACACAGCCTACATAGGGAGTGAATTCCTAGCAGTCCGTGGTAAGCATACAGAGGAAGTGTGGGACCGCACGTCTTGACCGCAACATCATGCCTCTTTCGTAATTGGAAAGGACTACCAGGCTAGGAACTCCACGTGCTCTTTGCCTTACACCCTGGTAGGCCAGCGGTCTGAGGACTCTTCATCCACAGGATTCCGATGCACTGATTCCCGTCTTTCCCCGCAGCACGGGCGCACCTACTTTCAGCTACGCTACGCTGTCGTTTTGTAGGACCTGGTGGACCGACCATCTGCACATTCCAATTCATGCCCTGACCTCCTGAAACTATGCAACCTACTGTCGCCGTTTCCCCGTTAAAATTTCTAAGTATACTTTCCCTCCCAATTTTCTACTTAAAAGCGTCCCATTTCCTTTACGCCCGCTTTCGACAAATCAGTCCTTACACCTATCAAATGTAACCAAAAAGGTACACATTCATAGATCACAAATACATTACTTTACATCTCCTACACGTTTCGGCGTCGTCTTTGTCCATCTTCAGGGATTACAATTCATAAAAGAAGCAGGTCCTGAAACAGATTTTGATTACAACAAAACAAATAACTGTCATAAATAAATATATCCTGACGTAGTTAAACACCATAAAACATTAAGTTCACCTCATTTTAATTAATGTTAAAATACGCTTGTATTGTAATCAAAATATGTAACAGTTTTGAGGACCGTCTTGTGGTATTTAAAGGTATCCCTGTAGAAGGCCCAGAAGCCCGAAATATGAAGAGGTGACACAATAAATGTACTTGTGATCCATGAATGTGTACCTTCCTGGGGGTATTAGTTCATAAAACCGGAGTGCGCGGTAAAAAATTGCATTGCAAAATCCTTACTGCTTTCCAGCCAGTTCTTCCGTGGCTGTTCCGAGGGCCACTAAGTCCCTACGTCACACGTGGCTCCCTCATGTACACGTGTCCTATCTTCCTGTCCTAAAGACGCAAACAACCCGTCCCTTTAAAAAAATTCGGTGAATTTACAACAGGCTGCACGGCCTCACGTCTCATAAGAGAGCATTTTTTTTCCAACGGCTCGACAGCCCCTTGGGGGCCTAGGCCGCCTCATTTATCGAGGCTTCACGATCACACACATTTAAGACACACAACAGTCGGTACGACTCCTCTGGACGAGGGACCAGCCCGTCGCAGAGACCTCTACCTGACAACACACAACACTCACAAGAGACAGACATCCATGCCCTCGGCGGGATTCGAACACACAATCCCAGAAGCGAGCGGTTACGTAAGAGAGCATGGCTCTGAAATTAGTTACATATTACTGTCAAGATAGGCTGCGGAGTGATATGATGTCATGATTCATTTAAACTACCTTGCTTACGTGAAAGTAGTCGGTCGCGTTGAGACAGGACTCACTCGCACACCGATGCACGGATGTGGACGCTGGTCGTGCATAAACCAGAGCCAATGAGTACTGCATTCTGGTGGGGCAGTTATTGATTCGTTGGGGGAGGGGCGGGGGGCATAGTAGCAAAATTATTCAGCAGGGACCTACGGGTTAATGTGCTTCGAAAAAAACAAGGGATGACTAAAGTACATAATAAGGCTATCCCTTTGTGAAGTGTAATGTGCGTAGTGTTATTTTTCTTCCATTTATATACAAATTAACAAACAATGCTGCATCAACTGTAGACGTCCAGTGGCTTCAAATGAGAGGCTACGGTGATGATTAGAGGCTTAGTTTTAAGGTATCTAAGAAATGAAGAAGCGCATTCACGACCGTCATCTCAGCAATCGTAAAGAAAATTCAGAAAAAAAGAAGAAATTTCGTAAAATATAATTAGTGGGTTACTTTAGTCCTTTAAGGAACAATGGTTACTTTATATACCACCATATTTAACATTCACAAATTCTACGTTCTGCCCACACAGTGTATTTATGTGTTTTGTGTGGATCTCAGAACAAACAGCGATTATTTCACTGTACAGCATTAACTGACTGGTTTGTATAACTGAGACGGAGTGTGTTTACTGCGCGGTACGGACTGTATTTATGTGTTTTGTGTGGATCTCAGAACAAACAGCGATTATTTCACTGTACAGCATTAACTGACTGGTTTGTATAACTGAGACGGAGTGTGTTTACTGCGCGGTACGGACTGTATTTATGTGTTTTGTGTGGATCTCAGAACAAACAGCGATTATTTCACTGTACAGCATTAACTGACTGGTTTGTATAACTGAGACGGAGTGTGTTTACTGCGCGGTACGGACTGTATTTATGTGTTTTGTGTGGATCTCAGAACAAACAGCGATTATTTCACTGTACAGCATTAACTGACTGGTTTGTATAACTGAGACGGAGTGTGTTTACTGCGCGGTACGGACTGTATTTATGTGTTTTGTGTGGATCTCAGAACAAACAGCGATTATTTCACTGTACAGCATTAACTGACTGGTTTGTATAACTGAGACGGAGTGTGTTTACTGCGCGGTACGGACTGTATTTATGTGTTTTGTGTGGATCTCAGAACAAACAGCGATTATTTCACTGTACAGCATTAACTGACTGGTTTGTATAACTGAGACGTAGTGTGTTTACTGCGCGGTACGGACTGTATTTATGTGTTTTGTGTGGATCTCAGAACAAACAGCGATTATTTCACTGTACAGCATTAACTGACTGGTTTGTATAACTGAGACGGAGTGTGTTTACTGCGCGGTACGGACTGTATTTATGTGTTTTGTGTGGATCTCAGAACAAACAGCGATTATTTCACTGTACAGCATTAACTGACTGGTTTGTATAACTGAGACGGAGTGTGTTTACTGCGCGGTACGGACTGTATTTATGTGTTTTGTGTGGATCTCAGAACAAACAGCGATTATTTCACTGTACAGCATTAACTGACTGGTTTGTATAACTGAGACGGAGTGTGTTTACTGCGCGGTACGGACTGTATTTATGTGTTTTGTGTGGATCTCAGAACAAACAGCGATTATTTCACTGTACAGCATTAACTGACTGGTTTGTATAACTGAGACGTAGTGTGTTTACTGCGCGGTACGGACTGTATTTATGTGTTTTGTGTGGATCTCAGAACAAACAGCGATTATTTCACTGTACAGCATTAACTGACTGGTTTGTATAACTGAGACGGAGTGTGTTTACTGCGCGGTACGGACTGTATTTATGTGTTTTGTGTGGATCTCAGAACAAACAGCGATTATTTCACTGTACAGCATTAACTGACTGGTTTGTATAACTGAGACGTAGTGTGTTTACTGCGCGGTACGGACTGTATTTATGTGTTTTGTGTGGATCTCAGAACAAACAGCGATTATTTCACTGTACAGCATTAACTGACTGGTTTGTATAACTGAGACGGAGTGTGTTTACTGCGCGGTACGGACTGTATTTATGTGTTTTGTGTGGATCTCAGAACAAACAGCGATTATTTCACTGTACAGCATTAACTGACTGGTTTGTATAACTGAGACGTAGTGTGTTTACTGCGCGGTACGGACTGTATTTATGTGTTTTGTGTGGATCTCAGAACAAACAGCGATTATTTCACTGTACAGCATTAACTGACTGGTTTGTATAACTGAGACGGAGTGTGTTTACTGCGCGGTACGGACTGTATTTATGTGTTTTGTGTGGATCTCAGAACAAACAGCGATTATTTCACTGTACAGCATTAACTGACTGGTTTGTATAACTGAGACGTAGTGTGTTTACTGCGCGGTACGGACTGTATTTATGTGTTTTGTGTGGATCTCAGAACAAACAGCGATTATTTCACTGTACAGCATTAACTGACTGGTTTGTATAACTGAGACGTAGTGTGTTTACTGCGCGGTACGGACTGTATGTGTTTTGTGTGGATCTCAGAACAAACAGCGATTATTTCAATGTACAGCATTAACTGACTGGTTTGTATAACTGAGACGGAGTGTGTTTACATGCGCGGTACGGACTGTATTTATGTGTTTTGTGTGGATCTCAGAATAAACAGCGATTATTTCACTGTACAGCATTAACTGACTGGTTTGTATAACTGAGACGTAGTGTGTTTACTGCGCGGTACGGACTGTATTTATGTGTTTTGTGTGGATCTCAGAACAAACAGCGATTATTTCAATGTACAGCATTAACTGACTGGTTTGTATAACTGAGACGGAGTGTGTTTACTGCGCGGTACGGACTGTATTTATGTGTTTTGTGTGGATCTCAGAACAAACAGCGATTATTTCCCTGTACAACATTAACTGACTGGTTTGTATAACTGAGACGGAGTGTGTTTACTGCGCGGTACGGACTGTATTTATGTGTTTTGTGTGGATCTCAGAACAAACAGCGATTATTTCCCTGTACAACATTAACTGACTGGTTTGTATAACTGAGACGGAGTGTGTTTACTGCGCGGTACGGACTGTATTTATGTGTTTTGTGTGGATCTCAGAACAAACAGCGATTATTTCACTGTACAACATTAACTGACTGGTTTGTATAACTGAGACGGAGTGTGTTTACTGCGCGGTACGGACTGTATTTATGTGTTTTGTGTGGATCTCAGAATAAACAGCGATTATTTCACTGTACAGCATTAACTGACTGGTTTGTATAACTGAGACGTAGTGTGTTTACTGCGCGGTACGGACTGTATTTATGTGTTTTGTGTGGATCTCAGAACAAACAGCGATTATTTCAATGTACAGCATTAACTGACTGGTTTGTATAACTGAGACGGAGTGTGTTTACTGCGCGGTACGGACTGTATTTATGTGTTTTGTGTGGATCTCAGAACAAACAGCGATTATTTCAATGTACAGCATTAACTGACTGGTTTGTATAACTGAGACGGAGTGTGTTTACTGCGCGGTACGGACTGTATTTATGTGTTTTGTGTGGATCTCAGAACAAACAGCGATTATTTCCCTGTACAACATTAACTGACTGGTTTGTATAACTGAGACGGAGTGTGTTTACTGCGCGGTACGAGCTTAATCTTTAAATATAATTCATATTAATCTTGCACTTTAATTGGTCAGATACAGAAGTTGATCGCGATTTGGAATTCGATAGTTTATATTTACTGATGTGGAGCCAAATTTGGACTGATAAGCTATATAAGGAGGGTGAGCCAAATTTTGACTCTTGATAAGTTATGCAAGAGGGTCCAGCAGGTTAAAGTAGCAGTACCACTCCAAACTTATATTCGAAAGATTCCGTATTCAAATCTCAGCCACAGAACCGGATATTATAAGTTTTCGTGGTTTTACTCTTTCAGTTCAGGAAAACGGGTACTAACAAAAGTGACTTCCAATGACACTTGACACGCCACAGAAACGTAACATGCCATCTATATTTTATGTAAATGTGTTCTGAAATATTGCAAATTTCATATTTATGTAAGGCACACTAGCCGCCACTGCAGTATCAACTAGAGGTGCATACATCAAGAGCCCCGACGTACCCTCTAAAGTTACATTTCCCACTGGGGTATTTAATGGGATTTCAAACTTATCTGTAATTGCTAGTATCTACAGCAGTTTGCTCGGTCAAAAGTTAGCTTCACATCTAAACCAGGGCTTCTGACTAAACTATTCTTGTGAAACGTTTTGAATTGTCGCGTTAAACCCTTCAAAGCACACTGGTTAAACACTTAAAGATGTAAATTAAGCAAAACTGTTATTAAAATTATTAAATATCCAGTTCGTACCGCGCAGTAAACACACTCCATCTCGGTTATAAAAATATAACAATTAATTCTCTATAGGGAAATAATAACACATAAATACACTCTGTGGGCAGTAACGTATAATTTTATAATGTTGAACCTGGTGGTACATATAGTAACCACTGGGCCTTAAAGTGTTAAAAAATACACAGCCTGCTTTAATATTCAAGAAATATCCAGTTTTTATCACTGTGTATTTTAGTGTTTCATACGTCAAAATAGATGGAAATTATTTCGCTAAAATTGGAGATGCAGTATGTTTATTGTGAGGCGGTAAATTCTGTATCAATTATTATTTCCATATCCCAAAGTTAACAAAAATTTCCCTCTAAGCCCTCCTAATATTAATCTTAACACGGGACATATCCTTGTGTTACGTAACGTAAACATATGTTAAGAAAGACCGTCAACTAATTTCTTCTAACAAACGTAGCTACATGTTTCGGCCTGACGTTACGCCATTTCCAGAAACATTTAACATCCATACATACAGGAAGCTATACCTAAGTTACTAATCTGTATAAAAGTTTACATAGTCACGTGCTTACCTTTAAGTATGAAAGTTACTGCGCCCTACAGACGGCTCAATGTCAAGCCGAAACATAAAGTCATATTTATTACAAGGATCTAACTTATTTACTTCAATCAGCTGTGTTGACAGTCTTCCTTAACCCTCTACACCTCTGTCAATATAAAACGTTCTATTCCAGCGAAATCCACAGGAAAATCTTCCGTAAGGCTGTCTGAACTCAAAGCATGACGTAGCCTCAGAGATGCAGTATACAAAGTGTATTATCAGATGAACAGAAAGTAGTTCCATGTCATATAACAGTCTATCCATCAGAGTAAATTGGTCCAGAGCTTTGTCGTTGTCGCACTTTTGTTAACAACTCATCTTTCTCTTTCTCTCCTCTGTTCCGATATCGTTCTTCTCGGATGTCGCTTTGTGTACGTCGCCCAACCATGCTCTACACACAGATTCACAGAGACAGATAAACTGACAGAATATAGAAATGCAACTGATTCACTGGGCTAAATGACACAGCAAATGTACCAATGCAATAGTTGTTAGTACGAATGGTATCAACACTTAAAAGCCTCAAATTCATTTAAACAGCATTTAAAACCCGAGTTCCTACCTCACAGTAAACACTCACAGTCACCACTACGAAGCCCAGCCGGTTAATGCTCTTCATTGCTAAAAATATATGAAAGAGATACAATTCAGAGCTTTTAACTCTAGAATATGTGGTATATGGTATATAAAAACCGCACAAAGTGTTAATACTGTTTTAGAACTATGGAGCAAATTGACAGTAGCAACAATTACCATTTCGGACCTCGGAGGAGGCACAAACTTCCCTGACACGTTTTCGTTGTTTTTCTCCCACCGTCAAAGCAAATGCAGGTATAGCATCTCAAATTCATTCACATGCTTTCCATTTAATTACATTCATTATTATCCCACCAACTGGCAGCCGCGATGGCTCAGTCGGTATAGCAATGGACGGTCCGTGGTTCGAATCCCGATACGAGCAAGTAAACTATCTCATCTCCGAAACGTCCAGACTGGCTCTGGGGCCCAGTGGGTAAGGGGTATTCCCCTGGGGTAAAGCGACCAGGGCGTGAAGTTGACCATTAACCTTATCTAGTGCCGAGGTTTAGGAATGAGTGGCACTATACCCTTTCTCCCCCTATACGCCTTCACGGAGTAGACAAGGATAACACTACGACCAGACCAGCACATAGTGTCTAACTGTACAACATATCAGTCTTCAAGGGTGTGGCACCGTACATTTTGGTAAACGGTATTCAATTTTCGGATATACCTGTTGCGTCCAAACTTAAAGTAGAAGGACGGCAAAAATGCTACCATGCAGATGGAAGCAGTAATTCCCTACGAAACATCTTCACATCTACCAAAGTACACGGCATCCAGGATCATAATTTTGACATTACACTAATTATTGTAAAGCAGGGGTTGATTACAATCAAGTTCTGCTTATATGTATTCTATAAAATTAATCACTTATAGCATCTTCTGTCTTTCCCGGGGGTAAAGCGGCCGGCGCGTGGAGTTGAACACCCACCCTCATCTAGTATCGGGGTTAGAGAAAGAGTAGAGCCACTAGTATACCTCTACTCCCCCTCTGGGTCTTCATGGCCTGTTCTAGGAGAACTTTTTTTTTTCTATGGCTCGACAGCCCTTGGGGGCCTAGGCCGCCTCATTTTTCGACGCTTCACGATCACACTCAGACACACCACACTCGGTAGGACTCCTCTGGACGAGGGACCAGCTCGTCGCAGAGACCTCTACGTGACAACACACAACACTCACAAGAGACAAGACATCCATGCCCCCGGCGGGATTCGAACCCGCAATCCCAGCAAGCGAGCGGCCGCAGACCCACGCCGTTGACCGCGAGGCCACTGGAATCGGCATAGGGAGAACTTCACCTTTACCTAATCTCATTCTAAGATAAATCCTGTCAGGAACCGATACAAGATTGTTAAAGTAACAAATACACTAGACACATAGAAGCCGCCGTTGCATGATTTCATTAAGTTGTACAAATACAAATTTCACTTGCACAAAAACACAGCTGTCTAAACCATATGTTGTACCTTTAAGAAAACACATTTTGCTGGCGCAATACATTTGTGTTCTCAATATGATTCTGATATTTCCCTAACAATATTTATCAGTTGGTCTTCATAATATAAAGACGGAGTGTTTTCTATGAGTCAACATCTGAATTTAGCCCCTAGCCTAGACAGCCCTCTCACCCCCATAAACTTCTTCCTTCCTAAAGACGTCAATGGACGACACATGAAAGAACAACAATCATTCCCGAAATACGTACATAACGTGAGATCAACAACTCAGGGTTGCTGTACCAGCTGTGGCTCGCATTTCCGAAACGTACATTAATTTTCAACTACACCTTCAGTTCTTTTTTTCTTCGTGAATCTGCTGAGACGAACTGTTTCCTCTGAGGTATTTATGTGGTGTCTGACACGGTCGACTGCCCGTAAACCTCCTGGAACGACTCCTCGAAGTCGTTGTAATGACGCTTCAACAATAATAGGAATGCGCATTTTGTTGCGACGCTTCTCTTCTCTATACAACAGTGTGCTATGTCACATTCTAAATATAAGCTGACATGAGGAACACATATTTTCGACTTTTCTAAGAGATTTAAACAATTCCGAAGCAAGTATTACATAATTTGACTAAATATAGAACAAAGCTTAACCCTTCAAAGCCAAGTGGTTAGTATATGTACCACCTGAAATCATTGCTTTTTGCACACCCAGTATTTATGGTTTCATTTGTTTCTAAAACAAATAATGATTACTTCCCTACACAGAATTCGCCGATTCATTTTATAATGGAAGCATTCCGTGTTTTCTGTGAGGTATATTTATACATATATCACCTATATATATATATATATAATGTAGATTAATTTCAGTCTTCAAAGGGCTAAACGACAGTGGTAATTATATGCAGCACCTGCACTGATACACAAAATGTTTAATTTTCCCCACATAACTTACACATTTGAATAGATTCTGAGTATAAACAGAATTTATTTCCTGACACAAGGTTAACGGGTTGGTACCCGTAATAAAGACGCAGTGTTTTCTGTGAGGTAGGAAGTGAGTCTTTACATATCTTGATAAATCTTGGGCTTCAGAGAAGGTGTACAATGAAAAATGTAAATTAATTCCCGCGGAAGAAACCTAATTTTATGTCCATATAAAAAGAAGAAACTAGTGAAATTATACATTTGGAGCACAGCTTTGCATGTTTCTGAAACGTGGACACTTCGGAAAGTAGAGCAGAAATACCTTGAAAGTTTTTAAAATTTGGCACTGGAGAAAGGTGTAGAGCATCACTTGGACTGATCATGTGAAAAATGAAAAAGTATTACATACAGTCAATGAAGAAAGGAACATACTACATACAATAAAAGAATGAAGGCTAACTGGATTGGTCACATTCTGTCTAGGAACTACCTTCTAAAACACGTTATTGAAGAAACATAGAAGGGACGGGAAGACGAGGAAGAAGAGGTAAGCAGCTACTGGATGACCTTAAGTAAAAGAGAGGATATTGGAATTTGAAAGAGCAAGGACTAGATCGCACTCTGTGGAGAACTCGCTTTCGAAGAGGCTATGGACCTGTGTACGACAGACTACGGAATGACTGTAGGAGTTGTTAAATGACACTGTTTGTACATAGGTTCAAAACAGCTGCCTGTTAGGCCTAGCTCACCGGGTCCGTTCCCTCCCCGCTTTCAGCAGAGGGCGGAGCAAGGTTCATAAACTGAAACTTTGTCTTGATTTTGAAAATAGGACGATAGACATGGCCCAGAAGCACAGTAAAGCATCGTGTACCACACAATCAACAGAATGCTTCATAATTGAATTATGTCCCGCTATGTGCCTGGAAGGATTAAATAAAACCACGAAAGACAGCCTAGACCATCTGTATCTGGTCAGAATTCGAAACCAGAACGCCCGAAATACGAAGCACAGTTTTACCCAATGTACGGCGACGTTGGGCAAAATTTTTCGTCAAGCCCTTAGCCAGTCACTACACTGACTGAGCTATCCCGGGTAACGCGCAAACATGGCTTTCATTAATTAATGAAACATTGTATCGCTCTTAGCGGGTCAATACTATTTAATACCCATTTGAAACGTCAGACGGTACAGAGGCTGTGTTCATATTTGTGTCTCACCTGTCTGTCACGTCAGACATCCTGCTGTATATCTATATCTATCTACTGTATATCTAACACGACCATTTGCTACGCCACCATTTACACTCAGTCCGTGTCAGCATATGAGGGTCAGTCACAAAATACGTTTACAACACGATCCGAAATACATATTTACAGTGTACTCTAATTTTATCAAATATAACCAAAAGTTTATATTATACATACCGTACATTTCATTATTTAGTTAATAATTATATACCAACGAATGCATTACACTGTTTTTATGATTTCAGTACCTACATATGTTTCGGCACTTTTGTGCCATCCTCAGGGTTTCCGTCGAAAGTGAACCTGATGCATTAGGATTGTGAACTTTGGACGGAAACCATGAGGATGGCACAAAAGTGCCGAAACATATGTAGGTACTGAAATCACAAAAACAGTGTAGTGCATTCGTTGGTATATAATTATTAACTAAATAACCAACAAGATACACACACAACACACACACCCGTAAATCAGATACGTATACTTAAGTCTGCTACATGTTTCGGCCTTCTCGAATACCTTTTGTCTGAGAATATTGTTACTTTTGACGGTTTCTTTATTCATTTACCTCTTCATGCAACAAATCGGATGTCTGAACGTACGACTAGATGGTATCAGTGGACATCTTGACGGACCGGCCGCTTTACCCCAGGGGAAAGACTCCCCGATACCCACTGAAAAAGAGGCTTGGTGCGCCCCAGTAACGGTTTGGCAACTGCCGGGAACCGAATCGTTTCTCATTTGTGCGGCGTATATCCGAGTCAACGTACCCACAGAAACATACCGGATCCGAATTACAGGACATACCATTTTAAAGTCAGTACTTTTATTTTGGTGAAGGGCCCCGCAGCAGATGCTACGGACGCACCGCAGCCTTAAGGCTTATTGTGCAACCCTGTGATGAAGATGATTTGTTTTTTCAGTTTTTACAAGTAATGGAGCACCGGTGGATGAAATTGACAGGGGAAAACCGAAGTACTCGGGGGAAAAACCTGTCCCAGTGCCACTTTGTCCACCACAAATCCCACATCGACTGACCTGGGATTGAACATGGGCCTCCAAGGTGACAGGCCGGCGACTAACCACCTGAGCCTTGGCACGGCCTGAAATCAGTACTGCTGCCATTTTTAAATTACACAACTATAGTATTTGTATGCTTCTTGCAGGGACGTTATCACAGTAACAAACTTAACAAGCATTTCCCTGGAGAAATCTAAGAAACCGTAGAATATCATCGGCCCAAATATCCGGTGTTCAGGCTTGAAACCAGGAACTTTCGAATACAAAGCACGAGTGCTACAAACTTTACCACCACGGTCAACTTCATCGCCCCAATGACGAAGCACGCAACTTTTCCACTGTCTCAGCATCACACGCAGAACGCAACCCTGCAAGGAACTCCCTGCCGTGTCTCAAGACAACTAAATTTACGTTTCTTCGTGATGCCCTCCCACTTTATTGCTGTCCTTTGCGTAGAAGTAAAGTTGCGCATGTCGCCATGTTGTGTAGCGATGCTCGTATATTACAAAAGTTAAGGTTCTTAACAGTGTAGTGACAGACAGACAGAGGTAGCATGAGAAATGGCAGCTAAAACACTAAGCAGTAAAGGTTAGAACGGAATAAAGAGCGAAACAGGGGAGAAAAAGGGAACTTCCTTGTCTTTAATCGACAGGGGTGACCAGTACAGAGAAGAAATATCGTCAATCACAACAGGGGTTTATTGATTTCACTACCTGAAACCTGAAAAAAAGAGAGAGACAGGCGGAAAGAACAAGATAAAGGGCGAGGTGCAGTGAGAGAGACATTTCTTCGTCTTCTCCTGTTATTTATTCTTCTTTTTCCTCCTCCTCCTGTGAGAGTTTAGGCCTTTACAAGTGTTCCGTCTTTATTCCCGTCTTTTACGTTGTCTACCTGGTTTTCTTCTTCCTGCAGGTTGGTAATGTAAGGCAACCATCAGCTATCTTCCTCCGAACTTTCACAGCAACACATTTTCTGTTTCCCCTCTATAGTAGATATAAACACGCTACATTTATGACAAAGGCAAGACATAACATTCACTGTTCTGAAGGTTCCCAGGCAGTGCCCGCTAGTCCTTCTTGTAAAGGCAGGCCGGAGGCAAACTAGAGCGTCGGGAAGTGAAGAAGGCAAGGTGATGTGAAGGTGAAACGCGAGGAAGCAGCAGAGGAACACGCCGAGCACGAGCATTGAGGCTCAGTTTTGAGTTCTGATGAATTCTGTATCTGTTAACAAAGCATTTTGACCAAATTTTGGTGAGGGTGGGAGGTTAACGTTGGGGGGGGGGGGGGGGGAGAGCTGAGGTTTATGTTGCAAGGTGTGCATGAGACACACACAGTGCGACGTGGAACTTCGGCACGAAGGAGCCTTTGATGTAGGATTGAAAAGATCGAAAACATGAAAGTGAATCTGAATAAAATTCAAGTCCTATGAGGAGCTGTTGTCCCGGTGGTAAACAGGCCGGGACGCGAAGCTCGCCATTCACGTCCATCCAGTCCCGAGGTAAAGAATGGATGGACAGATATCTCTACTCCCACCTACGCCTTCGTAGCGCGCACATGGACACTTAACTTTATCATTAGAGTTTTAAACTTGTCAAAAACTGATACCTTAAATACAAAGTCCCATCTTCAATCGCTCATACAGCATTTCATCGCTATTGTGTTTACCCATAAAGAAAAAACACAGAAGCGTTAGTAGTCACTAGTAAAGAGACTGTTCTAAATGTAATGCTAAGACAACTAAGTACATGTTCATGTCTCAAGACCAGCATGCAGGACAACATCACAACATAAAGATAGACAATAAATCGTCTGAAAGGGTGGAACAGTTCAAATATCTGGGAACAACCCTAACAAATCAAAATTCCATTCACGAAGAAATTACGAGCAGACTAAAATCAGGGATGGCTTGCAATCATTCGGTGCAGAATCTTTTGTCTTACAGTTTGCTATCCAAAAATATAAAGGATACCTAACTGTAACTTTGCGTGTTGTTTTGTATGGGTGTGAAGCTTGGTCTCTCACACTGAGGGAGGAACATAGATGAAAGTGTTCGAGAATAGGGTGCTGAGGAGGATATTTGGGCCTAAGAGGGACGAGGTAACAGAGGAGTGGAGAAAACTACATAAGGAGGAGCATTATGCCCTGTAGTCCTCACCAGAAATTATTAGGGTGATGAAATCAAGAAGAATTCGATGTGCAGGGCGTGTGGCAGATATGGGAGACAGGAGATGGGCATATAGGGTTTTGGTGGGGAGACCTGAGGGAAAGAGGCCACTTTTAAGACCTAGGCGTAGATGGGAGATAATATTAAAATGGATCTTCAAAAAGCGAGATGGGAGGCCTGGCCTCGATTGATCTGTTTCAAGATACGGACAGGTAGCGGGCTCTTGTGAATGCGGCAATGAAACTTCGGGTTCCATAAAATGAAGGGGGTAAAGTGACACGCATCCACGCCGTGCCCCCTGGATAGACGACCAAGGCAGGAAGTAGAACTAAAAAAGTCACAAAAACGCCATGCAGGCCCCCCCCCTCCCCAAAAAAGGGCTTCATAAAATGCGGAGAATTTCTTGACTAGCTAAGGACCTGTTAGCTTCTCAAGAAGGACTCTGCTCCATAGAGTTAGTTAGCTGGTCATGTTTATATGAGTTGATTTACAAACAATATTTCGAAAATTAGTTGCTGAAATATTCATAATTCATCTCCGTACGAACTGTCATATTTTCTAAGTTCAGTGGTTCACAAATTATCGTTGTCAAACACAAAGCTAAACTAACGAATGAATAAGATAGTCACGATATTGCGCACTAAAAAATTAAAATTCTTTCATATTTGTCAAAGCATTACAACCGCACGCCAAGCAGCGCTAGTGTCGCTCTTACGTAACAATTCACGTCCACCATATCGTCATTATCGACTTAGGAAATTAGCAAGTACGAAATTGTTCGCACACACGTTAAGTTTTTTGCCTGTATTATGTAATCTATATATATATAAGCCCTCTACGTTTTGGACAACCCTATCCAAAAGCTTCGTCTTGAGAAGGGTGCTGTAGCAAAAGAGGGCTGCTGAGAGAAATATATCTCGACAATAGCTCAAAGCGTGGGAGTGTCGCACAGTCCGGAAGAACTAAGCTGAAAATGAAAGCCTGAGATTGCAAGTGTAACGAAAATGCTAGCCCACTTGCCACAGTGCCCAAAGCCTGCTTCACACCACTCTGAACTGCGGATAAGTTGCAGTTCGCACAGTTTGCAATAATTATTGTACATATAAATGATACGTGTGCATGTCAGCTATACATGGATGTGCAGAATCTTCAGCAAAGGACATTTATTTTCTTTAATTTCTTGTGAAGTTGGTACGCATGCGTAAAAGTAGTACAGAAAGTTGCGTTCGGTAGCGTTAGTTGTGAAAATGGCGCTCTCGAGCACAGAACACAGGATGTTTATTGTGATAAGTAAGAAACCGTCGTTAACGGACAAACAAGGGCGGTCAATCACAACGGTTAGTTAGTTAGTTAGTCCCCTTGTCGCTCCAATAGCAGAGAATTGGGGGCCTCCTTTCGGAGGATTCTATGGTCATGTGCGTTGATGTGCGGGTGACCAGCCCACTGACCGCACAAGTTCTACTCAATCATGATATGACTGCCAGAGCCATCTGGCAGGCAGTCAGGAGACTTGGGTGAGAAATGACCGCTGAATTTTGCCGACGGACACTACTAGTTCTATTTATGCCCGTAAGGTTCTTTTACATGCCGTAAATCTAAGACATGGGACCGACGGCTTTACTTCCCCTCCGAAGGAAGTGGTACTCCGGATTTTTATCACCCTTAAAAATCCATCGCCCTCGGTCGGGATCGAACACGCGAACCTTGGGTCCAGTGGCGAGCACGCTAACCACTAGTCCACCGAGGGCGACAATCACAACGGTAATTGTAGTATTTCATTGTATATTATATTGCAACTTGTTTCGGCTTTTTCTAAAAACCCTCATCAGGCAATGTAAAATACGTAAAGAACGATTATCACATAGAGGACGGTTGTGTTGCATGTCACTTTCTTACTTATAAGTGGCAACGGAAAACAAAAAAGGTAAAATTCACCCTAAAGCAAGCCACGAAGGCCCAGATGGGGAAGTAGCTCTACCCTTTCTTTAACCTCGTCATTAGATGGGGTTGGCTGGTCAACGCCACACCCCGCCGCTTTACCCCCGAGAAAGAAACCCGGTACCCATTGTACAGGAGGCTGGGTGGGCCCCAGCGCCGGTCTGGACGTGTGCAAAAATCTCGCCCCCACCGGTATTCGATCCCCATACCGCTCAGTCCGTGGAGAGTCGCTACACTAATATAGCGGCCCACACTATATATATGTCATTAAACATTATGACGCAATTCTGAGAGCAACTGCGTCTTTCAGACTGAGACATAAAATAATTTTTTCTCTCTCACCATTGCTTCGTGATTCTAACCGTACGATTTCTGAAACAGGGGTCACAACTTGGACCTGACTTGTAGCTGTGTGTCCGACAGCACTGTGCCTTATGAATAGTTGTTAAAGGAATATCCAGCTAATCTGACTGCATCCCGCACATCACAAAAGAGACATCCCTCGCACCGAAAGTATAGCGCCACCGGTCCCACAGGGCACTCGTTCGGTACACGTCATCTGTAGAGCGTATACAGCCGTATAACTTTATCTGCAATTCAAATGACAAACCCCAAAGCATTCATCCACATCCAAAAGCTCCATGCTGCCAATTTCCCCATCTCCTACCCTCTAGACATCACCCCCGCCAAACCCGTTTCAATTTCAGCTTCCATTCGAATGTCTAATGCCAGAGCAGTAGGGTTGTTGGCTACCTTTGTCGACGTCCTTCGTCTAAGACACGACACGTGAGCAAAGCACCTTGCAGCGCCATTCACACTGACGAGGCGGGGCCTTACCTGGCTGTTAGCGCTGTGCCTACGTCAGCATGGTAAAACTGCGCTTCGAGTGAATCAACGCGATGTACAGTTTATTTAACGATGGCTTTATAGCTGCAAAAGATACACGGTTCAAACACAGATTCTAACCAGTAATTTTTTTGAAAATTTCTATTACTGCGTGCCCTTGAGTGTTAAATTTGATGGTCTTTTTTGTGCAAAAATATTTTAAGACCAGCAATGACCTTTATGAAAGGTCTGAGAAATAGCCTAATAGAGGGGTGCACAAATTTTCTTAAAATCTAGGAGCCACCTCAACATTCTAGGCCCTAGAATGGTGAAATGAAAGTAAGTTCCTTACTGATGACCCACAAATATTAGGCGCTACCGACAAAATTTAGTCGCCATGGCGACCTGGCACTCGGGATTTGTGCACCCCTGGCCTACTGTGGCATACAGTAAGTTGATATCATAACAGAATATTGTGTTGGTACATCTGTAAGCTGCACTTATACAGGCCATGTAATATTTGTGTTTTAAACCTTCGATATAGCGCAGATGGATCGTGGCCTATTTTTACGCACTGTCCCGGTATTTAATTGCCACACATATCGAATCATCGGTTAGGATTATTGTGCTTTACACAAAGACAAAGAAGGCAATATGCTCACGTTTTCAGGGGAAATTACTATTTTAAAATTAAATGCAACGTGAATATTTATTTTCACAGGGTGCACGACAAAACTGTGTTAAACTTTTCAAAACGTACCCAATTAAACCTACCCACGCAGAATTATGGGTTCTCACAGCGGTACTGTTTAGGATTCGAGTCTTCTTGACAGTACGTCGTCCTAACTGGTAATTACCGACCTTACGAAAGTGAACTGAGCAGCAGGTTATTCTGAAACGTCGGATATTTGGGTACTTTGATATCAGTGTCACAAAGCTCCTCCGAAACGTCGGTGCACTTCATTAGATGTTGATCAAGGAGGTATCAAGCTGTCATAATGGCTGTGACACCACATCGTTCTCCAATAATCATTTATCATTGTGAACTGAGCTTCGGTACGGAACTAACAAGTTCCTGTAGTTCGCTCTGACGTGTCACATGCAATCTAAATAATTATTGTACCTGAGGTTTCATTTGCTGCGACCGAGGTACTTCGTCTTGAATACGAAATGAGTACGAAGGCAGCCTGTAGGACTGATTTTAAATTATGTATACCTCGCACACTTTAAGTAACTTTGCCAATTTTCCCAGCCCCTTTTCTCCTCATTTTCTTTTCTCCCATTTCCATAACTTTCGTGTAATCACAACTAGAGATGTTCTCGAACTACCTTAGCTTATTTTTTAAATTTGTTTATTGTCATAACCTGCACGAACGTTCACTTTGACAAAATCCATCGACACCATCACATGCACAAAATTTTGGTTGTTTGTATTTATTTACATTTGATTCGGACATCAGTTAACAAAAGAATCATGGAAGAAAACAATGTAATTAACTACAACATACAAAATAATGTATGTGATATGACGGTATAAAACAGTATTTGACACCCGGTGTGAGTGTTCGTCCAAGTTTTACATTCATACAAAAACAAGGTAGAATTACATGGGCCCATATTGAATCTAACATACGACAGAGGTCTGTACATGTAGATGAATTTAATTCATTCTGCAGTCTGTCTTACGACAGGTCCGTAGCCTCTTACAAAGCGAGTTCTCCACGGGGTGCGATCTATTGCTTCCTCTTTCAATTTCCAGTATCTTCTTCTTTTCTAAAGGTCATCCAGTAGCTGCTTACTTCTACTCCCTCGTCTTCCCGTCATTTCTATCCTTCCTTCTAACTTTCCTTCAATCACGTGTTTCAGAAGGCAGTTTGTATCGCAAGATGTGACCAATCCAGTTTGTCTTATAGACACATTTACTACGATAAAATTAATACAGCATGATTTAACAAAAACCTTTTATCCAGCTGTTTTAAACCACATTGTAAGACGACAATGTAACGTATTCTAACATTTTGACGTATTATTGATCATACAAACGATTAACCCGCATACAGAACTTAGCCGAGGCAAGGAATACACAATCAGTATAAAAATAATTTGTATATTTTAATCGCGTTTCGAGGACTTGGTATATTACCTTCCTCAGGATGATCTACAATACTGAAACATGTTGGAGTGTTTATAAAAAAGATACGATTGTGTGTGCTGTGTGCATTTGTTGCTTTAATGCCAAAAAAACAAATTTAATCTTTAAAAATGTAAAGCTGTCCTCGTATGTCATGAAGGCGTATAGGGGGAAGAAAGGTACAGCTACACCCCTACTTAAGGTGAAAATTTGGAGGTAAACGGTCAACCTCGCGCCACGGCCGATTTACCCCTGTGAAATAACCACGGAGTCATCGTATACGTGGCTGAGTGGCCTCCAGAGTAAGTGCAGAGGTTTTTGGAAAAGACAAAATTATCTTGCCCCTACCTCAAACCCCAGACCGCCAATCTCGTAGTATAGCACTGTACTGACTACGTTAAGCCGCCCCTACTTTAAATTTACGTTTTATGTAAAGGATGGAAAACTGAAATTAATTACAGAAACATTCCCAGAATTTAATCTGCTCTGAATTCCTTCTTGAATACAATTCTCATTTTTTAGTGTCGTTACCAAATATTTAAAATTTTCCACATTTGGAGGGATAAAAAGACTATTAAATGTCTCTTGACATTTTGTCCCACGTACTGGTGACCATGCATCAACACATACGTTGTTTTAAATTAACAATATTCACTCCAACAAAATGCACTAAATTGTTTCCAGATATTTTATATTGCAATATCATGTTGATCAATACTACATGTTTCGATCCCATGAGGGATCGAAACATGTAGTATATAAAATATCTGGAAACAATATAGTGCATTATGTTGGACTCAATTTGTGATTTGATTATCCACAATGCACAGTACGAACAACATAAAATGGATGTTTTCTTCGCATATTTGTAGACTAACATCAATATAGCCGATCCCAGTGGCCGTGCGGTCTAAGGCGTGGGTCTGCGGCCGCTCGCTTACTGGATTGTGGGTTCGAATCCGCCTGGGGCATGGTGTTCTGTCTCTTTGTGAGTGTTGTATGTTGTCAGGTAGAGGTCTCTGATGACGGGCTGATTACTCGTCCAGAGGAGTCCTACCGACTGTGGTGTGTCTAAATGTGTGTGATCGTGAAGCCTCGAAAAATGAGGCGGCCTTGGCCCCCAGGGGGCTGTCGAGCCATTTAAAAAAAAACATCAATATTATCGACTATTGAAGTTTTGTGATCGTCTTTATACTTTTTGTGTCCTCCCACAATAAAATAATACCATCAGCTTTGATCAGAATGTGATGTAAAATTCTTATAATAATGTGAAAGTTTCTGTGCCAGTTTATTCGTCCAACCGTCTTTCTTAATTGACATTTTTTAATTTAATCTACAGCTAAAACAATACTAAAGTAGTTCATTCTACAGCGAAGTTACGCATTAAACACTAAAATCCCAGATCTTTCCATGTTTTACACCTTTATTTCCCATTCTGCGGTGCAAAACCTCGGCAGCTGATACAAAATAGTTAAAAAACTACGGTATCTAAAGAATAGCATGGTTCTATCGGTGAATTCCCTATGGTTACCGGAAAGCGTGCAGTGAAGCCAATATATCATTGACAGGTTTAAAACTGCACACGGAGGCAGCAGCAGAAGCGAACGAGATCAATATCATAAATTAGGCTTCTCTGCATTTTCAGCTGGAATCACGTAACGTGACGCGGACGAGAAGTCCTGCATCATCTGGCAGGTACCGGCCCACTTCTCAGCCAGCCAGTAACAAGCAGGCACATCGACGCACTTTGCGGTTTCTCTGTTCGTCGTTGCCTAAGCCGATTATGCTACCATTTCGTCCGATACTGAGTCTGGTACGCAATGTAAAGGAGAGGCAGAATATGCTAATTTATGAGGCGAGAGACAGAATTCTCCTATAGAAACGTCAGCAAACGCCGGTCGAATATAATTCCCATTTCCTGTACCTAACTTGCGTGTTTCAAAAATAGTGTCACAGGGCAGAAGAATGGAGAAGTGCTACCAAATTTCTCATCCACGCTGAAGATAAAGAGGGTTCTTCTGAAACGTCGGTACTTATCTACAGTGTACATGACCTTACATTCAAATCATTACTGTGGAAAAAGAAAACATTGTAAAAACAAAGAATGATCAGACTCATAATATGTTACTATGATAGTCTCATAAAACGGAAATTAAAATTTAAAAATATCGACGTTTCGTGCAGTAATACAAGTCACCATATAATATTCCAACATCTGCACTATAATTATATACAATAATATACAAACATGTGTTACTCCTCCTACATGTTTCGGCCTTTTCCAGCCATCCTCAGCAGTATTCAACAAAGGGAAATACAATAATGGCTAATTACGTCACATGTGCAATAATAAAGTTAAAATACAAACATTAAAATGGCCAAAAGATTAAAAAGCATACTAGGAGGATTACCATACAATTGTACATTATTGTACCTAATTTATAGTGCAATTGGTGAAATATACATGGTGACGGAAATGGGGTTCAAGTTTCGTAAAAAAAAATACAGGTAATTTATTCACTAGCTCGGGGAATACTACTTTCTTAAGAAGCAGTCAGATCTATGCATTTAGGCACAACTAGTCGGATTTTAATAATGTCATTTCCCACGTGAACTTAGCCCTTTCAAGTTCAGTTGTTACCACATGCACCATCGGCTCCAATATTAAGCCCCACATGCAATCCACGCCGTGTACTTTTAGGTTCCCGAAGATTCTCACAGTAAACCACCACTGTTTCTCTAAACAACATTAACCGGTCAGTGTCTGACAAAGACTGTTCACTGTGAAATACAACATACATTTTATGTTGTATGTACCGTGCATTTTATCGTGACTTTAAGTCAATATCCTACATGCAATAAAAAGAAGGAAGGCTAACTGGATTGGTCACATGTTGCGTAGAAACTGCCTTCTGAAACGTGATTGAAGGAAAGGTATAAGGAAGGATAGAACTGACGGGAAGACGAGGGAGAAGACGTAAGCAGCTACTGGATGACCTTAAGGAAAAGAAAAAATACTGGAAATTGAAAGAGGAAGCACTAGATCGCACCCTGTGGAGAACTCGCTTTGGAAAAGGCTACGGACCTGTCGTAAGACAGACTACAGAATGAATGAATGACATATGTTTCGGCAAATAAATTGCCATCCTCAGGAGGTATCTATCAAAGAATTACAAGCACGTACTGCATCCAAATACACGACAGGTGGTTTTACAGTAGAAGTACTTACGCAGCTCACTTCTACTGTAAAACCACCTGGCGTGTATTTGAATGCAGTACGTGCTTTTTTTTATTTATTTATTTATTACAGCATGCCCCATTACAGTAGTAATATTACATGCTATTGACATTCAGATTTACATAAATGTTGTACATAATACATCAATATTTTACAAAATTTACACTATAGGTGATGGCTTACAATACTGAAAAAGAATTGTGATTAATACTTAGTTATTATTGTCCAATATTTTCAAAGTCTATACTATTTACAAATTTACAAAATTCTTTTAAATATTTACTTATACACTCATGTTTTTGTGGTGGCCAAATTCCACCTTTTTTTAATGATGCTTGTTCTTAAAGCGTTACGCTGCTGATCTAGTTTTGTACAATGCATTAGTAAATGTTCTACTGTTTGATCGCCCTGGTTGCACGGGCATCCTGGATCCTCTATTATATGGATGCTTATAATTCTTTGATAGATACCCCCCTGAGGATGGTAATTTATTTGCCGAAACATATGTAGGGGTTGTAAATACATTTTATACTTGTTAATTACCTTGTGCATTTGTTGTATTTGATTCACACTTACGAAATAAGTGTTTAAATATTATGTAGATGAATTCATGACTCCACCTTCTGAGGAACAAATTGTTCCCCCCCTGTAACAACGCATATGTTGCCTCACACATCAGCTCCTGCTCTTGGTCCACTTCTTCGTCTTCAAAAGAGAAGACATCAACCTATTTCTTTGTACTCAGTCCCGATAAAAGCGAATGATGAAGTTCAATAAATCGACTGAAATATATTCCTCAATACAGAAAGTAATACAGCCGCAGCGCAATTTTGGAGGCGGAAAGTAAGAACTGCTCGCAATGTTTCATTAACTGTTGTTTCTCTGTGAAGTAAGTACGTGTATTCAGAGCAGACAATTCTTGTCACACGGTATGGTGATACAGTCGACCACGGTTATAACGACATCGGTTTATACGACACCTCGCCTATACCGTCAGATATTCTGCGGTACCAATCAATTCCTCACTGTTAACCATAACGTTATACACCTCGGTTATAACAACACTCGTTTATAACGACACAAAATATTCAGTCCCTTTCATGACGTTATAACCGAGTTCGACTCTATTTGATACCAAACACTTTCCTTGAGGAAGAGGTTTCGCAAACACAGACAGCCACAAAGAGCAGTTCGCGTTACGAACAACTCTGCGCCTACAGACTTGTGTTCAGCCTACCTAGCAGTGCTTTCCTGTCGGAGTTGTTGCCTCATAGCGGCGAAGAACCTTTACAAGGAGGTACAGTAGATACTGTAAATGAAGAACCGTACTGTGAAGGGACACGGGGCGAGCTGAGGTACATATGCACGTGTTCTTAAAACTGTAGAAGAAGAAGGTAAATGTAATATACCACCATGATTTAAAGATTCTAGTCAGTGATATACCATATATTGGGGGCACGCGGTGGCGCAGTTCGTTGAGCCACTGCGCTACAAGCCGGAAGGTCGCGCGTTCGATTCCCGAAAGGGTTATTAGAATGTTTCATTGAGGTAATCCGTCCGGCCGCATTATGTACCTGAAGTCGACTCAGCCTCCAAAAGAAATGAGTACCAGATATATTTTCTGGCGGGTAAACGCGGCCGGTGCCTTGTGCTGAAGATACCACTTTCATGTGCAGATTGTTTGATAATCTGGGAGCCTGGAATCCTCAGAGCCTATCCAGGTCTGTACAGGGACTGCTTTACCCTTTATATACTATATTTTATAATACGAAGAATTAGCCTAAAAGGTAAACAATGTTCGTCTACAATATAGCATAATTGGTAAATTAATATCATGGCCAGTGAGATGCGTAGGGTAGATGAAACAGTACGTAGCTCTGCTGCACAAGAGAGCATTTGTATTCTAACTGGCCAAACTAACTTACTAATGTATATCTACCTAAATACACGACGAAGAGTATAGCTGACAGCCACTCAGCTAGTCAAAAAATCGCCATGTTTTATAGAAACCGAAGTTACATTAACCGCCATTGGCCCCTATTATGAGCTATATCAATCTAACACGCAGTCATATCAATCTAACACATAGTCATATCAATCTAAACACAGTCATATCAATCTAACACCAGTCATATCAATCTAACACACAGCCATATCAAGATAACACACAGTCATATCAATAACACACAGTCATATCAAATAACACAGTCATATCAATCTAACATAAGTCATATCAAATCTAACACACAGTCATATCAATCTAACACACAGCCATAATCAAGATACACACACAGTCATATCAAATAACACATAGTCATATCAATCTAACACACAGTCATATCAATCTAACACACAGCCATATCAAATAACACACAGCCATATCAAGAAAACACACAGCCATATCAGAAACACACAGTCATATCAATCTAACACATAGTCATATCAATCTAACACACAGCATATCAATCTAACACACAGCCATATCAAGATAACACACAGTCATATCAGATAACACACAGTCATATCAATCTAAGCACACAGTTCTATCAACTAACACACAGCCAATCAAGATAACACACATCATATAAGAAACAACAGTCATACACAACACACAGTCATATCAATCAAAACACGAGCAACAAGATAACACCACGTCAACAATCTAACACACAGTCATATCAATCTAACAACACAGTCACAATCTAACACAGCAATATCTCCTAACACATAGTCTTATCAATCTAACACACGGTCATATCAATCAACACACAGTCATATCAATCTAAACACACAGTCATATCAATCTAACACACAGCCATATCAAGATAACACACAGTCATATCAAGATAACACAGTCATATCAATCTAACACATAGTCATATCAATCTAACACACAGTCATATCAATCTAACACACAGTCATATCAATCTAACACACAGCCATATCAAGATAACACACAGTCATATCAAGATAACACATAGTCATATCAATCTAACACACAGTCATATCAATCTAACACACAGCCATATTAAGATAACACACAGTCACAACCTATCTCTATGCCAAGTGTTTCCAGCTAACGAGCAACGGGAGCCACCATTTAGGAAGCAACTTACGCGACAGCCATGTCTTTATTCATCATGTTAAACGTACGGTAGCAACACTGCTCACTGCTCGACAGAAAGCAGCCAGCGCTTTCTGGTAGCAACAAAAGGAAGTGCTGCTTTTTCAGGAATCCGCTAGACACGCTAGTGGTCTTGTCTATGTGCTTGATGAGAAATATTGGTTATTATTTTTATAGGTAACATAAGATGGCCTCATCAGAGACATTCACGAGTCATGTTGTGGTCACCGCTGCTCTATATGATCCACTTTAATATTACCTTCCTACTAGGAGTATATCTTCAAACATGTCTCTTTCCTTAAAGTCTTCTCTGACTACAAATTCTGTTAATTTCTATCAGATATCTAGGTTTCCCGATGTTAGCAGTTACAATACCACGCAGAAACATACCATGTAAATCAGAGAACTACAGAAACCCACTTAAAACACACGTGAATTTAATTACTGTTTGAATACTGTGTATCGCTTAATTTACGGTGGCCACGAAGCGTCATATTAAATTGCCAACGTGTCAACACACTGACTTCTGTTTGCCCACATTTCCCCAACTTCCTGCCCTTGTAACCACACGCAGACGGATCCTATGATTATATGCAATCACCCTAGAGGGCCCGCAGGGCATCTTGAATTGCAATGTAATGAGACCACCTCTCACAAACCTTTGCTCTACCCTCTGACACATACATGAGCCGAATCTCAAGTACCCATCCGCGAAATTCCCTCAGTCTCCCCTTTCCTCCACTCATTATAAACTCAGGAGAAGCTCTGAGAGCGCACTGAAACCTGTTAAATGGAGAGAAGTCCTAGGTTCTTAAACATCGTACTTGTATTCACAAACAGTAAGAACTTATTGCGTTATGAAATATGCATCGACCTTCAACGTACGGAAGTTCCTTCACCCTACAGGTGGCAGGCGTCCAATATGTCCGCCTTTATAAAAATCGCCATATTTAACAGGATAAGACAAATGTTGGCGTTTTACCTTAAAAGCCAGGTCTAGAAAGGCGCGGAGTAAATTTTCTGTACATTTAAAGTTCTTAGGTATGTGCGAGATAATGTTTGCACAGAACATTCGGTCAGGCCTTCAAGAATGTGACACTTTATCGCTATATTAGGTATTACGTTTTTTGGAAACGTCAGGAAACCGTAATCCAGCTACACAGCATCACATCCCAGAAGATCTGAATCGCCTTAGATATTATCTGCTAGTAAAATCAAAAGCAATTCCAACAACCTACAACGAATTCTCTCTTAACATAGCTCATATATTTGTGAGTTGGGCCGAGCCGTGGTTCAGGCAGCTAGTCGCCTCGCCCCTCAACGCGGAGATCAGCGTTCGATACCAAGCCAGTCCATGTGGGAATTACGGTGCACAAAGGAGCATTCTAACAGGTTTTTCCCCAGGTACTTCAGCTGTTATCGTCAGTATCATTGCACCAATGTTCCGCCCTCATTCAATTACCATGCACGCTACATAATCTCAGTATTTGACAGCGTGTTCACATAAGACACTTTCTTTCTGTGTCTTGCTACTTATTTGGAGACACTCTGTTACGCAGGCTACGCAGTTTAAAATCGTAGGTCTAACTGTAAATAGAAATATAAAATAAAAGCCTGTGCCAGTGGCTTAACTTCAGGTACTGGCACGGTACCAGCCTGATGGAGAAAGCAAACTGCAAGCATGTCATGGCATCAGGTACTTCCCTCAGATTTGGGTCCAACACCTGCCGAGTACTTGAGTAGAACTTGTGCGGTCAGTGGGCTGGTCACCCACTACATCAACGCACATGACCATAGTAACCTCCGACAGGAGGCCCCCAATGCTCCGCGATTGGAGCGACAACGGGACTAACTAACTAGCTAACTATCCTGCCGAGTACAGAGCACGACTGTCATATATTGAGCCACAACGATCAGTGAGTGACTTACCGTAGGGACAGTCATTAGTTAACAATTAATAACACTAATGAACAGGAGAGGATGATAAGGAAGAAGAAAAGAAAGTGACACACATTTTTATGTATTCGTCTAGCATAAGATAAAATAAGCGGTTTTGTGACAAACTCTAATTATCGTGCTATTTATAATGTAACATATATGAACATCATTGCCCATTGCTTGACAAGAGTTTAGTGCGCTAAGTCAGCACAACCCCCTCCACTCCAAAGCAGCCCCTTGTTCATTGTGTACAGGGGGTTCTTTACTGGGCGTAAGTCGGCTGTGCCTTGAACCTGGTCACTCATTTCCACCCCGCTCGACCCACAGCTCGCGGGCAATATGTTGCTCACGGAGACATTTGAAATGACAAAACATCTTTCAACCCTTTCCCTAGGAAAGCCGAGACAAACCACCGAAGTAATTTTTAAAACTTACGGGCCGTTTTAAAAAAAACCAACTGATGCAAATTCAATGTCAATATTTATTTTAGTTGTCACTACCCCTACATATGTTTCGGTCCTTACTGGACCATCATCAGGGGGTCTTTCTATTAAACTACAATTTTATACATCCATAAGTTCATGTGTTATGCGCGGTGATGACAATATAAAATGTATAAACGCCCAACAGGCAAGATTAGTCTACAGATACCGAAACACCAAGGAGAAGCTGCTACAGATAAATGCATCCATATGGTTTAACAAGGTCTGCAGAACTGTGGATGTATAAAAGTGCAGTTTAATAGAAAGACCCCCTGATGATGGTCCAGTAAGGACCGAAACATATGTAGGGGCAGTGTCAACTAAAATAAATATTGCCATTCAATGTGCATCAGTTGTTCTTTTTAAATAGAGTAAAAATGTACGGTGATGATAATATAAAATTTACGAGCTGTTTATTTGTGGAGATTAATTTTGTAAAAATGTGCTAAAAATAGCTACACCCTAGCCTAGGTTGTGCATTGCGTTTTATCAATCTACGCTGCGTAACATCCCAGAAGAGCGAGGATCTCATCTAATACTGTTGTTGTTATTCTTGTTATATTTCATTTAATTTTTGCGAAGAAATAATTATTTAAGTGGAAATTCAGTACATTTAAATACGCCGAAAATAATGATGAAATTTCGTGTAGTTACAAGCTTGTGGTTGTAGGCTTACATGCAATATAGATATACTTGTGGTGTGTCGGCATACTAATTTGAGTGGTTCATTAGCTATGGTCACCAAACGGGAAACTAAAGAAAACTTTCGCCCGGCTGCCATGTTGTTACTTGACACTCTACAAAAAAAAAAAAAAAAGAAGTCACTTTAACAAAAGATTCATACCCAGTGACAAAGATGATTATATTTTTTTCGTTTTTTCCGTATAATGGTGTACCGGTGGAATTAAATTGACAGAGGAAAGCCTAAATATTCGGGGGGAAAACCTGTCCCAGTTCCACTTTGCCCACCACAAATCTCACATGGACTGACAGGAGATCGAAACCAGGCCTCCGTAGTGAGAGGCCGGCGACTAACCGCCTGAGCCATGGCACGGCCTGTGGCATTAGTTAATGTTCATACAAACTTTCATGAACATCATTCCAGTGGTTCAAAATTTGAAGCAGGTGACATATAGACAAAGTGTTAATCTGAATAACCTGGTACCTTTCTACATAGGAAGGCAAGCAGCCTAACACGAAGGCCCGTGGATTTACACCGGACAATTTAGACACAACCCAAACATATTCAGACTACAGACACTAATTTACACCGGACAATTTAGACACAACCCAAACATATTCAGACTACAGACACTTACTAATTTACACCGGACAATTTAGACACAACCCAAACATATTCAGACTACAGACACTTACTAATTTACACCGGACAATTTAGACACAACCCAAACATATTCAGACTACAGACACCTACTAATTTACACCGGACAATTTAGACACAACCCAAACATATTCAGACTACAGACACTTACTAATTTACACCGGACAATTTAGACACAACCCAAACATATTCAGACTACAGACACTTACTAATTTACACCGGACAATTTAGACACAACCCAAACATATTCAGACTACAGACACCTACTAATTTACACCGGACAATTTAGACACAACCCAAACATATTCAGACTGCAGACACTTACTAATTTACACCGGACAATTTAGACACAACCCAAACATATTCGGACTACAGACACTTACTAATTTACACCGGACAATTTAGACACAACCCAAACATATTCAGACTACAGACACTTACTAATTTACACCGGACAATTTAGACACAACCCAAACATATTCAGACTACAGACACTTACTAATTTACACCGGACAATTTAGATACAACCCAAACATATTCGGACTACAGACACTTACTAATTTACACCGGACAATTTAGACACAACCCAAACATATTCGGACTACACACACTTACTAATTTACACCGGACAATTTAGACAGAACCCAAACATATTCAGACTACAGACACCTACTAATTTACACCGGACAATTTAGACAGAACCCAAACATATTCAGACTACAGACACTTACTAATTTACACCGGACAATTTAGACACAACCCAAACATATTCAGACTACAGACACCTACTAATTTACACCGGACAATTTAGACAGAACCCAAACATATTCAGACTAAAGACACTTACTAATTTACACCGGACAATTTAGACAGAACCCAAACATATTCAGACTACAGACACCTACTAATTTACACCGGACAATTTAGACAGAACCCAAACATATTCAGACTACAGACACTTACTAATTTACACCGGACAATTTAGACAGAACCCAAACATATTCAGACTACAGACACCTACTAATTTACACCGGACAATTTAGACAGACCCCAAACATATTCAGACTACAGACACTTACTAATTTACACCGGACAATTTAGACACAACCCAAACATATTCAGACTACAGACACTTACTAATTTACACCGGACAATTTAGACACAACCCAAACATATTCGGACTACAGACACTTACTAATTTACACCGGACAATTTAGACAGACCCCAAACATATTCAGACTACAGACACTTACTAATTTACACCGGACAATTTAGACACAACCCAAACATATTCAGACTACAGACACTTACTAATTTACACCGGACAATTTAGACAGACCCCAAACATATTCAGACTACAGACACTTACTAATTTACACCGGACAATTTAGACACAACCCAAACATATTCGGACTACAGACACTTACTAATTTACACCGGACAATTTAGACACAACCCAAACATATTCAGACTACAGACACTTACTAATTTACACCGGACAATTTAGACAGAACCCAAACATATTCAGACTACAGACACCTACTATAAAAGAAACGCCGTGAACTCCGTTACACGGCGGCCAATTAATCCTCAGCAATGTGCTGGTACTTTCTTTTAATGACGAAAGAGTCTGAAGGTGAGCTTCACAGAACAATTCACTCTCCAGTGCACAAAGCTCGGTGACCGCCCCTGCTACATTCTCACCCTTCGAAAGGGTAGCGCCACCCTTAATCATACATAATTATGATATCCACTTGCAGATCCTATATAAAGCTCTATAAAGAAGACGGCGTGCACGTATAATTACGTTCTGATTAGTCTCTTCAATTACAATAATTTTCTCTTCCCGTCTATTTTAGCCGATGATTTATAATAAAGGGGGGATTCTTCCTTTTAATCGGCGTGAAGGGGTGAAATCGGAAGGTGCGGGTCAATATCACAGGCAATGTTTCCGCTGAGGATAAAGATACAGATATCTGGAGAGGAGTGGAATGCTGTTCCTTCACATTACGTCACTGGCTCAATTTAGCTACTTTAACGAAAGCAGAAGCCTCCGCCAAGGAAGTACGAATTCACCACTCAAATATGACAATTGCATTTGTCGCGGATGGGATTGCAAACGGCGAATCTTTATAAAGCTTGTGTCGTTAGCAAGTACAGGGTGTTCATTTTGAAAGGCTGCGTAAACTCCGTCAAAGAGTAAGACATAAACTATGCCAGACATTCTTTTTAAAAAATTTCCCACCCTTAAAGATTAGAACAGTACGTCGGGAACCAAATGCCTAGCGACGCGGAGTTATATCCCTGAAGAAGGGACGCCTTAAGACGCGAAACAGTCCAGGTCTGCCCGCTTGTACAAAGACGATCGCAGCTTCAGAATTTGAAGACCCGACTAATTGAAGCAGACGATTGCTGCAATGGAAGGTAAGGTCTAGTCTGTATTACTGTGCTTGCCTTCGTCGAAAATGTTTCCTTTTTCGGAACCAGAAACGTCGGTTCGGCATAAGCAAACATTTTTATTTTAAATAAGTCGGTTTCTTAACGCAAACACAACTGTTTGACAGCATTCTCGTTGAGCTTTGGTATTTGTGACGAAATCTTTTTAAAATAATTTCTCACTGATATTCCAACAGTATTTGTAATAGCAATTTATATCACATTTCTCACCTATTTGTTATACACTGTCAACACTGAGTGCTTAAATAGGAAACCAAAGACTTTTGAACCAATTCGAGCACATGTTCCACTACAGAACTCGGTGAAATTTACATCCAAAGCAAAGCCACCCTCAAATATTCTCCCTATTATGCATTCCTTGTACGACATGCATAAACTGAACGCATATACGGGAGGTCGTATATCTTCTGTAAGACTGGAAAAAAAATTGATAAAATTCGATATTACATTTCCTTAAAAAAAACCGTAGGGCCATTCCCTTTTTAAATAAACATAAGCCTAAACACCAAGTGTATATTTTTTATACGGCAGTAAATGGAACATTTAGGGACATTCATAATGCTAACGTGCAAAGAACGCCTATGATAACTGCGTGCACTGCGGCAGAAATTCCAGCTCTACATCACTCTGTTGCTAACAACATCTTATAGCCTTACAGGCCCAGCAATAAAATGAACGAAGTCAAACTGTTACACGGATTTGCCGTGACAATAACGCGGGCAGGCAATAAGTTCGGCTTTGCAATACGACCAAAAGGACAGCTGCATACAGCAAAGCAAAGCAGACGTGTATACTCCAGAAGCTAACAGCTGCTAATCTAAGCCAGGATGGTACATTCCCTCTACGAAAACGTAAATTTCGCCATCATGTTAAAAAGCGTCCGATAATTCTTAAGCAGGTTAGTAAGGTATTCGCTCTTCTGGGATGTTAAGGAACGTTGATAGGTAGTTAGATACCGACGTTTCCGGACAACCTGTCGGTCCCGAAACATCGGTATCAACGCTAAGCAATATTCCAGAATTGCGAAGACCTCATTTACACCTCGGCGGAAGCCTGAAATCACGCACAGGCTCAGTATAGGAAATACCCTTTGTGGTGCATGCGTAAGCGTAGAAGTGCTGATAACACTACATATTTATGCATTCCTTCGTAATAAAGACAAGCCTGTTATTCTTCACCAAAGGCCGGAACGTTCTACTGCATACAGACAGGCTATGTAAAAGGTTATATGGCACTTACCTTCCGACGCCGGTGACTTCCTTGACGCCGATGCGACGCAGAAGCGCCGGGGGTACAGGTGGCGGTGCCCTGCGGATGGCGGCGCTGAACCCAGTGCCCGCGTCATCCTCACCCGAGGAGTGACGCTTCCGCCGATGTGGTGACGACGTTAGATTCAGCTTCTGGGCCGCCCTGCAGAGAAAACAGACGAGTTTGTTAGCAAGAGAAGTAGCATTACTGTATTAACCTGAAGAAACAGGGCAGTGGTCTACAAATTGTAACATCTACGGAGCTCTTGTGACTAAATCCTATGAAGCAACAGTGTACTTCTTGTACGGAAATATAAATAAAGCCGTCGAAACAAAAGTTCATTTGAAAAAATTATTTACACAATTTTACGAACAGCAGGATTTCATAGGTCGTGACTTACAGAACAATAAACCCAGCATCAACTGTGCAAAAAATGAGAAATCAAACAAAATGCAATAAAAATTATCAAAATTATATTTAGGCCTAAACATATTCACCCTAAAACCTGCCATGAACGTCCAGAGGGGAAGTAGATGGGGGTGAGTGGTCAACGCCACGCCCCGGCCGATTTATCCCCGGGAAAGAGACCGGTACCAATTTTTACAGGAGGCTCCGTCGAAACCAAGGCCGGTCTGGACGAAAGCGTAAAATCTCGCCCTCACCGGGATTTAATCCCCGGACCGTCCAGCCCGTAGCGAGTGGCTATACCGACTGAGCTACCGATCTAACTGTAAAGATATGTACCTGCAGGTTCTCTGAAAGTAGACTGCGGACTGCAGCGTTCCGCAGAACACTGTATGAACACTACGTACATACGGTAAAAGCACTAATCACGTGACACGCTTCGTGGTACGACACGTAAAGACTTCGACATGGAATTAGCTTATTTCCTACAGTTATTTAACAACACTTCTCCATAGATGGCTCTACACCAACACTGTATCCTAGCGACGATCTACCACACAACACCCTGTAAAGTGAAATTTAATTCGTACCCTTACCAATTTGTACGGTAGCCAGGGTATTAAAGGGATATGCAAGAATTGAAGTACAGTCTGTGGATGTTATTCGGATCCTCATTTGCAATTTTTTGTCTAATTACGGAGTAGGACCTATCATCGTAACGAACTGGATCTTGCATGGGGTGAGGTTGACTCTTTCATATCAATTTATTTAAGGATACTGCGTCAGCTACATTAGTTAGATTAGAATTAAACTGACGTCATAATTAAGAGAAGTGATTTCGTAAGGGAGAGAAATAAAACGAGTAATTAGAGTTGGAGTCATTTAACAGGAAGGAACAGCGAGTGATAGAACGAAGTGTATTTGAAACTCACAGGGGTCAGATAACGTGGAAACAGGCAAAAATTTTATTGATCAACTTTATAATTTGCTGAGTGAGGGGAGGCCGGTCTCCACATTTCATCTCCAAAACTAGTCAACAGACCAATCACAGTCACTATTTACATACACCAACTGGATGCAACTTTATTATAAAAAACTGTATAGTTTTTTAAAACATATTTAAAAACCTTTTAAAACCCGACATATGTTTCGGCTCTTATAGAGCCATCTTCAGGGGTTTATTGTCGTTAAAACTGCATATATTAAAACGTATTTTTCATTGGTTCACTGTTAGGCAAGGTTTTTCACTTTTCCACTGCTTGGTATGCACAGACACTATTTGTTATTCGTACTAAAATAATATGTTAATGTTTTCGTAGGTATTGTATTTGATGCATGGTACTGGTTTATCTTGTTCATTGGGTCGTATTTTTCATGGTGTAGGCTGTACTGTTTGTGTGTGCGTCTGATGCTGTAGTGAACCAATGACAAAGACGTTTTAATATATGCAGTTTTAACGACAATAAACCCCTGAAGATGGCTCTATAAGAGCCGAAACATATGTCGGGTTTTATAAAGTTTTTAAATATGTTTTAAAAAACTGTACAGTTTTTTAAATAAAGTTGCATCCAGTTGGTGTATGTAAATAGTGACTGTGAAAAGATGCACGGTGATTACAGAATAAAGTAGACCAATCACAAATTACACACCAACGAAATGCACCATATTTATTTTCACTTTTTTTATTCTTCAACCCCTATATGTGATATATAACATAATGGCAGACAACAATGGATGCAAAGTAAATGTAGACTATGAGCCCCCTGAAGATGACCATGTAAGGGCTGAAACATATGTAGGGGTTAAAGAATAAAAATTGAAAACATAGTGCATTTCGTTGGTGTGTAATTTGTGACTTGTTAAAAATGCACGGTAAAGATAATATAAAATTAATTAGTCAACAGACATTTATAAATTTGAAATTTGTTGTTGAGGGTGAGGGGGGAAGATATACTAACGTACAGCAGGCAGCTCAGTCAGCATAGTGATCGCTGTATACGTCTCACATCAGGATTTATTACAGCACACTAAAATAAGGCGACTTCGTGCATAGACACACGACACTAAGATTACATCGCTCTATAAATCAATACGCCTATTTATAAAATTACTGTACATTACATGCAAGCCTGTATTTTATTTAAAACTGCCTTTCATTCTAAGGAAAATTGTAAGGAAACAATCGTGACTGGTCACTTCCTGTCGGCTCGCTTAACTTACAAAATTTCGACGTGCAATGAACATCACGTTTGTTAAACGTGAAGCTTTGTTTACAAACTGAAATAAAAAATTCCCAGCGCCATATTTAAATATGGCGAGTTAAAGCCTAATACTAACTGCTATACAATGCACTAAAACGCGTGGACTCCGACTCAGGGCAAAATGGTATAGCGGCGAGAGCTTCGCAGCCTGCCATCACGCGAAAAGCATTCAGTAAAGAGTGATACGTGCTTTCGGAAAAAATGCCTCTGTCTTTCATTTAAGTAAGAGATATAAATATACGTTAGAGCTATCAAAATTCTCCCAGCAAAATGTTTCTGTTTAGCTGCCGTGGGCCTAGCAGGTGTCTTGTATACAGAAAATTGGATTATGAGATTTCTTCAAGAACAATTATGTTTGTTCTTCTTCCTTGGCGTTACAGCCCGGGGTGGGCCAGAGCCTCCTTCTTTTGGGACTTGATCCCGAAGTTTTCCTGGTCGGTAAGTGTGCATTCTGTAGTGAGTGACCGTCTCACTGCCCGCACAAGTTTTTGCTCAATCCTGATGAGACTGCCAGAGCCATCCCGCAGGCAGTCAGGAGACTTGGGTGAGAAATGGCCGCTTGAATTTTGCTTACGGACACTACTAGTTCTATTCATGCCCGAAGGTTCTTTTACATGCCGTAAATCTACGACATGGGACCGACGGCTTTACTTCCCCTCCGAAGGAAGTGGTGCTCCGGATTTTTATCGCCCTTAAAAATCCATCGCCCTCGGTCGGGATCGAACCCGCGAACCTTGGGTCCAGTGGGTGCACTGTACATTTCACAGATCTTCAATACACAGCCGATGTACACAAATGTTTTGACGTACATTTGCAATATTTTATATACAGACCTAGAGGGACGTGAGCAAGAATAGAGACTGGAAGGTATGGACTCAAAGATCAAGTGTTCTAACTAAGGTACACGCTGTATAAAACAAGAAAGCCGGGTTACGTTAACAGAAACCTGAGAGCTGTTCTTTATACTCTAAAGTGTACCCAGACAATTAAACAATTTCCTGCTTTTTATGGAACCCGAATTTTCAATGCCCTTTTCAGAATAGCCTGTACCTTACCCCTATACTAAGCAACATTATTTCAGTCTACACCATACCATTCTATTTAAGATCCATTTCAATATTATACTTCCATCTATTTCTAGGTACTCGAAGCGGATGCATTCAATCAGTTTTCCCCACAAACCTCTGTACGCGATTCTCTTCACACCCCTTGCATGCCGCTTGCACTGCCAATCTCATCCTCCTCAATTTCGTCTCCCGAATAATATTATGTAAGGAATGCCCATCATAAGCCTACTCATCATGTAATTTACCCATCATCATGCAATTTCCTCCCTCGCCGGTCCAAATATCCTCCTCAGCAACCTATTCTGAAACACCCTCAGCCTACGTGCATCCCCTTATATGACAGACGCAGTATCTAGGTTACACAGTTCAACTTAACACTTTAAAGCCCAGCCAATCGATTACTTTACATACCACCACGTTTAACATTCACAAACTCTGCGTTCTGCTCACTCAGTGTATTTATGTGTTTTGTGTGGATCTCGAAACTAACAGGACTTATTTTCCCATACAGCATTAACTGATTGGTTTGTATAACTGAGACGGAGTGTGTTTACTGCGCGGTACGAGCTGCAATATTGAGTATAAGTCAGGTAGACCTTCGTGTTTAAAACGTTGCTGTCTGTGAACGAGCAGAATATATGTGTGGATTATAGCTCAAAATCTTCAAGCCGAAACACTCGTGTACAATATTTAACTGCTTAATTTCTTCTTTCAGAAAATAACAGAACTGTGTTTTTTGATGGTCCAGAATACTCAAGTCTACATACACACGAAAAAAAAAGGGGGACATCCGTCTAAATGATGAGAAGTAGAGTGAGGGGAAATGGAAAAGAAAGAGATGGAAACACAAGAAGAGGATTTTCCAATTTCACACGTCTGTGCTTCTGTAACATGTAACCACACCTTGAAGGGGGAACCCCCCCCTTAATGGCCCTCTGAACTCAGCGTTGCGTATACAACACCGACTTATAATTCTCGAAGCCAGCACTGATTCTATACGTTTACCATACATTTACTTAGCAAAAAAGCATGAACGAGTTTGCAAATAACATCTGGGAGGAAAACATACAGGTTCTCCGCCTTGCTGATGGCTCGAAATATTTTGTTATTATAAAACGTCAACCGGAATCGGAAAACAGTCCAATTTAGATGTTGTAAAGTGTGTGCCAGTAGAATTTAGACGTTGTAAAGTGTGTGCCAGTCGAATTTAGACGTTGCAAAGTGTGTGCCAGTCGAATTTAGACGTTGTAATGTGTGTGCCAGTCGAATTTAGACGTTGTAAAGTGTGTGCCAGTCGAATTTAGACGTTGCAAAGTGTGTGCTAGTCGAATTTAGACGTTGTAATGTGTGTGCCAGTCGAATTTAGACGTTGTAAAGTGTGTGCCAGTCGAATTTAGACGTTGTAAAGTGTGTGCCAGTCGAATTTAGACGTTGCAAAGTGTGTGCCAGTCGAATTTAGACGTTGCAAAGTGTGTGCCAGTCGAATTTAGACGTTGTAATGTGTGTGCCAGTCGAATTTAGACGTTGTAAAGTGTGTGCCAGTCGAATTTAGACGTTGTAAAGTGTGTGCCAGTCGAATTCAGACGTTGTAAAGTGTGTGCCAGTCGAATTTTCTAAGATATATCCAGGTGTGCAAATCACAGCCTAGAGGGTGACATGCTAAGTGTACATTCGTGTGTTCTAGGGTTAAAATCTTAGCCTAATATACTGAGTGCCCTGAAAATTGTTGTCGAATTCAGACGACATGAGAGTGTCTGAAATTTTTAATCAAAATGCTTCAATACACATTTTCTCAACTTCAATATTCACTCATCATTCGACGTCGTACTCTCTGAGAAACTGACAGCGTCGTTACACATACCACAAATAAATAAATACTACTATAAGACATAATCAGAGTCATAAATTTGGTTAAATTTCACGACGCAGGTTAAGACACTGATACAATATGAACTATTTTACCACGTTGTCACTGTTTCAGAATATACAGGGTCAGTACTGGGTTGCTTGGTAAGTGATGAATTCGCAAGCGTTTGGAAGGGAAGGCTGTAAATATAATGGAGAAATACAATCTGACACATTTATTTAATTACAAAAACATTATGAGTATGATTTTATAAACTCACTACACGTTTCGGCGCCATCGTGTCATCATCAGGCTTATAAAATTACATAAATGGAGGCTAGTTGTTTGTCATTGCAGTATCAGTACAGTACTGCAATTTGAAACATTAAGTCTATGTGAAGTTTTGCTTCAGAAATGTAAGTGGAACATTCCTACTCCTTTCTCTACAGGGTGTTCATTATAACTACGAAAACTGCTACACAAAGGAACAGGGTGGCCAGACAGATAAGCTTCAAGAGCTGTACTTTAAGAGGCAATCCTATGCAAGAACCATGTGTTAATAAAGCAAAATATTTTTTCCTTATTTGACAGTCTCTGATTTCTGTTCATCCAAACTAAGTAAGTCAATTACAGTTAATTAAGAGTCCCATTTCTTTAAAAAATCTTTAAAAGTATTTCCCCATTCAGCCACGTGAGCAGTAAATTACGAGACTATTAATTTTTTACAGGCAACTTGCGCGAGCCGCATGTGGTTCGTGAGCCTCGTTGTGGGCGCCCCTGTATCAGTGTATAAACATGTATAATACCAAACTGAACACAAATTATGGTAACGAACGCAAATATTTCTCTAAAGTGGCCACACTGCTTCACCAAACAAAACACTGCGCTCAGTTACGTCACACTGAACAAAAAAACAGGGCCTTCCTGCTTGCTATCAAATCGGCGAAATAATTCTCGAGAATCTAACACTTTCTCACTCAGCCAATAAATTCACCGCATTAGTGGAAGCCAAAGTCCATTAAGCGTATTCACAACAGCCTGTTACTTGACCCTATCCTGAGCCAGATGAATCCAGTCCACGTCTTCCCCATCATGTTTAAGACCCCCACTTTAGTATTATCCTCTCAGCTAAAGGTTAGTTCTTCCAAGAGGTGTTACTCCTTCAGGTTTCGCCACCAAACCTCTACATGAATTTCTCTCCTTCCTCACGTGCGTCACGTGCCCCGCCCATCTCAGTCACGTGCGTCACGTGCCCCGCCCATCCCAGTCACATTTTTGTCACTCCACATATAAACACTGCGAACGACTAAACATCCCGATGCTCCGCGTAATGCAAATTCCTCCACCCGCCTCTTACATTCCTTCTGTCTTACGTCGAATTATCCTACTTAGCACTCTGCTCTCGAACATCCAGAATCTACATTTCTCTCTCTAAACATGTCACCAAGTTCCAAACCCAGGGTCAAACAGTTTCCACGCCACCTCGTACATGGAGCGCACGGGGGTCTATGAACGTATGGTTCCGTGTTGCAATGTGAACACCCTGTATAACCGTCCCCATCTATCAAAAACGATCCATCATTTTTAAGGGATTCCGTCTGACTCCGACTTCCTTCAGAAGGGTAATCTTTTCTCTTCTCTATCCCGCACATAATCCATTTCGCCCCGGTGCTATGTCGCACAACGCGTTATTTACAAGGCACAACACCGGTAGGGCACCTGATCCCTCTGCATAAACATTTCGACGCTGACACAGAGAATGTTATATTGGACACTTGCAACACGGTAAATCAAGCGTGCATAGAGCGTCATCGTATTTATGTGAGCGTCTGGACCACTCAAACAGCAGAACAGTAATTAAATTCAAAATGCTGCCTGGAGCTCAAATATTTTTGTTATTAATACAAGTTATACATTGCTGGATTTATGGAGGTTCAGAATCGATTATCGCATTTTCATTTTACACAGATTATACCATCGTTTCGCAATGTACACCATATTTCACATCACAGTAGCACATTCAATTTCAATATTCAATTATTTTACCAATCATATTAATAACTAAAACAATATATTGAATTGTCACACATAAAATTTAAACACCTTAACGTAAATTATTCAGCTTAAAGCCTCTCCACCACTCTATTATTTCATTTGTCCTTTCATTAACAAGCACTCGCGCTAATTACAATCTCCACGATTGCTAGCTTTAATCTTTCCGATATATTTTCTGCAATCGTCACAAACAATATATAAGACAAGACAAGAGAGACAATATATTTAGGCTACTTAAGCTATAATTAGCACTTTATCGAGAATGTTAAAGAGACGCTAAATACTGCAACAAAGACCTGATGATTGTTTAATCAGCCGAAACATGTTGCCTGTTTTATCTTGCCTTATATGTTATGTATGACTGATATGAGAAAATGTGGCTGCAATTAAAAACACGACAGCATATACCATCTAAAAAAGATTTAATCTTCCCCCTTATAATAGGTGTCATAAATTTATATATTTCTTGCATAATCCAATGTCTTTTGTTAGTCAATATATTTGATAAAATTCTATGATGTAGGCTCATTCGTTATTATCAATAGCTAACTGCCATTTTTAGTACAATAGCGTTCAGTAAGCCATAGGCAGTAACGTCATATTTCTTATAACTGTCAAAATGTGTAATATAATTCTTCTATACCACAGAACTATGAGTTTATTTATTCATTGACATACTAAAAGCTATAGAATTTTGCATCAAATATAAAATGAATTCTCCTCAAAACTTTCGACCTTGCAATTAGTGATTTCACTTCGGCGAACTTTCTATCTAATATTACATGAAACAATCTCGTTAACTAACGATGTACTGGACACTTTACCGTAAGTTCTCTGTGAACACCTTCATCGCTCAAAGATGTTACCGGTACAGAGATGCTGTTATAAATATGGACAAAAGACAGACGCAAAAACGACAATGGAAACTATTCTTAAGCCGTTTAAATTTCAATAACTATAGCATCTTATTATGTAGAGGTAGCATAAAGTAATGTAAAAGGGTTTTGCAGCCGAAACATGTAGCAGCAGTAAAACCAATCGTAGAGTTAGTTGGCAATAAACTTGTGTGTTTTCTTAATAGAATTCATGTTCAAAAGTAAAAGACGAAAATAATTTCCTCGCATATTTTGACCCAATCGTCGCATACTACTAAATACCTTTGACACCACAACCAACGAAGACGCCGTCTAAACGCACAGCGTCACCAGAGCAACAGTGACAATTGTTATACTCGGCCGCGCCCTGTACATAAAATGGAAGCTGAAAATTTCTGAATTATCTACACGACAATCTTGCATAATTTGGACAGCCTGTGTGAAGCACATCTTCAGGTATCAAATACTTCAGAGCAGTGCTAAACCTATCCACCGGCGGCCGTCTCTTCGTTCATTACAGCACCGTAACCGACAGGGACGTGTTTCGACTATATTATGCTACTACTGAAGTGACTCAGAGGAAAAGTGGCACGTGTCGCGAGGTGGCTGAAGTCAGTCATGTTCCAGAGGACAAGCGTGCACAACGAGGAAGCACGTGCCTCCGAAACAGCGGAACATTTAATACCCTCTACCTACCTACCTACCAATTTATGTGGCGATTACCTATCCATCCATCCATCCATACATCCATGTATCTATCTATCTATCTATCTATCTATTTATCTATCTATCTATCTATATATATATATACATATATCTATATATATATAGCCATCTATCCGTCTGCCTGCCTATCTGTCTGTCTGTCTATCTATCTATCTATCTATCTATCTATCTATCTATTTATCTATCTATCTACCTATCTGTCTATCAATCAATCAATCCAATCTATCTATATATATATATATATATATATATATACCTATCTCTCTGTATTTCCGTCTGTATATCTGTCTGTCTAGAATTAATCAATCAATCTATCTATCTATCTACCCATCTATCTATCTATCTATCTATCTGTCTATCAATCAATCTATCTATCTGGCTATCTCTCTGTATTTCCGTCTGTATATCTATCTATCTACCCATCTATCTATCTATCTAACCATCTATCTATATACACATCTATCTATCTACACATCTATCTATCTATCTATCTACCCATCTATCTATCTATCTATCTACACATCTATCTATCTATGTACCCATCTATCTATCTATTTCTCTCCTATTTATGTATCTATCTATAACAATTTTCCAGTCTTACACCGATTACTGGTCCTCAGTCGCTTTTCGCCATATCTGCTGTTTTACTGCGTCTTCAGGTGTTAGTCCTCTGCATCATCGCTGTTCTCACTTCTCTGTCCCACTTAACGTCAGGCTTTTCTCTTCTTTTACCTCCTTCCAGCGACCCGGTCAATATTCGCTTAGGCCACCTGTTATCTCCCATGCGTTACACATGTCCGTAGCATTGCAACATGTCCGAAGCATTGCAACATGTTCGTAGCATTGCAACATGTCCGTAGCATTGCAACATGTCCGTAGCATTACAACATGTCCGTAGCATTGCAACATGTCCGTAGCATTACAACATGTCCGTAGCATTGCAACATGTCCGTAGCATTACAACATGTCCGTAGCATTGCAACATGTCCGTAGCATTACAACATGTCCGTAGCATTGCAACATGTCCGTAGCATTACAACATGTCCGTAGCATTGCAACATGTCCGTAGCATTACAACATGTCCGTAGCATTGCAACATGTCCGTAGCATTAACAACATGTCCGTAGCATTACAACATGTCCGTAGCATTGCAACATATCCGTAGCATTACAACATGTCCGTAGCATTACAACATGTCCGTAGCATTGCAACATATCCGTAGCATTACAACATGTCCGTAGACATTACAAACATGTCCGTAGCATTGCAACATGTCCTTAGCATTACAACATGTCCGTAGCATTACAACATGTCCGTAGCATTGCAACATGTCCGTAGCATTGCAACATGTCCGTAGCATTACAACATGTCCGTAGCATTGCAACATATCCGTAGCATTACAACATGTCCGTAGCATTACAACATGTCCGTAGCATTGCAACATGTCCGTAGCATTGCAACATGTCCGTAGCATTACAACATGTCCGTAGCATTACAACATGTCCGTAGCATTGCAACATGTCCGTAGCATTGCAACATGTCCGTAGCATTACAACATGTCCGTATCATTGCAACATATCCGTAGCATTACAACATGTCCGTAGCATTACAACATGTCCGTAGCATTGCAACATATCCGTAGCATTACAACATGTCCGTAGCATTACAACATGTCCGTAGCATTGCAACATATCCGTAGCATTGCAACATGTCCGTAGCATTGCAACATATCCGTAGCATTGCAACATGTCCGTAGCATTACAACATGTTCGTACCATTGCAACATGTCCGTAGCATTGCAACATGTCCGTAGCATTGCAACGTGTTGTGTTCCTACCTTTCGAGAATTGCTTGTGTTACATTTGCTCTAATTACTTCATTTCGTACTTTTAATATTTGCAGCTCTTCTCTAAAAACCCCATTTCTGTACTTAAGAGCTCTTTCTTTAATCTGTAATCCGCTGTCCAAATTTCACAACCGTAGCATAAAATGCTTTCCAGTCTGTGTAAAATATTCCTCTCTTTGTATTTAACGAAATATGCTAACTCCAAAGTATGCTACTTAATATTCTTGTTGCTTTCCTCCCTTGCTCAATGCTATTTAACACTTTTATATTTTTTACACGTACTCCAGTCTAAAGAATATAATACCCTCGCGGTTGTGAACATGAAAATCATCGTCCTTTGGGAATTGACGCCGTGTAGTATGGTAGAAAGGTACCAAAGTTTCGAATAAAACTGCTGCTTATATTGCCAGGGAAAAAGAGTGAAGACAGCGATCAGGCTCATTGAAACGTTGGTACACATCTATCACACTACAGGGTGTCACACTACAGGTGTCAAACTATAGGTGTCACTACAGAGTGTAACACTACAGAGTGTCAAACTACAGTGTGTCAAACTACAGCATGTCACACTACAGGTGTCACAATAGAGGTGTCACACTACAGGTGTCACACTACAGGGTGTCACACTACAGGTGTCAAACTAGAGAGTGTCAAACTACAGGATGTCACACTACAGGTGTCACAATAGAGGGTGTCACAATCAAGAAGACAGCAACCTGGAGTTACAGGTTAAAGTATACACTTATACCAAATGTGATACTTAAGCTACGTTTTTACGGACAGTAAATGGAACTGTTGGGGCAAAGCAATATGAATAGACAAACTTTGTACGTGGTGAATGGAAGAAAAGATACATGCGGTGTGAATAAAACATGACTAAACTTTGCGGTCAAGTGTGTAGTCATCCCTATATTTGAGATCGCGGGAACAAATCTAGGCTCAAAGAAAAATTATACTGCTACAGGTTTTTACTATTTTCCTAAATACAATGAGGCAAATTCAGAGACAATACATCAAATTTGGCCACGACCCCTTCCTTACACTCAATACTCTCCATTTTATTATTCACTAATCATAAAATCATTCGACGTTGTAAATACCGTAATACTGAGAGTCATTAAGTGAACTTGTAAACAGTAACAAAATAAATAAATAAATAAAAAAGAAAATAAACGTAAATCCAGTAAAAGTCCGTAAGCAGAGCCAAATTAAATACGGCATCACCTCCAGAACTTATGACTATGAGAGCCACTTTAATATCATGCCGTATATTACCACTGTCTTCTAGAAGTTTCTTTCCTTTCTTTTGTTCGATTCATGGCAAAGTCAGAGTTCTTTCTCTTCCCAGAGTGCCCAGACTAAAACCAAGAGCCATAAAGTCCCCTATATAATGTACACCACAGATTGTTTCATCAGAGATAAAGCGGCCGAGGTATGAAGCTGACGAACTCACCTCCATCTAGTGCCAACATTAACAATTTGTCAAACTACAGCTCACCCCCCCCCCCCCCAAGTTATAAACACGTCACATATTCCTGCTTTCCGAATGGATGTTTGATACTCATATTTTTTCTATGCGTGCTACATGGCACACGCATCTTATCTTCCTCGATCTGGCCATTCTACTAATATCTCGTGAATAGCAGTGGAAGACATATTAGAGGGGTACAGTACAGATGTCCCTAGCCTTAATTCAGGACCACGACTCATGGGGGCGTAGCTCCATGTATCCTTATTAAGTTAAAAGTCAGTGGTTAGCTTTACGCCCTAGACAACTTTTTCCCTAGAAAAAGCCCAGGGTACCCAATGAAAAACAGGCTTGGTGGACCATAAGGCCATTCTGGGCGGGTCCGAGAAGAGACAAGTTTCTTGCAGCTGCTACAAATCTAATTCCGGACTGCACGACAGTCCAGTCATTAGTCCAACAATACTGAGCTACTATACGAGTACAGTTGTCAGGTTTAAGATTGGTCCAACGGCTCGAAAAGGCATACTTCTGCACAGTGAGAACTGATATGTCATTTTTGCACTCTGGATTGTGAGAGGGTTGTAGAAAGGGGAACAACGAAAGGTGGGGCAACATGAACACAGTAGGCAGCATGCAAGATGGCGGCGTTGATATCATAGTTACAATGTGATGGATTGCTGGGGGTTGCCGTCTTACTGCGGTTAGGACGCCGTCCGCACTGTGGGCTGTGTCTCGCGCTCTGCCATAACCGTCTAACAGTCAGACGCTACTAGAGAAATTAACAGTTCTTCAGCTAGCTCAGAAATTATCCGCCATTTATGAATCCCGAAGATTCATTACCGTGATAACAACAGCCCACCATTTTCCCCTATACTCATCTATATAAATCCAGTATGCAACCTCCAAAACTATTCCTTTAAGATTCAATTTAATATTATCCTCAGATCTACGTTTATGTCTTCAACGCAGTCTCCTTCCTTCAGGTTTCACCACCAAAATTCTGTATGCATTAGACCTTCTCCTCCATACATTTAAACATGCCCAGCCTACCTCACGGTTCTTCATTTCATCATGTTAATAATATTTGGCGAGGGGTACAAAGTCACGAAGCTTCACATTATAAGTTACAATCTTATTCAATCGCCCACCATTTCCTCCCAATAGGCACAAACACTTCTCTCAGCATTTAAACACCTTCAACATATTTCCTTCCCTTAATATAAGAGACAAAGATCCACACTCATACAAAAAAATCAGCGAATTTATACTGCTTTATAGTTAAATTTTTCTTTGTTATTTTAACGAACGTCATCCCCTTGTGTTGTAAATAGTACAAAAATTAAATCGATATCTGTCCAAACACAACTAAATTCTATTTGATTTCAGGCTTCCGCCGTGATGTTGATTAAATCTGCGGTCTTCTGGGTAATTAATTCTATTTATTATGAACATTATTACATTTACATTATATTTATTTATTTATCTATTACAATTATATATATTTATCTATTATATTATAAACATTTATCATATACATTCTATATAATAAATATAATGTAGTTGTGTTTGGACAGATATCGATATAACTTTTCACTTTTTTTGCTTGTTTTCAGATAGCAACCACAGTCAAAAGATTGTGGACCTCACATATCGATATTGAAACACTGAATACAGTACCTCAATTACACCCGCAACGCTTTTATATATCGTGATGTTGCCACGCAAAGGAGTCTCAAGGATGAAGGGAATAACGGCGCTAAGTTCACCTCTCTGCTTACTACAGTGTACCTCTGTAGCTTCAATCTGACCCTATGTCAACCATCCACAATCGCTTGTCGCTACTACAGGTTATAATTATCAACAAACTCGCAAACAGAGGCAAGGGAAACATAATGGGATAGACGGCGATGTGAACAGGAGTCGATGCGTGGGAACTGTTTCTTTGGCCTCATCATGATGTGTTCCATTTAAAACGGGGAAAGGAAAAATAAAATATATAAACTAGTAACAAATGATTGGCATTACAACGCAGATGAAAGCTGCACAAATGATTTGCCCCATATCGAATACCTGAAAGCATACTTAAGACCTTTATTATTATCAACAACCAAAGGTTATTCTCCTGAAACCTACAGAAGCTTCCAAAAAACCCTCCACAGCGAGAAAACATTTAATATCTCAGGCCCAACTAACTGCCCAAATATACTGGAGGTACAAGCAGAAGGTTATAAATATATCAAAATCATATGTGTAAGTGTGAAAGGAATGTCGTGGCCCACTTTCACGTTCCCTGAAATGAATCATAGCACGAAGTAGGGTAATCGGTGTATCGGCCAAGATTTGAACCCAGCGCATCGATCAACTGCCGAGGATACGAATGAGTTCTGACATACCTCCACTCCCCCTTACGCTTTCATACCGTGTACACCGAAATCTTTACCTTTACCCAACAAACTGGGCCGTCTGTTACTTTAAAAATGTGGAAATTCGTTGTGCTGTTATCAGTTTTGTAGGGAAGTGTCTAAGGATCCTTGTCACACCCTGTATAGAAGGGGACAAACACATTTCCAACAAGCTAAGCATTTTACTTACCATCAGTAAGAAAATATTATGCTGACAGCGCTGCAATTTTAGAGATGTTGGGGGGCAAGTCACAGCACTCTTACCTCACAAATCCCTCAATTCTACAGAAAAATAAGAAAGAATTCCGCTGCAGGTTACTTCGGGTACTCGCGTGAGGCTAGAGGCATTCATCCATCACTTGAGGGACTCAACATCCCTTCTACGTTTCTCATCCCCCAGCTTTTTATTGTTTCCATAAATTTCTTCACCAAGATGGCCGCTGCCAGAAAGTAAAGTTGTTATAACAGCCAGTTTGAAAGTCCTCCAATAGATGGTGGGCTCATCTTTATGTCATTTCCACTATAACACGCCATATATTTAAATTCTACTACTTTTGTATCACCAAAATATCGAGCGAAAGCAATAATATCTTCACCTATATCACTTTATGCAAAAGAATTATAAATCCATATATCAAGTGTCCACATTTTGTACAAAAAATCTAGAGCCACCTCAAACTTCCAGCTGCCAGAGGGCGACGTGAAGCAAGTTCCATACTGAGCCACGGCGATATGGAGACCGGGATTTGAGTAACACTAATGAATACAAAAATTTAAATTAAGTTCAATATTTCTCTTAACCCAATTCCTTGCAAGGCTTTTGATGCAGCATTTCCTATATCACTTGACACAAGCATCAAGTGTTTTCTTAGAAGTCACGACATCACACCTTTCGACTGACTCCTTCACTTCCACATAGAAGAACTTAAAACTGAAACATTTAATGATCAACTTTAATGCGATTCTTTTTAGACGTTGAAGAATCCAAATTTTCTAATTTCTCAAAAGTGACATTTTTGGTGTGATTTAATTAATAGACATTGTGAATCGCTGCGTGTAAAAATCATAAGCTAATAAAACAATACGTTTCGGAAACAGAATCAGTCCCTGACCAAAGGCTAAAATTACGGACAAAACCTGCTCAGTTGGGCCCCAAATGTAAAGCTATACACAACCCAAGTCACTTGAAATGGCATCATATAAAATTGGCAGGAAATAGTAACAAATTGCTGTCCTAAAAATTATGCCAATGATTATGGCAACCTAAGTCGAGACAGACAATAAATTTAAATTAAATAATATTAAATTAAACCAAAAAACCCCAAGCCCACGCACATCTAATTCGAATAAAACACAAGACAGTATGTTAGTAATATTTTGTTATTATTTTGAGCAGACGACAAATAAGCGCGTAAATCAATGGATTACCAAAATACGACGTACCATCATCAGAGTGTACGAGAAACAAATTATTTCCTTCTTGAGTCCCTAATAAAAACAAAATAAAATAACCACATTAACGCAAAATACGTGTAAGTTTAAATGGCAAAAGTCGGCTCACAGCTGTGCACGAATGTCTACCACGTCACATATTTAAATACCCGTACCTACCACGAAACTGCACGAATGTCTGACACGTCACATATTTAAATACCCGTACCTACCACGAAACTGCACGAATGTCTGACACGTCACATATTTAAATACCCGTACCTACCACGAAACTGCACGAATGTCTGACACGTCACATATTTAAATACCCGTACCTACCACGAAACTGCACGAATGTCTGACACGTCACATATTTAAATACCCGTACCTACCACGAAACTGCACGAATGTCTGACACGTCACATATTTAAATACCCGTACCTACCACGAAACTGCACGAATGTCTGACACGTCACATATTTAAATACCCGTACCTACCACGAAACTGCACGAATGTCTACCACGTCACATATTTAAATACCCGTACCTACCACGAAACTGCACGAATGTCTGACACGTCACATATTTAAATACCCGTACCTACCACGAAACTGCAACGAATGTCTACCACGTCACATATTTAAATACCCGTAACCTACCACGAAACTGCACGAATGTCTGACACGTCACATATTTAAATACCCGTACCTACCACGAAACTGCACGAATGTCTGACACGTCACATATTTAAATACCCGTACCTACCACGAAACTGCACGAATGTCTGACACGTCACATATTTAAATACCCGTACCTACCACGAAACTGCACGAATGTCTGACACGTCACATATTTAAATACCCGTACCTACCACGAAACTGCACGAATGTCTGACACGTCACATATTTAAATACCCGTACCTACCACGAAACTGCACGAATGTCTGACACGTCACATATTTAAATACCCGTACCTACCACGAAACTGCACGAATGTCTCACACGTCACATATTTAAATACCCGTACCTACCACGAAACTGCACGAATGTCTGACACGTCACATATTTAAATACCCGTACCTACCACGAAACTGCACGAATGTCTCACACGTCACATATTTAAATACCCGTACCTACCACGAAACTGCACGAATGTCTGACACGTCACATATTTAAATACCCGTACCTACCACGAAACTGCACGAATGTCTGACACGTCACATATTTAAATACCCGTACCTACCACAAAACTGCAACAGCAGATATTGAAGCGGACGGCAGACTCTTGTAAACCGTCAGGAGACGCCAAAAATAGATGACAGTCGAGATGCCACTGCAGTTGCAACTTTTGCATAATGCTTTTTGAAGACAGGGACAGAGATGAGGGTGTAAATCACGGAAGGGAGGGGAGCAATAAAGGGGTGGTCTAAGAAATGCACGAGGAAGTCAAGAAATTGGAGTAGGTATAGAAGAGGTGGGTGGCAGGTTGGGGTGGGAGGGGGGCGAAATAATGTGTGTATGTGATAAAAACGAGAAGAGACAAGGCAGGAGAGAAATGTAACGGTGTGGGTTGGAATAGGGAATTGGAGAGGTGGTGGGGGGGATTTCTTTTGAGTCAAGAAATGGCACAAAGCAGAGGAAATGGGCGAAATGTTTGTTTTGATCATTGAATTACCGCATAACGCAGAAACAACACAAACATGGCATAGATCCAATTATCTTGTGAGTCCTTCCGCTCCGAAAGGCCATCAGTCGACAAAGTCAGCGCGGTACAAAAGACATAAGTGCTCACATGTTTTGGAACTGTGTATTATGCTGGTCCTTTTTGTTTTGCCAGAAAACACTGACTGCACTTCATCTCTCTTCGTTTGCTAGGCCTAAGATGAATGTTGCCGATCCCAGTGGCCGTGCGGTCTAAGGCGTGGGTCTGCGGCCGCTCGCTTACTGGGATTGTGGGTTCGAATCCCACCGGGGGCATGGATGTATGTCTCTTGTAAATGCTGTGTGTTGTCAGGTAGAGGTCTCTGCGACGGGCTGGTCCCTCGTCCAGAGGAGTCATACCGAGTGTGGTGTGTCTAATGTGTGTGATCGTGAAGCCTCGAAAAATAAGGCGGCCTAGGCCCCCAAGGGGCTGTCAAGCCATTAAAAAAAAAGATGAATGTTATGCAGAGGTTATTAACACATAATAGGGAAAGGCGACATCAGTGAAAAGGAATAAATGAGGGTCGACTGGACAAGCAGGCACGTGTAACGCATAAGAGATGAGAAATGCCAACAAAATTTTCGTCGGGAAATGCACTCTGTATGCGGAACGTATATTTTAAGCATGTTATAATAAAATACGAGCTTTAAATTGTTAAAAACTAGAATTGTTGCCAAGGATTATGAAGGTCGTACATATCAACAGAGCAGTAGTCTACATAAACGTATTCTACAATAACATTGACGTAGAAGCAGCGCCTCACACTCAACGCCCGCCTTAACATTAGTGTTCATATTAAAACTAAGACAATATCCATCGCACTGCGCAAGCCCAGCCCTCTTAACGATTGCAAGTGAACTTCTATTGAAGTGTGTCGAGATGAAACCCTATTAACTATACGATTTGCGGTGTGTCAAACAGGTGAGTGGTCAGCTTCACGCTACGGCCGCTTTATCCCCGGGAGAAGAACTGGAGCTGGGCAGACTTCACAGAAGGTATGGAAATTTTGGAGAAAGAATACCCCTTCCTTCTGTCGGGAATAGAACAGGAATTCCTGGGTTGTCCAGCCAACGCCCTAGTCCCTGTAATACCGACTGAGCTATTCAGGCTATGTAATCACGGTAAACAAGAACAAAAAAAAGCACTGAAGTGGTGAAAATTCATTAAAGATTTAAATAAAAAATTAAATTCAATTGTATTTAAAGATCCAGTCCGTACCGCGCAGTAAACACACTATCTCAGTTATACAAACCAGTCAGTTAATGCTGTACAGTGAAATAATCGCTTTGTTCTGAGATCCACACAAAACACATAAATACAGTCCGTACCGCGCAGTAAACACACGCCGTCTCAGTTATACAAACCAGTCAGTTAATGCTGTACAGTGAAATAATCGCTGTTTGTTCTGAGATCCACACAAAACACATAAATACAGTCCGTACCGCGCAGTAAACACACTCCGTCTCAGTTATACAAACCAGTCGGTTAATGCTGTACAGTGAAATAATCGCTGTTTGTTCTGAGATCCACACTAAACACATAAATACAGTCCGTACCGCGCAGTAAACACACTCCGTCTCAGTTATACAAACCAGTCAGTTAATGTTGTACAGTGAAATAATCGCTGTTTGTTCTGAGATCCACACAAAACACATAAATACAGTCCGTACCGCGCAGTAAACACACTCCGTCTCAGTTATACAAACCAGTCAGTTAATGTTGTACAGTGAAATAATCGCTGTTTGTTCTGAGATCCACACAAAACACATAAATACAGTCCGTACCGCGCAGTAAACACACTCCGTCTCAGTTATACAAACCAGTCAGTTAATGCTGTACAGTGAAATAATCGCTGTTTGTTCTGAGATCCACACAAAACACATAAATACAGTCCGTACCGCGCAGTAAACACACTCTGTCTCAGTTATACAAACCAGTCAGTTAATGCTCTATAGGGAAAAATTGCTGTTTGTTCTGAGATCCACATGGTGGTACATAAAGTAACCACTGGGCCTTGAAGAGTTATGCCGCGCGTTCAACCGAAAATCCAAGTGTCGAAACAGGCACTCCCGAATACGGCGAAAGACGCTAACTACCCTACAGTGACGCCTGTTAAACCTGTCTGCCCTAAGCTGCAGCTGTATTAACTACAAACTACAAGCTACAATCTACAAGCTACAATCTACAAGCTAACCGCCGCACAATACATCATGTTCGGGCTCTGCCTCGTTCTTCACATCTCAAGTGCCTTCGAAAGAACTCCATAACTTCATTCATTTACCCCAGCAGCTCGATACGGGGGGGGGGGGGGGGGGTTGTATAGTTGCAACTTCCCTCTTAGAGCACTACCAACAAATCAGGCGGGGTGGGGGCTTCCAACTTTTCACACTTTTCTTTGAAATTTTCTAAATGATGTCTGGGTTCATTCATTTTCTCGACTGTCGAGGGATTTACATTAATCAAAAGGTCATTAACCGCACTACATAAATTTAAAGCTACCGTCCTACAAGCTACTATAAGCTTACAGTTTTTATCACTGCATCCTTCTTGCGGCAACAGCTGTGTTCAGGAGCATGATAAGGAAATGTAGCACGCATTCTTGCTTTCCTTCCGAACTCAAATACAGGATTAAACTAACTCCATGGAGCAGAGTCCTTCTTGAGAAGCTAACAGGTCGTCAGCTAGTCAAGAAATTCCCCGCGTTTTATGGAACCCGAAGGTTCATTACCGCACTCACAAGAGCTCGCCACCTGTCCCTATCCTGATTAAGGATTAAGGAAAAATTTAAATAACAGTTCTGTCAAGTAGAAAATAAGTTTAAATGCATGCAGTTTGGGTTCTTTGTTTTGAGCTCTAAGAGAAGCAGTTCACATTTAACTGTCCTGCTACCCCACGGCATTTCCACTTAGTCTCCGCTACAGCTGAGGTAGTTATCATATAGTGGGACGAGCTTTTGTATTCCCTGATGATCTCAGTCTATGTCCTGCGTAATCAGCCATCGTGTCACAACTGTTTTCCACCTCGAGATGATCTTTAAATTTTGGGTACCAAAATCTTGCTCCAACGCTCGAAACAGGCGATAATTGGAACGCCACAAATTCCGCTGATATAATCACAGTCAGTGCAGGTTCGTAAGTTACGCAATAAAACGTCACGTAAACTTATTTTGTGACAAACCCTCGTAATGTGTTGGACGTCATGCATATCTAATTCAAACAAATTTTAATTACGAACCACGATTATGATATATAAAATAAATTATATATTAATTACAAATCTGTGCTGTAAATACAAGAATATTTTTCCTTTTAAGAGTTGAATGGTGCAATAAATATAAAATAATATTTAATCGCGTTCTTTTGTTTACCTACAGCGCAGTAGTTCCAACCAATCCATCACGATGTTACATTATCCGATTTTTTTTGCTTTATTTACCGACGTTTCGGCAACACAAATTATACTGTGCCCACAGTAAATAATTAGTGGTTGATTAACTAAAAGTGATTTGGAAGTGTTCGTGCCCTAATAGGACTGAGGAAAACCACGGAAAAGTCTGTCAGGATAACCGGTTTAGAACCGAGTTTCGAACCCGGTATCATCCCAGTACACATGAGTAGGGTTACCGCTAAAGTAGCCTGCTCGGATATGCATTGTAAAATTTAACGACGTTTCGGCAACACAAATTATACTGTGCCCACGGTAAGTAATTAGTGGTTGATAAATTAGAAGTGATTTGGAAACGTTCGTGCCCTAATAGAAGAAGGAATGAGGAAAATCACGAAAAAGTCTGTCAGGATAGCCGGTTTTAGAGCCGAGTTTCGAACCCGGTATCATCCGAATACCAATCATTAGGGTTACCGCTATAGTAGCCTGCTCGGATATGCATTGTAAAATGAGTCCAACAGCCCTATACAGAATGAAGTTTTCAGTGTACTAAATGGCCGGTCGCAAGGGCGGTCAGTACTCTCGTTAAGTAGCAACAGAATTGTTATCCATTCCCTGTTAACTGAGATTGACTTACGTGTGGGACGGCTACACAGTTCTACTGCTGACGAAAAGCTGCGTTTTGAACCTGTCACTGAACAACACCGAATTCTTGCCAAATATAATTTACCGCAAACAGCTGAGGAATAACAGCCCGCTGTTCGATCAGCTACCCACTTTCATTCCTTACTCTCTTTTTTTTCCTGAGTCACCGAGTTATATCTTTCGGAAGAAACATTGTGCCCATTCTATAAAATCAGTTCAGAATCCCCCCAAGCTTTCCCACTTACTCTGACACATTCCCATGCAGCAGCCTAGCCACAAACAGGATTCTCTTCTCTCTAACAGTGCGAGAAGTTCGCATTTTATTTCATCACTGAAACCTCTGAATAAAAAACAGCCACGACAGCTCAGTCGGTATAGTAACCGGCTACGGACTGGATGATCGTCGACTCCGGTTTCAATCCTCAACAGTACGAACAGATTAATCTCTAACCCAAAACGCCCAAACCGGCTGTGGGAACCACCTAACCTCCTACTCAATGGGTAACGGGGTAAAGCTGCCGAGGCGTGAAGCTACCCACCCAATTCTCTAGTACCGATGTTGGTGTAGGTAGAGACATACTTCCACCCTCCCTCTGCCTTCGTGGTAGGATTCTTAATTGGGCAGGCGATAAAAATTACTATCGTTAAATTTTTTTTTTCCAATGGCTCGACAGCCCCTTGGGGGCCTAGGCCGCCTCATTTTTTGACGCTTCACGATCACACACTTTAGACACACCACACTCGGTAGGACTCCTCTGGACGAGTGGACCAGCCGTCGCAGAGACCTCTACCTGACAACACACAACACTCACAACAGACAGACATCCATGCCCCCGGTGGGATTCGAACCCACAATCCCAGTAAGCGAGCGGCCGCAGACCCACGCCTTAGACCGCGCGGCCACTGCGATCGGCTCGCTATTATTAGTAGTAGTATTATTAGTTGTACACTTGCGAAAATTCGCACGTAGAAGCAGTAAAATATTTAATAAACAAAAATTAAATTCTAAAAGGTTTTGACGATGGTATATACCATTGTGAACCACCTGTTTGTTGGACTTTGTCCATCGACTTTAATGTGAACAAAATATAAAATGTAAAATATAAAAATATATAAAAATCTAAAATTCACTACGTTTCGGAAGATGGCTCTTCTTCCGTCTTCAGGCCTGACGATGGACAAAGTCCAACAAACAAGTGGTTCACAAAAATTACAGCATCGTAATTTTAAGGAATATTAAAATATTATACTTGCTAATTGCTTGATGCTGGGTAATTTCTTTGGGAGATCAACGGATCATAAGCAACGTGTAAATGAACATGAAATGTTAGCTTCCCTTGGCCTCCGCTTGAGGCAGCACTGTCAATTTTTAACTTTAGCCTCTTTTGTTAAAAAACATTTTTTTGAGAAGGAATTAATGAAAAAAAGGAGACTGCCACAATGCCGAATCATAAGCTTTCTAAAAGTGTCTGTCTTCAAACAAACTCGTTCCGTACTTCAGTAAAACACGATGCCACAAATAATCTTACCGTGCTAATATACGTGATCATTATTATTATAATTCCTTTATCTTATCATATTTTGTAAAGGATTTTGTGCTTCCGTCAATTACGAGAGTGCGAGCCGCCAGGTATCACCGTGAAGATGCGGGTTCCATCCCAGGCCAGTTCGTGTGTGATTGATAGCGGACAGAGTTGGACAAGTTTTGCGCCGAGTACTTCCGATTTCCCCTGCCAGTATCATTCCACAAACATTACATGTCCACATTTAATTCACCTATAACCAACCTTATATAATCTTAGCAACTGACAGTGTTGTTGAATACAACACACTTAAAAGAAGAGACTGTAGAGTTTGAGATTTTGAGGTTCTCACAGCAGTATTGCTGAGGATTCGGGTCTTCGTGGATGTGACGTTGCTGTTTCGTTGGGATAAGTCGTTACCGACGTTTCGAAGGATTGTGATATCTTCATCGTCAAGGGAAAGCATTACAAACAGAACCATCGTAAACCACTCATACGACACAGCATAACATCCCAGAAGACCTTAATCTTCAGACTATACGGTGCCACACGCAACAACATCTCAGTCGCTATGTGTACGTCAATCACACACACGTGCGTAGCTGCACCCGGCCAGTTGCCAGGACTGCGTGCAGTTATCCCTGTATTATATCTTCGTTATACTGCCTAATTATACAGGTGAGGTGTTATGACAGAGTGACAGAGACAGAGAGGCCGACGTACAATACAAGGGCGTGGTTCAAGGCGGCAGCAGGTGGGTTTGCACAGGTAATTGTTTTTGTATGCTGCCATCTACCGAGATTTAAGAACTTATCCCTTTCATGCAAGTTGTAATACCCAAGTTTGAACGTTGCAAACAAGGTGCGTCTTTTTTGCTTCGCAGGAAGAGATTAGAAAGGCTGGGTGTTTGTACGCTACATAGTGGAGGGAGATACCAATTCTTGTTCCCCTATCCAAAGGTCTATAGACACAGTTTTTGTCTGGTTAAAGTATGCTCCACTGTATTACACGGTTTACTAACTCTCTGCCTGATCGCTGAAAGTTCAGTCAGTATCCTGCATTGTTTTACAATAACATCAAATTTACACTTCCGAAACTTGAGGTCACCAGAGCAGTAATGATGAAAATCCAAGCCTTCTGGCATGTTACGCCGTGCCAACTGGTAAACAGTTATCGACGTTTCGGAGAAGTGTAGTGTCACTCTCTTAAGGGTCAAGCATTTCAAACTCTGCTTGAAATGCTGGATCGTGACGGTACAGGCGCTATGCTCCTCCGAAACGTCGGTAACTACAAGTCGACACGGCATTGGAAAGCAGAAGAACAGAATCTAGATCAAATCTTCTGAGGCGACCATTGATCATTCCCTGATGAAGGAGACGGAGATGATCTTCGAAACGCTGGACTTGTTTCACGCGAATGGAAGCCCGAGAATATTTTATCAACAGACACTAAAATAGTAACGGGAGAGGAATTACGTAATTAGGATCTTAATTTTTTATCATACATACACCGAATATTATACCATGGTAATCAAATTAACCATAATGACATAAAGGGAAATATAGGGCGCATGGGAGAGTTGAGAAATGCACGAGGAATTTAGGTCGGAAAAACTAAAGCTACAAGGCACAAGCATAGACTAGAAGATAATATTAAAATGGATATCAAAAGTAGCATGAAAATATATGAACTGGATTCACGTCATTCCGATAGGGTTAATGGGTGGGCTCAATTTTAAATTTGTTATTTGTTAATTGGTAAAATTATATATTGTTGGTGATGAATTAATATAATACACTGGTCAAATGATAGACGGGGAAAACGCAAAGTAGTCGGAGAAAAATTTGTCCAATGTGATTTTGCCCATCACAAATCCCACATGGACCAGCCTAAAACAGAATCCGGATCTCCACAATAACATGCCGGCGAGTAACCACCTGAAACATGGCACGACCGTTGGGCTTATGTATATGAGGTAATGAATCTTCTGGTTCTTCCATAAATGAGGCGGAACTGCTCTGCTAGGTGACCGAACAAAATTGCTAAAGAACAACTGTAAATGTTTTACAGGATGATAATGATCGAAAGGGCATAGCTGGTCTACACTGCAAGATGTGCCAACGTGAAACTGTCAGCGCAGTATCTGAATATCTGTACAGCTGCACCGTCTTATACAGTCATTTGAATAAAGAAGCAATATTCACGTTGATAAACATGCGACAAAACGCAAGGGGAGAAGAAATGAAAAACGGCAGGTCGGTCTATGTGACGTAAGCAGGAAATTAGACCAGTTCCAGAAACCTATAAAACACACTTCTAAAACCCCCATAAAAGTAAATGGGCCTACAACTGTCAAGCTATTCTACATCAGTACAAGACGCTTCACGACCTGCATGATAAAGACCTTTAGTGTATAGTCACACGTAAAGAAATGGTTAGCCCTGATGTAAAGTGGTCACTCTATACAGGTTGGCGCAAAAGTCAGTCGACACTCGATGTTCAACATACTGCCTCTAATGCCAAGTGACTTCATCCATCCTATATATCACCTAACATAACACTCAAGACATCTGCGTTTTTCCAACCGATTTCGTGTGATTCTTAAAGCAAATAGCGACACACTGTATATTATCTAATATAGCATTCAACATATCCGCATTTTGCCCATCTGTTTCGTGTAATTCTTAGAGGAAATGGCGACACTCTGTATATTATACCTAATTAATAACATTCAAACATATTCCGCATTTTGCCCGTCTATTTCGTGTGATTCTTAAACCAAATGGCAATTTCTTTGAAGAAATTAAGCTGTTTGTTTTCTAAGTAAAGATAAAGCGTGTTTTCTGTGAGGAAGGGACTGAATTATTAAATATATATTAAATTCATATCATATGTTAGGCCATGCCATGACGCAGGCAGTTAATCGCCGGTCTGTCACCTCGATGGTCAGAGTTCGATCTCAGGCCAGACCATTTAAGATTTGTGGTGTACAAAGTGGCAATGAAACAGGGTTTTCTTCGAGTACTTCGGTTTTCCCCTGTCAACATAGATCCACCAAAGTTTCATACTTATCTTCATCTTCATGTTGATCTTACCAGTAGGACAAATGGGCGAAGCGTTGGAACCTTCCAAAAATCAAGTTCTTTCGGATGTTGGGGTGCACTCGATATAGAAAAGTGTTTCATACTGATTTTCATTGCTGTTCTTAAGTCATTTAATAGAACTATAGTAGACACTAAACAAGCAAAGTGCCGACAGGCATCTCGTACCAGGCGGCCAAGACCTTCGCCTCAGACCGCACGGCCACCGGGACCGCCATAAACACGATTTACATTGCTCATTAAAATGACTTCCTGCTTGTATTCGTTTCGGAGGCGATTTCTGTGCACACTTTCAGTACAATATATCTCTGATCACTGCAAGTAATAAATCCTACTACGGTGTTCTGCGCATGCGTGACTTCCGAGCAGGTCGCTTAAAGACCTTAAAAGATGAAAGACTTCATTCTTCCAGAAAGCAGCGAGCTGGCTAGCGACCGGGGCGGTTTAGGCTCGGTTTCGTCTTGAGCGCTCCCATTTAAAGTACACTGTTCCACTCTTCCTTCTACACGACCATCTAGGCTCTGTCTTGCTCGTACACTTAGTCTAGAAGAGCCGTGAAGACTCGACAACTACTCACATAACCACAAAGTGTCAAAACCCAGAACACCACAGTTTTGTTTCTCACTTGATAATTGCCAGACTGTTATATATGGCAAATGTATATGATTATTTTGTTAAAGTGGTATTAAGTTAAGGTTGTTTTGGGTATATTTTGCTATAAGAGTTTTGAAATGTACAAACATGTAACTCGATAATTCCTCCTTGCCTCAGCATCACATGAGACTGACTTGGTCGGGTGAACCCCGGACCGTTCAAGGGTCGGCCTACTCACGCCAGTGTGAGTCAGTTCTGGACATCGCTTTTGGGGGAATTAACGAGAAAGAAATATGAATATGTAACTCGTGACGAGTGATTTCTTTGGAGGGGGCCACGCCCAGCGCACAAGATATATACCAGTGGGTTGCGCCCCACATCCTCTTCTCTTGTCTTCTTGTCTGCTGTGGTGACTATTACGCATCAAGGAACGCAGGCCGTGGGCGGCCTTGCTCGCGACTCGTCACACTGGGCCTGACCCTCCCGGGTACTAAACTGGAACCTCAAGTCTCTGGAAATAAAGCATTTTAAGGAAATAGCTCTTTTCCTTGCTAAACACTTCACGGCCACCACCACTTATTCGACGTTCCTGCCTGAGCTCGCTACAGAGGGCCTTCGCCGAGCACGACAACATCCACGATACGTCGTCGCAGGGCTCCGGGCACGAGCCGGGATACAACAAGACATGTAATGTTTCGTTACGCAGAAAGAAGGCACAAAACCTAAAGCACACAAAGACATGATTTTGCCTGTTCTTATGTATAAGTGCAAACCTTGGCCTCTCGCAATAAAGAAGAACACAGACCGAGGGTGTTACAGACGAGGCTGATGACGGGACACTTGGACCTAACACAGAGCAAGGAAAAGGACTGCATAACGCGGCATTACATGATTTGCACTCCACGCTAAATATTATCCAAGTGACCAAATAAACTGGGATAAGATGGGCAGGGAATGTAGAACGTATGGTATAGAAACGCATACAGCTTTTTGATTGAAAAACCTGGAGGTAAGAGGCGCTTGGAAGACCTTGATGTAGAAGCGAATAATATTAAAATGCACGTGAAATATGAAGGAAGATTTGATTGGACTTAACTGGATCAGGACAGATAAGTGTTGCGCTATTGTAAACATGGTAATGAAGTTGATGTTTCCATTAAATGCGAGAAATTTGTTTAATGAGACCCTACTAGCCCCTCAACAAGGACCCTGCACAATGAAGCTATGTAAAACAGACCTACAACTTAAGTGAGAGCCAATAACAGTGTTCCCCTTTATTATGGCTTGCATTATAAGCTCATAAATGTTATTTGCAAATATATTTGGGAGCTGGAGCACACTGCATCCGGGGCCTCAGCACCTGTGGAATTCCCTGAGTTATGAGCAGTAATATCGGCAAAGTGCAATTAGTATGGCTCAGTCTGCATATGAAGAGGTGGGAAGTCGAGTGCGTGCGAAAGACGAGATAATCGAAGGAAAGAAGGATTGTGTTAGAACTACTGAAACGCATATGACGGGACATTCAGAGGACCTGAACGACGAGGAAGGAGCAAGTTCAGGGTGCTTAGATAATTGCTTTAGGCAGTGCTTTTTAAATATTTGCTCGCGTAACACCATCACAACACAAAACATGTACACGTACCACCGTCACAATACAAAACATGTACACGTACCACCGTCACAATACAAAACATGTACACGTAACACCATCACAACACAAAACATGTACACGTACCACCGTCACAATACAAAACATGTACACGTACCACTGTCACAATACAAAACATGTACACGTACCACTGTCACAATACAAAACATGTACACTTACCACTGTCACAATACAAAACATGTACACGTACCACGGTCACAATACAAAACATGTACACGTACTACTGTCACAACACAAAACATGTACACGTACCACCGTCACAATACAAAACATGTACACGTACCACTGTCACAATACAAAACATGTACACGTACCACCGTCACAATACAAAACATGTACACGTACCACCGTCACAATACAAAACATGTACACGTACCACGGTCACAATACAAAACATGTACACGTACTACTGTCACAACACAAAACATGTACACGTACCACCGTCACAATACAAAACATGTACACGTACCACCGTCACAATACAAAACATGTACACGTACCACTGTCACAATACAAAACATGTACACGTACCACCGTCACAATACAAAACATGTACACGTACTACTGTCACAACACAAAACATGTACACTTACCACCGTCACAATACAACACATGTACACGTACCACTGTCACAATACAACACATGTACACGTACCACTGTCACAATACAACACATGTACACGTACCACTGTCACAATACAAAACATATACATGTACCACGGTCACAATACAAAACATATACACGTACCACGGTCACAATACAAAACATGTACACGTACCACTGTCACAAAACAAAACATGTACACGTATCACTGTTACAATACAAAACATGTACACGTACCACTGTTACAATACAAAACATGTACACGTACCACTGCCACAATACAAAACATGTACACGTACCACTGTTACAATACAAAACATGTACACGTACCACTGTTACAATACATGCACACGTACCACTGTCACAATACAAAACATGTATGCTTACCATTAGATATTGCAAATATTAACGCCTACTTTCATGATACTGGTCTTTCGGGATGTTTCGCTGGTTGACAGATTTGAAGTCTTCAAACCTGTCAACCAGCGAAACAACACTGTGGAAACCTCATATTCCGCAATTGCTAATTTTCTAATTTTAGGCGATTAGATAAAGGAGAAGAATCTGTATTTATATCCGAACAATTAAATAGTATCTTGGTATGCACTATACAGATGCTTTTCTCTACATTACAACACATTTTAAACAGTTTTAATAGTGAAATTAACTTTTCTAAAGTTTAATTTAAAAAATAATTCCTTCGAACACCACCAGTGGTACGTGTACCACCGTTTCAGAAGCACTGGATTAAGGTAATGCAAAGGGATACCAATAGACTCAATAAGATCTTCAGATGCTGATTGTCTTGAAATTTTCCGCCTTTTATGGAAATCGAATGCTCATTACCGTGATAACAAAAGTCCTCTATAAGCCACATGGATACCGTTTACATCCTCACACACTAATTGACAGAGAGAGAGAGAGAGAGGTAGACGAGGAAGACCGGACTGACGACTTGGTAAGTCGGTGTCTTTCATGGAAGTTACCCAGGGCCAGAGCAAAGCTTACTAATTTGGGTGTTCAGAGAAATGAGATGTTAATTCACACAACACCGGAACATACGTGACAAAACTTTAACGTAGAGAGGTAATAATAGTACTAGAAAAGTAGGTGGAAAGGACAAATATTGGAAGAAATAATAACAAGGGGAGAAGAGCCTTAGTTCCCAGAGCCGTATGGAACACTGGATTGAGACAAGGACGACGGAATTTTAAATTTCTGGTTAGCAGTTAATTGCGTATTTCGGGAAAATAAATTGTTGTGGCTTCAGCTGCAACGAAATAAATTTTGTTAACATTATATCCCAAGGCCTGCGTGAGAAGCAAGCAGCAACATTTTGGAACTCGGAGAACTTTCCCAACATTTGCTTGAAGACAGAGAAAAGCGAAGGAAAACTCCCGTCGAGTAGTCAACTATATCACATTTAAAAATGCTGGTACTAGCTCACAGAAAACATACTGCGTGGCGATTACAAACGGTAGTGGGCTAATCGCTGTTCATTCTGGGAAACACACGAAACTCATAAATATATTTTGTGGGATAAATAAAGCGTGTTTCTTATTTCATCCCGCATTAGGCTTAGAGCCCGTGGTTTGGCGTCAAATACACTGCAACAGTTTCCTCTGCATTAAGGTTAGAAAGGTATACTATGCTGTCGAATTTACATACTCTCTCATAAAGACATTCATATCCATTTTATGCACACTGCTGATGACGTAACATCAGGTGTTACCATTAATATTCTCTGGATTCTGTCCATAGAGCCCTTCTGTGTAATTCTGAAAACAACCGATGAACAATTATCAATTCATGAATCGAGTTCTTTACAATCTAGATGCAGTGTGTTTTCTATGAGGTAAGAACTGGATTTGTACATACTGTTGATATGAACTTCAGGCTACGGACGGTTAAGCCGATCATCACCATGCACGCTGCCGGTAAACATCTTACTGTCTAAGAAATATTTAAGTGTCAAAGCGAACGAAAGAGATGCGGAAATGCAGAAAGATAAAGAAGACAAGGAAAGGAACAGAAAAGTACATGGAAATAATGGAAAGAAAATATGAAAGAAATAAGTAGAAATGAAAGGGTGGCAAAGAAGGTAAGAATAAAATGTTCATAGTTGACAAGCTTAAGGATAGATGGCACTAGTCTCGTTGTTGCGCTCGGTCTCTTCAAACTTTACTTAGAGAACGACAGTTGCCTGTCTATATTCGTACATCTTTGCCTCTTATTTTCGTTTTCCTAAAATGCTCTTCACTTTTACAACTTTCGTATCTTGACAGCCTTCTTTTACTCCAAAGATGAAGGAAAAGCCTTTTGAATAAGAAAAGTGCGTACTATATTGCCAACAGAAGCAGATATTGACGTCTGTAGAAGTTGTGTGCAAATAACTACACAGGATTGGTCCGTCAAGAGTATTCCGCGAAGTGAACTTGCTTGCATTCAATAGCACAAAATAAGTCATCCCTCTGAAAGCAAGCAGAAAATTTGAAAGATCAAGTACAAATTTCAGGAAAACTCGTCTCAATAAATCATTAGACCAACACTAATAGCCACTCAAATATGTCTTGTTATCCTAGTCACGAAACAAATTCAATTGTTAAGATTGAATTATTTGTACCAACAAATGCACTAAGACAGTTTTTTTTTCACTGTTTTCTTTATTATAAGGATGCCCCAATACGCATTTCGGCAGTTATTTTGCCATCATCAGGGGGTATTTTAAGTGAGTTTTCACATAGACCAATTCTTTGGTTACGTCATATGACGTAACCAAAGAATTGGTCTAAGACAGTTTTTTCACTGTTTTCTTTATTATAAGGATGCCCCAATATGCATTTCGGCAATTGTTTTGCCATCATCAGGGGGTATTTTAAGTGAGTTTTTACACAGACCAATTCTTTGGTTACGTCATATGACGTAACCAAAGAATTGGTCTAAGACAGTTTTTTCAATGTTTTCTTTATTATAAGGATGCCCCAATACCCCCTGATGATGGCAAAATAATTGCCGAAATGCGTATTGGGGCATCCGTATAATAAAGAAAACAGTGAAAAAACTGTCTCAGTGCATTTGTTGGTACAAATAATTCAATTATAAAAATATGCACGGTGAATATAAAGTGACGTTTATCAATTGTTAAGGTTTAGCATCAACAAATTCTACATTATGCCCACAGATTGTAATTACTTACGTCTTTTTATGGATCTCTGAACAGAGGACAGCATTAAACAGTCCGTTTTTACAACCGAGACGGAGTGTGTTTACTGCGCGGTACGAGCTGAATCTCTAAATGTAATTCAGATTAATCATAATTTTTAAAGGGTTAGTAACCTTCAGTTACAACATAAAGCTGTGCGCCACAAAAAATATTTAAGTTCATGTTTTTCCGTCTATCTCAAAAGTTTAATATATATTAATTAAAGCGCGTGTTAACAATTTTTTGTATTTATATTTGTATGTATATATAAATATCAGATGGTGTAATAATGACACATTCTATTCAGAAACACGATCACATAATGGTTCAAATATATTACATCTGATGTTCTGACAGAAACTTGGTCTATCCTGTAGACGGAAAACTCCTTAGAAACGTCGGTAAACAAATCGGAACGGCGTCGTATAGCAAAAAAAACCTGAATCGTTATATACTTGAATTACTGTATGTTAAAGTTGACAAATACGTAAAAGCCAACTATGACACTGACAAGTCAGAGATAGTAAGATGACAGTTCAGTGTAAAATTTTATCCTGCAAAAGGAGGCTGAAAATTTCTCCTACACATCGATATCAAGATATAATCACAAGTAATCAAAACTCAGAACACTGTCATCTGAAAAATCCTTGCCATGGAAATCTTAAAATTTAGATAATGTAACACAATTCATACCGTCTCATAAACACAACATAATACAGTGACTTTAAATAATTTAAATATCAGCCTACAATATGTTAGTTCAATTAATTTCTTCAAAATACGTCAGCCTCCACTTAACCTTCTGCTGATGCAGGATAACTTTTATTATACGTTTTTCTTTTACCAAATACTACACGGAGATATTGTAGAAATTACGTCCACAAACATGATCGATATACAGATAGCTTTATAACAGCGGGCAAAGTAAGCAAATATCTACATAAAGCAGAGTCCCTATTGAGTAACATTTTTATTTTTATTTTTTTTTTAATTTTCCTCCTGTCTCCCCTTGCGGAGCACAGGGCCTCCTTTCAGACGTTTCTTGGTCTGGAAGTGTGCATTCTGTAGTGTGATCAGTCCACTGACCGCACAAGTTCTACTCATCCTGATATGACTGCCAGAGCCATCTAGCAGTCAATCAGGAGACTTGGGTGAGAAATGGCCGCTGAATTTTGCTTACGAAACATCTCTATTCATGCCCGTAAGGTTCTTTTACAAGCCGTAAATCTACGACATGGGACCAACGGCTTTGCTTCCCCTCCGAAGGAAGTTGTGCTCCGGATTTTTATCACCCTTAAAAATCCATCGATCTCGGTCGGGATTGTCACTAGTCCACCGAGGGCGACATTGAGTAACATTTAGGAACCCGAAGGGTTCATTACAGCACTTACAACAGCCCGTCACTGACTCATATTCTGAGGAAGATATACTGAGGGCACAGACTCCCATCATGTTTATTTAATATCTATTTTAGTATTATTTCCTGCTATCCAAGATATTTCTTTCGTTCAGATCTTCCCATCAAAAGCCTTCATCGGCTAACAGCATGTAATTTCACAGAGCAATGACTCTTCTTTTTGTTCGGAAGAGATTTTATTCCAAGGTTCTCACAGCGGTTCTGGTGTATGATGCCGTGAAGTCTGGCTGACAGTTACTGAAGGCAGTTAAAAGCGGGGACATGAATCTCATACTAATTCGGCTATACATGTAGATAGCAACCATCCGCCTTCAGTATTCAGTCAGGCAGTGCCATCATTTCGGATGAAATTTGAGCTTCGTTAAACGCTTATGAAAACTCTCAGAGTAAACGGCGTCATATTTCACATGACCATAATCTTGAAAGTTCCAAAAACCAACCATTTTAACCAAAAATTTATCATTCCCCGGTACATCCTTACATGGAACCCCTTCCTGGCAGTCTTGATCACAGCACTTTATTTTAGAAATGTCTTCTCATTTACGATTTTTCATATTTCTTTACGATGGCCATTTAATTTGAATCCCACATTTAAATGAATAGAATAAAAACAAAATCTTTTTACTCCAGAAGAAACAAAACAGAATTAATTATGATTCTATACAGATACCGGCCTATTTGCGACGAGAAGTTTAATCTGAGTTCACGACTTTCCATTTTCATAACTTCTTTTAATGCTACATTCTCGTCTTCCTTCGTATTCTCTCAAGATCAAACGATGGAGAAGTTTAATTTTGTAGAGACGACGAAACGAACTTTGAGTCGTGCCTGCATGCCTCCTTTGCACAAGGATGGAATGAAGAACCAGCTAAGATATTTGGCTAAGACTGCTTGCTGCCTCCCCCTGCACAGCAGCCATCTAACTGTGCACGGGTATCATACATGGAAATACGTTTAGACCACGTGACCACAGGTGGCGACGTAACATGGCGTTCAACAAGTGGTACACTATTTCTTCGTCCTCTTCATGTGTTTTGCATATTCAAGTAAGGTTTAAGTACGTGACTTACGAGAAACGTACTTCGTGAAGCACAGTTGCTGAGACGGTTCACTGCCGTATTCACAATAGCATGCCACCGGTCGCAATCCTGAGCCACTTAAATATAATCCGAAATGGTACGTTGCCTGCAAGACCTCCTACTACAATTTTGTACCCATTTCTAATCTCCACAGCGCGTGCCATATGTTATACGAGTACAGGCTCGAGAATACAAAGCATGAAGCTCTTCATTATGTAATTTTCTCAATCATACTGTCACTTTGTCACTTCCTCCCACTTACATACTAATTCTCTTAGCACCAAACTGTTCCCTAACAATCGTAAACTGTTCCGCGGCTACTACTACTACTACTACTACTACTACTACTACTACTATACTACTACTACCACTACTACTCAGGTGCGCAACCAGAATTTATCCTTGTATGGGGGGGGGGGCTAACCCTGAGGCTATATAAAATTTACGTTTGATTTTAAAAATTACAACACAGCACTGTCTGCAACTGCATTTATATACATACAAATACAGCTACATGTTCCACGACTCAATCACAGTGTCATATCTTCTTTTTTTCTAATCTTATTAATTTATTTTTCAAAATTCTAAAGTACAGTCATCAGTCGATTTAAGTGGCTGATTTCGGCTGAGGGGTGAATCACGTAAAACTTCTGATATCATAATATCTACAAAACCTCTGTTTCTTAAATTTCGGCTTTGGAGGGTTTGGGGCGCTGTAGCCCGGCAGCCCCCCCTGAGTTGCGTCCCTGCTATTGCTACTGCTACTACTGCTACTACTGCTACTACTACTACTACTACTACTACTACTACTACTACTACTACTACTACTATACTGCCACCACCACAACCGTCACAAAACCTCAAAACCATTCCTACCACAAAACAATTACTACCATCACAAAGAGCCACCAACAATACTAACACAAAAACTGCAAATACTACTTCCAATACTACTACTACTACTACTAATACTAGTAATACCACATAAAAGCCGTGCATTATTCACAAACATAAGTTGCTGCTTCTGTCGCATCGCTAGCTATATCATATTATTGCTACCACTAGAGTAGCTAGCTATATCATATTATTGCTACCACTAGAGTAGCTACGTCGTATTACTAACACAGCGATATGTGTTTAAGTCTTTAGGAAATACAAACAGAGGAAACAGTTTTTAATTTAACGTATCTCAGTCAGAGGCAAGGATTACTGAAACAAGCACAGAGAGACATGCTGGGTGCTCAGATCCCAGCTGAAGAGAGGGGCCCTTTTTGAAGTTCAAAAGGAAATACAGATCACATAATTCCATGTCAATTTATTTCCCACGTGTATATAAAGGATTTAGATCTTCGTCAGGTAGAGGATCGACAAGCAGCACGTGGCTAATGACCAGGTAAAAAAACTGGTATGAAAAAAGGAGAAAACTGGTGAAAAGTTTACTTTGAACAGCTCACATCTTACGTGCCTGTCAGTCTTTACTGTTACAAACAGTAGCTGTCTTTGTAGCTGTCACCGGCGGAACACCAACACTGTGTCAAAAACATGTGTGCGTATGCACAGCTACGTGCCATCTGCTGGTCGTACTAGGTCATGTGAGGTGTCCTTTTCTGGCACGTGACGTCACTGTCTGGTTCGTAGGTACGAACGTTTTGAAGGAACGCGCTGCCTCCTTCTTCAGGGTAAAAAATGGCGCTAGCATGTTCTCCGAAATTCTGGAACCTGTCTACCAGTCCACACAAAGTTAAAATTGTCAAAATCACCGCCACGAGATACTCAAAACACACAAAACACAACACGAATTACTTTTTTAAGATTCCGTATTTACCAGTGTTTCGGAGGAATATTCTACTGTAATCTTCCGGGTAGAAAACTGTTCTGTTCTGAAAATGGAAATAGCAGACTTCTCCAAAATAGACACACGTACAGGAAACGACACGGCGTCATGTCAAAGAAGAGGCGAATCTTACTGCTCACTGCTGTGGGCCTTACATCTCAAAGAAATTAATTTCACTATTCAACCAACTGGAGTGAATAATAATAATAATAATAATAATAACGAAATATTATAACATTCACAATCAATATGGTCTCTCTTAAGTTTCTCATTTAACGACGCTGCCAGTTGGTGAGATAATAGGATGGGGAGGGGAAGCGTGGCTGGATTGATCTGGCTGAGGACAGTGACACGTAGCGGGCTCTTGTGAGCACGGTGACGAACATTCAGGTCCCAAAAATTAGGGGAATATCTTCAACTAGCTGCGGAACTGTTAGCTTCTCCAAAAGGACTGCTCCTTCGAATTAGTCAATTGCTGAGATCACCCTGTAGAGTCGGTGACAGACCAAAGAATGAGTATGGAGCATTGGTGGAATGATACTGACAGGGAAAACTGAAGTACTGGGAGAAAAACTTGTCTCAGGGCCAATCTTTCCGTCAGAAATCCCATATGTGTTGGTCTGGGATTGAAGTCGGGCTTCCACGGTGAGAGGTCGTGCAGCATGAGCCATGACACTGCCCGACGTTGGTCAAGAAACGGGAAGAAGAAAGCTAATAAACATAAGAAGCATCTAATTACAGACTGAGAAAAGAGAAGATATATTTGCTGAACCTACAAGAGTGTGTAATAAAATCCCATTTCATAATTATTTTCAAAATAAGAAAAGAAAGACATTGGTATATCAGAGTTGTGCCCCAAGAAAAATCTAACTAGCTGTACAAAAATCCACGCTTGGGTAAAATACGACAAATTCAGATAGAATTTTACGATAATAAATTTTCAATATATATAGATAAACTTGTCTAGAGAAGCATATGAAGAATGAGGGTTCTGTGCTCCAGGGCTGCTGGAACCAACTGTATTATTCTTAGCTCTCTCGTTTCCTTACAGTGTAGGCAAAAGGTACTGCAATATTAAATGCCCAAGGGGATTCCCCTTGCAACATATATAGACTACACTGCACTACACTCCAAGTTTCTACTGTAATTGGAGCAGAAAAAAACGCACAAAAAGGAAAGGAAAACTAAAAAAGAACACAAGAATAAAACCGAGAGAGAAATAAATAATATAAGAAAGATGAACGCATCAAAAGAGTCTTTTCGCTCTTCATTTCTTGTATTATGGAAATGGCTGTGTTATAATGTCACTGCGTGTTATAGGAATGCATTACAAGACATGTCCAAGGAATGTGACTCTGTTTTACATGCTTAAGGCCACGGTTAAAGCAACTACCCATGCACGGTTACATGGCGTCAACTTTACAGCACCTCACAACAGAATTACGTTTCACAGCTGATCGTTGTTATGGGTTCTTCTGTCAAAAGTGAAAATAAGCCATATGTACCGCCAGGTTTAACATTCTCAAATTCTACGTTCTGCCCACACTGTGTAATTATGTGTTTTGTGTGGATCTCAGAACAAACAGCGATTATTTCACTGTACAGCATTAACTGTCTGGTTTGTAAAACTGAGACGGCGTGTGCTTACTGCGCGGTACGGACTGTATTTGTGTGTTTTGTGTGGATCTCAGAACAAACAGCGATTATTTCACTGTACAACATTAACTGACTGGTTTGTATAACTGAGACGGAGTGTGTTTACTGCGCGGTACGGACTGTATTTGTGTGTTTTGTGTGGATCTCAGAACAAACAGCGATTATTTCACTGTACAGCATTAACTGTCTGGTTTGTAAAACTGAGAGCGGAGTGTGTTTACTGCGCGGTACGGACTGTATTTATGTATTTTGTGTGGATCTCAGAACAAACAGCGATTATTTTACTGTACAACATTAACTGACTGGTTTGTATAACTGAGACGGAGTGTGTTTACTGCGCGGTACGGACTGTATTTATGTGTTTTGTGTGGATCTCAGAACAAACAGCGATTATTTTACTGTACAACATTAACTGACTGGTTTGTATAACTGAGACGGAGTGTGTTTACTGCGCGGTACGGACTGTATTTATGTGTTTTGTGTGGATCTCAGAACAAACAGCGATTATTTCAGTACAGCATTAACTGACTGGTTTGTATAACTGAGACGGAGTGTGTTTACTGCGCGGTACGGACTGTATTTATGTGTTTTGTGTGGATCTCAGAACAAACAGCGATTATTTCACTGTACAGCATTAACTGACTGGTTTGTATAACTGAGATGGAGTGTGTTTACTGCGCGGTACGGACTGTATTTATGTACAGTGTATATTAACACTTTAAAGCCCAGTGGTTACTATAGGTACCACCATGTTTAACATTCACAAATTCTACGTTCTGCCCACGCAGTGTATTTATGTGTTTTGTGTGGATCTCAGAACAAACAGCGATTATTTCACTGTACAGCATTAACTGACTGGTTTGTATAACTGAGATGTAGTGTGTTTACTGCGCGGTACGGACTGTATTTATGTGTTTTGTGTGGATCGCAGAACAAACAGCGATTATTTCACTGTACAGCATTAACTGACTGGTTTGTATAACTGAGACGGAGTGTGTTTACTGCGCGGTACGGACTGTATTTATGTGTTTTGTGTGGATCTCAGAACAAACAGCGATTATTTCACTGTACAACATTAACTGACTGGTTTGTATAACTGAGACGGAGTGTGTTTACTGCGCGGTACGGACTGTATTTATGTGTTTTGTGTGGATCTCAGAACAAACAGCGATTATTTCACTGTACAACATTAACTGACTGGTTTGTATAACTGAGACGGCGTGTGTTTACTGCGCGGTACGGACTGTATTTATGTGTTTTGTGTGGATCTCAGAACAAACAGCGATTATTTCACTGTACAACATTAACTGACTGGTTTGTATAACTGAGACGGAGTGTGTTTACTGCGCGGTACGGACTGTATTTATGTGTTTTGTGTGGATCTCAGAACAAACAGCGATTATTTCACTGTACAACATTAACTGACTGGTTTGTATAACTGAGACGGAGTGTGTTTACTGCGCGGTACGGACTGTATTTATGTGTTTTGTGTGGATCTCAGAACAAACAGCGATTATTTCACTGTACAACATTAACTGATTGGCTTGTATAACTGAGACGGAGTGTGTTTACTGCGCGGTACGGACTGTATTTATGTGTTTTTGTGTGGATCTCAGAACAAACAGCGATTATTTCACTGTACAGCATAACTGACTGGTTTGTATAACTGAGATGGAGTGTGTTTACTGCGCGGTACGGACTGAATACTTAAATATAATTCATGTTCATTTTAGTTTTCAAAGTACGTATCAGTGCACAACTGACAATTGTAAACTCCGTGTCTATCCCATCGAAAGTCCAATGCTTCAAACTACTGAAAAACTTTCGATTAATTTCAGTAAGAGTTAAATAAATGATAATGATCTCAACATAACAGTTACATAGCAGGCACAAAGGTTCAGCAAAGCTGTGCTCACGTCACTTTTCAAACTTAAATTCTCAATGAATATATCAGCTTTTATATGCATGCTACATCCCCAACTGTCTTATCCTTATTGATTTTTTATCACAGTAATATTTTGTGCTGAATGAAACAGTCAGCCTTTCATCCTTACGTCGGTCAGGGCGTACATGATTTTACTCAGACACTTCTATAGAGAATGACTAAATAAATAAAAAATGTTACTAGTCTACATGAAGAGATTTCCAAGTAGAGAAATATCAAAAGACTATTTTTTCTTACACGATTCTTCAGACTACAGTAGTAGGTCCTTAAAGTGAAGAAAGTCCACACGTACATATGCATTACATTGCGCAACGCGGGAAGAAATTTCTTAGCTAAATGTGACTTGTGGGTCACGCATGCTTCAAACAACTGAAGTACACTGCTATCGCGAAATTACAGACAGAAAAAAAAATACACAAGTACGTTAATAATGCATGGTTATTCCTGCTTAGCATATGCCAAGGAAATGTCTTTCTTGCATGTACAGAAAACAGGAATTCTGAAAATGTAATAAAGAAGGAGTTCCTTCCTGGGATAAGAATATCCGGGGGTATGGGGGGTGAGGAAAGTGTTACGGGAGAAATATAATTATTCTGTAATTCTGTGTTCTGTAAACATCAAAAGAAAAGGGAAACGCAGTATAATTTGCAATGCTAATTCTGTACGTTTTAGGTTGCTGTTTGGCAGTAGAAATTAACTTCACAGCGCGCGCAGTATATGTCTATGCACTAGAACACGAGGCTGAAGACACAAATATCAGTCTGGCTCACCAATCGAAAAGATACTCGAGTCTAACCTCACTTTACTAAAATTTACGAATAAACTGCAAACTCTAAATTCGCAGTTTTGAAATTAGTAGATAATAATAAAAAACTACATTTATAAAATTTGGAACAAAAGAGTCACAGTTGTCTGAGTTGATAAATTTATTTAGTGTGAATAATATGTAAACATTTCTAAAACATGGCATTTTTAGGAAACAATTAACTAAAAATACAGTTCCATTCAATCCTTATAAACAAACTTTAACATACACAAAGAACCTGTAGAGCAGAGGTGCCCAAATTAAAGATAAATTCTAGGAAGCACCCCAAAATTCTAGAAAATTACAAAAATTTCCACACAATTCGTTTATAACAGACATTACGTAATATCACACATCTCTTTGACCAACAAATCCACACTTATTATTCTTAGTTATGCAATAAAATTTACCGTAAAACTAATCCGACATATTTCGAATTCCTATTTTGGGATCATCATCAGGGATTTGGGATTGTGAATTACACAAATTACAAATCAACAATAATGGTATATTTTAAAGTACAAAAGTTAAAATGTAGGATATCTCAGTTCTTTTCTGGGTCCACTGTGAATCAGAAGTTGTGTGTCTACGTGTAGAAGGCCAGGACAGTGTGCATTTGCTGGTTAAATGCAGGTATGACTAATATGAAGATTACGTAATATATTTCACTTTACGTAAATTTTATTATTATTCGTTGCTCGTTTCGTGAACATATGCTGGGGGAAAACTAAATTATATATGACTACTCTAAATGCAAGGGTCGTAATGAAATAATCCCGAAAAACAATTGAAATACAATTACCGCCATAAATTGTTTAGCTGCGGAAACACAATGTTACACAGTTACAAGCTACAAATTGGCACAGTTTTAATGTGTACCTGACAGGAGAAGAGTGCGGACTTATTATCGGGTTACATGAACACGTGTACAGGTAAACACAATTAGTGATCAACAGCCCGATTTATTATCGGGTTACATGAACACGTGTACAGGTAAACACAATTAGTGATCAACAGCCCGATTTATTATCGGGTTACATGAACACGTGTACAGGTAAACACAATTAGTGATCAACAGCCCGATTTATTATCGGGTTACATAAACACGTGTACAGGTAAACACAATTAGTGATCAACAGCCCGATTTATTATCGGGTTACATGAACACGTGTACAGGTAAACACAATTAGTGATCAACAGCCCGATTTATTATCGGGTTACATGAACACGTGTACAGGTAAACACAATTAGTGAACAACAGCCCGATTTATTATCGGGTTACATGAACACGTGTACAGGTAAACACAATTAGTGTTCAACAGCCCGATTTATTATCGGGTTACATGAACACGTGTACAGGTAAACACAATTAGTGATCAACAGCCCGATTTATTATCGGGTTACATGAACACGTGTACAGGTAAACACAATTAGTGATCAACAGCCCGATTTATTATCGGGTTACATGAACACGTGTACAGGTAAACACAATTAGTGATCAACAGCCCGATTTATTATCGGGTTACATGAACACGTGTACAGGTAAACACAATTAGTGATCAACAGCCCGATTTATTATCGGGTTACATGAACACGTGTACAGGTAAACACAATTAGTGATCAACAGCCCGATTTATTATCGGGTTACATGAACACGTGTACAGGTAAACACAATTAGTGATCAACAGCCCGATTTATTATCGGGTTACATGAACACGTGTACAGGTAAACACAATTAGTGATCAACAGCCCGATTTATTATCGGGTTACATGAACACGTGTACAGGTAAACACAATTAGTGATCAACAGCCCGATTTATTATCGGGTTACATGAACACGTGTACAGGTAAACACAATTAGTGATCAACAGCCCGATTTATTATCGGGTTACATGAACACGTGTACAGGTAAACACAATTAGTGAACAACAGCCCGATTTATTATCGGGTTACATGAACACGTGTACAGGTAAACACAATTAGTGTTCAACAGCCCGATTTATTATCGGGTTACATGAACACGTGTACAGGTAAACACAATTAGTGTTCAACAGCCCGATTTATTATCGGGTTACATGAACACGTGTACAGGTAAACACAATTAGTGTTCAACAGCCCGATTTATTATCGGGTTACATGAACACGTGTACAGGTAAACACAATTAGTGATCAACAGCCCGATTTATTATCGGGTTACATGAACACGTGTACAGGTAAACACAATTAGTGATCAACAGCCCGACTGTTGTACTTAGGGGCAATAATATAAGGACAGGCCGAATAACCACTGTGAATTCAGGCCACGACAGATTCAGCAAATTAAGTGACAATTCGGTTCGTATACTCTCGTTTTCATGAAAAAGGGTACACAATGAGTACAAATATTCAGTCTAACTAACATTAATATTTTGTACAGTGACTGGGATGCGGGCTGGACGATTCGGGGTTCGAACCCCGAAACTGCCACGGGATTTCTGTCTTCTCAACAACTTGCCGAATGGCTCCGGTTCTGACCCACGCTCCTACTCAGTGAGCAGCGAAAGCTCTTTTACTGAGATAAAGCGTCCGGGGCGTGAACCTAACCACTCAATTCCATCTAGTGCCGAGTTAAGAATGAGTGGAGCTATACCTCGAAACCCACTATATACCTTCATGGCGTGGATAAGGACAACGTTGATCTCTGCTCTCTTCTGGGATTATAAGCAGCGTAGAAATTTAGTTTTGTTACCGACGTTTCGGGACAGCCTATCGGTCCCATATTCAAGGTCAAGCTTTATTCTTGAAGATGGGACGGATAGGTTGTCACAAAACTTCGGTAACTACCATTCTATGCCACGTAAAACACCAGAAGACCGCAGACCTCATTTACACCGCGGCGGAAAACTGAAACCACGCAAAGGACAACGCTGCTTTACTACGTAAAGTTGTATTAGCTTTCGTACACTGACACGCCCCTTAAGGTGACGTAATTATGCTGAAGCATGTACATAAGTACATAAGTACTTTAATTGACAAGTTTGAAATATTGTTGTATTTAGATGCGTTTGTTAAGTCGAAGTCGTCGAAAGAAGACACGGCCGTCATAATGACGTCACCAAAATTAACTGGTTTTTAAGTCACACACTGCACAGTGTAATAAGAATCAGTTTCTTGTAACAGGAAGCAGACAGTTCCAACAGACGACCCTCCGCCCGCCTTTTCTGAAACCGGAAGGTTCGTTAAACTGCTGTGTTCGTTAACTACTATTGTTCGTTAAACTACTGTGTTCGTTAAACTGCTGTGTTCGTTAAACTGCTGCGTTCGTTAAACTACTGTGTTCGTTAAACTACTGTATTCGTTAAACTACTGTGTTCGTTAAACTACTGTGTTCGTTAAACTAATGTGTTCGTTAAACTGCTGTATTCGTTAAACTGCTGTGTTCGTTAAACTAATGTGTTCGTTAAACTGCTGTGTTCGTTAAACTGCTGTGTTCGTTAAACTAATGTGTTCGTTAAACTACTGTGTTCGTTAAACTACTGTGTTCGTTAAACTACTGTGTTCGTTAACTACTATTGTTCGTTAAACTACCGTGTTCGTTAAACTACTGTATTCGTTAAACTACTGTGTTCGTTAAACTACTGTGTTCGTTAAACTACTGTGTTCGTTAAACTACTGTGTTCGTTAAACTACTGTGTTCGTTAAACTACTGTGTTCGTTAAACTACTGTGTTCGTTAAACTACTGTGTTCGTTAAACTACTGTGTTCGTTAAACTACTGTGTTCGTTAAACTACTGTGTTCGTTAAACTACTGTGTTCGTTAAACTACTGTGTTCGTTAAACTATTGTGTTCGTTAACTACTTGTTCGTTAAACTACTGTGTTCGTTAAACTACTGTGTTCGTTAAACTACTGTGTTCGTTAAACTACTGTGTTCGTTAAACTACTGTGTTCGTTAAACTACTGTGTTCGTTAAACTACTGTGTTCGTTAAACTACTGTGTTCGTTAAACTACTGTGTTCGTTAAACTACTGTGTCCATAACAGCGTGCAGAAATACAAGCATTTGTCATTTATTGACTTAAAACATGAAAAGTCGATACAACACAGAGCTTATATTTGGTGCGATTTCAGGTTCCGATGGCAGCTGCTATGAACATTACGCCGTTCAGTTTGGTAGAAGGGTACCAACTTTTCGAGGAACTTGCTGTCTCCATCCACAAACTAAAAAAGCAGACAGGAAAGCAACATGTTCCTTCGAAACGTCGGTACAGATCTACCAAACAACACGCCGTCTCTTCCCAGAAGACGGCAATGTGCAATCAGTGGACACGATCGGAAATGACGGTCATAAATGACATTACAGTACAGTATGTCGCTGTGCTGTCGTCGGCGAATAGGACAAAGGATGGGTCACGTCTTCTTTAGAATGCACAATGAAGCTTGGTTTTGTGTAAAGCCTGAGGAAAATCCACTAAAACCGTGACTAGCACTGTCAAAATGCACGGATTTCCGATGCAGTTGTTCCACTGCGCGGAAACAGGTTAGCTATTGCTGCACGAACTGATAGGAAATATAAAACCGTACAGCCACAGAGTCACAGACGAGTAGAGCGTTCTGTGTCAGAGGGAATATTAAAACTGTGAAAAGATAATGAAGTTTGAAGCAACTTAATTAGTTACGCCACAATAACAAACAGTCGCACAATAAAGGGGAAAAACGCTACAAACAGCTGTATAAGACAAACCAAACAGCACATTAAGAATGCAAGAAGTTACAAAGGCGATAAAGTGAAAAACAGTACAATTAAATGTAACAAGTGTCAACGGCGAAAATAACAATATAACAACGCTGAATGAATAAAATATAATTGGCAATAGCACAGCTATGTTCGGGACAAATGTAATGCTTTGTAAATTACGTACAAGTAAGTTTATATTAACTTCACTGCTACTTTGAAATGCCTTGTACAGATGGCGGTGGCCGGGGGTCTAAGGCGTGGGACTGCAGCGCTCGCTTGCTGGATTGCGGTTCGATTCCTGCCGGGGGCATGGATATCTATCGCTTATGAGTGTTATGTTTTGTAAGGTAGAGGTCTCTGCGACGGGCCGATCACTCGTCCAGAGGAGTCCTACCGAGTGTGGTTGTGTCTGAGTGTGATTGTGAAGCCACGATAATGGGGAGGCCCTGGCCCACTAGGGGCTGTTGCACCATGAAAAAAAAAAATCCTTGCAGATAATGGCATGAAGTCGATGTATATAGACAGGATATGTACTGATGATTTGTTTAGGCAGAACTTCTCTGTCTAGCCTATAGGCAATAAAAAGCTATAATTGGTGTATTGTGAATTATACTGCAGCCACACTTTTCAATGCGTACAGGATTAAGATCACCTGTTGAAACCTGTTGTTTGTTGTTCCTTTGCACTACAGCCTTATGTGGGCTTGGGCATCCCGAAGGTTTCCTGGTCGGTAAGTGTGCATTCTGTAGTGAGTGACCAGCTCAATGACCGCACAAGTTTTTGCTCAATCCTGATGTGTCTGCCAAAGCCATCTGGCAGGCAGTCATGAGACTTGAATTTTGAATTTATGCCCGAAGGTTCTTTTACATGCCGTAAATCTACGACATGGGACCGACGGCTTTACTTCCCCTCCGAAGGAAGTGGTGCTCCGGATTTTTATCGCCCTAAAAAATCCATCGCCCTCGGTCGGAATCGAACCCGCGAACCTTGGGTCCAGTGGCGAGCACGCTAACCACTAGTCCACCGAGGGCGACTGTTGAAACCTGTAAATTACTTTATAAACCAGCAGTCGTGTCCACCATGCTGTCACAAAACGGAATGATTGCTGGAATACAGGATGTATGCAAAATGCTTGGATAAACTCAAGAGCTGACTTCCTCACACCAAAACAAGGGGGAGGGGGGGGGGGGAAGTCCATCTGAATATATGTCCGTAAACACTTAGTTTTCGAAGTAAACCCCCCATAATCCTTCACATTTTTATCTGTGGGAACACTTAAAACCCCTAGTGTATTCATTCCAACTGAAAATAAAGAGACACTTCACAGATGCATTCTGGACGCCTGTCAAATAATTCACAACCGCCACAGGACCTTTTAAATGTTGCGACAGTCCATCATCAAACGCCTCCACGCGTCCACTGATTCAGGTGGAGGCCATTTGGAACATTTGTTGTGAACTATGACCTAACAAGCAACAAAAAATCAACAGTTACAAAACTGTGAACGTGTATTGCGAACGTATTACGTCAGTCGTACGTAAAATATACATATTTAAGGTATTTATTGCTGAACGTAATCTCTCAAACCCAAAAACCACTAATTTCCGGACATAATATTAAACTTTGTTCCTATTCGTTATGTGAAAAACTCAATCTTCAAGTATGTGAGAACATTTTACACACATCCTTGTATACAGAGTGTCGCAAGAGTCACTTGAAACTCAAGTTCAATAGACTCTTGCGACATTCTGTATACACACATCCTGTGTATACAGAGTGTCGCAAGAGTCACTTGAAACTCGAAGTTCAATAGACTCTTGCGACATTCTGTATACACACATCCTGTGTATACAGAATGTCGCAACAGTCACTTGAAACTCAATTTTCAATACGTTGCCTTTAGCGTCAAGTGGCTTTTGCGACAGCCTTTATATACATATAAATACCCTATGCACTGACAAAAGTTCTAAAACGATTTTAGACGATCATAATAGCATGCAAAATAATGTAATTACATTGAAACATGTCGAAACTCTATTATTCAATAAAACGGTTTTGTTTTGTCGAAAAACGTAAGCCTGAAACGTTGAAAGACTCGAAACAGGGTCGTTTCAATTAAATGGCCTATGTCGTTTGCAAAGCCGCATTTTCAAAGGGATGGAACAGGACTCGGAGATTGATGTGCCGACTCACAGACTGCGAGGTAACTGTGCTAAAGACACGCAGATTCCTGTGTTCATAAGCACCAACATGAAAGAACGAGACGTGAACAAGGGAGACACAACCGCTGTGTTAACTTTCCCAACAGCAGACAGGAAGCCAGAACAGCTAATGGTGATTAATGACCCCCCCCCACCCCTTCTAGTGTGTGAGCAGGGTCGCTTGCTCTGCCTTGACCTGACCCCTATCAGCCACCCCCACCCCCTGCCCCGACCAACAAAACCTCCCCTAACTACCGCTGCAGATTGAATCCCACGCGCCCCGAATTATTCTCCTATAGCTGCAAGTTAATTGGTCGACTGCTGTCTTTTTGGTTTATAACTATTCACATTCCATACAATAACTGCGCGCATTACATCAAGACATTCAGGTCAGATACACGGTGTAGCTCAGAAGTATTTTTGCTCTTATCAATCGCACAGTCTTAACCAACACTTCACTTATAACACGTAATTAGGCTAATGATTTCAGGTCAATGAACCATCATCAGGCCATGACACAAAACTATGAAAATTAAAAACTCCATATATTTGGTAAGACGAAGATCTCCCCTTTCACAATTACATATATAATTCCTTTTTTTTTTTTATGGTTCGACAGCCCCTTGGGGGCCTATGCCTCGTCATTTTTCGACGCTTCACGATCACACACATTAGACACACCACACTCGGTAGGACTCCTCTGGACGAGGACCAGCCCGTCCCAGATACCTCTACCTGACAACACACAACACTCACAACAGACAGACATCCATGTCTCGGCGGTATTCGAACCCGCAATCCTCGTAAGCGAGCGGCCGAAGACCCACGCCTTAGACCGCACGGCCACTGGGATCGGCATAATTACATATTACACATATAATTATATATTACATATATAAGAATAAACCTACTTTTGTATCTACATACCAACGGGGATGTCGTATTAAAATTGAGATAGCTCAGTCGGTATAGTGACTAGGCTATAAGGCGGACGACCGAGGAATTGTGGTTCGAATTCTGGTAGGGGCACACCGCACCGGGCCCACGCAGCTTCCTATTCAATGGGTAACGGGCCCTCTTTCCCCGGGGTAAAGCGGTCGGGGCGTGAAGCTTACGACCCACTTCTATCTAGTTCTGAGAATAACGAGTGGAGGTATACTTCCACTCCCACCACACGCATTTGTAACGTGCACAAGGACTTTATTGTATCGTAAAGCTTAAGAGAAACTGTAATAATCACAATATTTCAGAGTGAGAAGTATTTAAGAAAGAAGTGCGGAATATTTTAACGAACTGAACAAACACAACATTTCGTTTTATGTCAAAAGATGGTTAAATGAAAGAACATCGATAGTGAAATACTATAATGGCTTGCTTGGAATTGTAAATAGAAGAACGAGGCATAATAAAACAATTATGTTTTTCTCCTAGCCTGACCAGTGCAATCCACATTTATAAACTTCACTTCTTTATTTTCTTGAGCTAATAAGCCATCGATTTTGAAATAATGCTTAAAAATACAGTTTTACCCCTCAGAAAACAAACCACCTCTAGTCTACAAACAACTCTTCATTGTTATATAAAGAAATAATGTCTGACCATGTGAAACCCGATATAATACACTATGGGCTATGTGTCACAGATCTTAATGTTAAATCACGTGGTACAAATAGTAACCAGCACGTTTTAACATCCTTGAACTAGCAGGTTTTTCATTCCCACACATCGTAACCGGCTCTGGAGCCAAATCAGCATCTTATTCAATGTGTTTGGCGTGTCCTTTCCGTTGATAAAGCGACTCGGGCATCAATATGACTAACACCTCCATCTAGTACAGACATTAAGAATGAGGGGAGTTACTCCTCCACTCCCCAATACCTCATTATAGCGTAGTGACATAATAGGGGACAAAAATAACTACCCGTTACATTATTCCCTATTGTAAATCTCGAACCCGAAATTATCTTCTATATAATCACTCAATTTATTTGAGTTTCAGGCCTCCTGTATTGAGAATACTCACGTGGCACTATCTCATTCAGTTGGGGTACTAAGTCCACGTGTCGGAAGACCTCCAGTATTGCCAACGTGGAAATAATTTCTTGACGTCACATTTTAAGCGTAGACGGACAGTAACGGCAGGTCTCGGAGGAGACACTGTCTTAAGACAAATCACATTTCGCAGCCAAAGGAGTTCCGTTGTAATTTCTTAATTTCCCGTAACAGAAGATGTCAAAAATTATTAAAAGGAAAGAGAAGAATTCGTCTTTGTAAACTGCCACCACAAAGATAACAACAAACAGATGACACGATTAGAGCGAAACTAACCTTTGCGTACAAAAAAAACGCCGCATTTAACGTTAGAGGGAGCTCAATGTAGAGGGGGTTGGATATAATAAGTGACTCCATGTGGAGGGTCTTCTAATGGGACGGGGGGGGGGGGGGAGGGCGGTTTAAATCCCTGCCTCTATTATTAGCAGAGTTTGTGTGATCCATTGCAAGAACTGGAAGGGCTTGCTTATGTCACAAATATCAGTCGTCTCAATGCAAAAGTGTTACAGAATCAAATACAATTTAAAAATTCACGGAAAAGAAATTTATCGAAGACTTCAAGGTAGCCAGGGGACTAGCAGATAATGAACAGATACAAAATGTCTGTACAAACGCATTACTTTTTATCTCATGTTAAACGCGGCAAGCAGCCTTAGGGCTCAGCAGAAGATCTTCCGAAAATCCGAGCCAAAATTTTCTAATGACCGGCTTTCTCGAGGTAGGAAACTGTGTAAGAAGTAACATTACGTCGTAGAGACAGACAGAAAATGGCCTTAATACTGAATTTGCGAGTCTGCTGGTCACAGTTCTTCGGTTTTCCCTCATCAGTATCAATTCACCAATGTTCCATGCTCATCTTCAGACACTTTTTTCTTTTCTTTTCTTTTCTTTTCCAATGGCTCGACAGCCCCTTGGGGGCCTAGGCCACCTCATTTTTCGACGCTTCACGATCACACTCAGATACACCACACTCGGTACGACTCCTCTGGATGAGGGACCAGCCTGACGCAGAGACCTCTACCTGACAACACACAACACTCACAACAGACAGACATCCATCCATGCCCCCGGGTGGGATTCGAACCCACAATCCCAGTAAGCGAGCAGCCGCAGACCCACGCCTTAGACCGCGCGGCCACTGGGATCGGCCATACTGACAATACTCTTATAAAAAAAAAAGGACAAGAGGGTGAAGGCTTGGATCCCTGAAACAAAATAATGCTCTTTCAGATATGGGTGAGCATTTGAGAGAAAAGTGAGTCGAACCCGGTTATAACGGGTTATATGACACCTCGTATATAGTCAAATATTCTGTGGTACCAATTAATTCCTCACTGTTAACCCTTAACATTATTCTGCTAGGTTATAACGACACTCGGTTATAAAGACACAAAATATTTAGTCCATTTAACGACGTTATAACCGAGTTCGACTGTACTAACATGTAGTTCTAGTCTTCAAAGTTTTAAAATTGACATTACTGAGGCTGCTGAAACTAAAGGATGTCTTTATTCTATAATCACCGTGCTTTTTTCACAATTATTATTAAGTCACCAACTGAATGCACTATTTATTTTATTTTAAAAAACACTAAATGGTTTCTTAAAATATTTTTGTAAAACCCTACATATGTTTCGGCTTCCTTATGAAGCCATCCTCAGGGGTGTCAGAAAACTTGCAAGTTTTCTGACACCCCTTTTATTTTAAGAAAACATATAGTGTTTTTTAAAATAAAATAAATAGTGCATTCAGTTGGTGACTTAATAATAAAGGCTGTCCGTTGTGACTGTTAATAACAGTGACTTGCAGTTAAGGCGGTGCCGAGCGAAGTGACTTCCTACTGACATTACCGTAGAGGCTGTCGGCGGTCAGAGACACAAGCAGGTGTCTCATGTTTGTAACTACAAGACAGTAAACTCCATGGAGCAACTTATAGCTGCTAAGTAACAAACTCCTATAAAATCCGAAAATTCATGACCGAGCTCACAACAGCTCGCCACTTATCCATATTCTGAGACCGACAAATCCAGTCTGCACCTTGCCGCCTTTTATATCAGCAGCCACTATCATATCACCTCGCCACCCCCACCCACCTAGACGAAGATCTTGTATTATCTTCGCTTAAGATTCCCCGACTGAAATTCTGCAAGCAACTCTTGTCTCTCATGCTTGCTACATAGACCGACCAGCTTTACTTGCTCAACTTATTATTGCTTAAAGAAGAGTACAAATTATAAAGCTCCTCATTATGCATTTTTCTCAAGTACCCTGTTATTTCCTCTTATTGGGTGCAAATATCCTTTTCAGCGCCCTCTTTTCAAATATCCTAAACATGTTTCTTCCATAACATTACACATCAAGAGTCCCGCCAATACAAAACAGCGGGAAAACGTACATTTCTTTCATATATATATATATATATAGGATGGTGCAAAGTCACTTGACATTAGATGTTGAACATGTTGCCTCTAACGTTAAGTGACTTTTGCACCACTCCCCACACAAACAGCCCCTGTTTACGCCATAGTTGCATCTCTAAAAAAGTGAGGGTAAATAAAATACGATATTCCCATAAAGAAAGAATGCTTAAATTCAAGCAAAAAAAGAAGCAGGCAAAGGGCGCTAAACAACAAATGAGAGCGCAAATTAAGAAGTGGTGTAAATTGGTGGTGGTGGGAAGGGGGTGGGTAGGTGGGAAGAAGCGTTAAAGCGAAAAGGCTTATAAAACAAACGGGCGAAAGGCAAGGGCCGTTTGTACTCGTGATCTGTAGGTTTTTACATTAAGTACACAGAAGGACAACAGACCGACACCAAGCATTCGAAGCATTTAATCTGCTGTACAAGTGCACGTGTGATTTGTTACTGTCTGCACCAAAATAAGACGACAGGTGCATTATCGAACGTACAAGCAACAAATGTGTGAAGAAATATCAAGTAACACCTATGAAATCTGTGTTCTTCTGGGGTATTACGCGGAGTCGTATGGTAATTGTTTACCGACGTTTCGGGACAACGTATCGGTCCCATCCTCACGGGTCAAGAGTCCGAGTGGAAAGAAAGCCTATAACGTAGATTCTGGAAAGTACGGCGGGGTAGCAAAACGTGTGATGTGATGACAGCCAATAGGGTGAGAGAGGGGGTGGATACAAACAGCGTATAGCTGCTGGGGGTACCGAAAATGCAAACAGCTAAGACAGTTGGATAACATATATGGAATAGAGTAACAGTGAAGGCGGAAAATATAGGGATAAAGCTAGATAAATAAATCCCAAATAAAACAACAGTAAAAATTAAAAATATAAATGAATAAATTGGAAGATAAAAAAATCAAAACAGAGCGAGGGGGGGGGAAGGAGGAGAGACATGAAAAGACCACAGATTTCATCAACATTGCGGCGGAAGCCTGAAATCAAGTGATACCTACAGTTGGCTCAGCTTTGTCAAATAACCCACGACAAACCAACTACACTCCTCATGGCTTAAACGACACAGTCCCTTACCCCGCTATTGCATTGAGCTGAGTATCCTTATTATCAATTCCTGGAGATCTGAGAGGACACAGACACTGATAATGAAGGCACTGCTCCTCAGTCGTCCTCGGGTGACTTGACTTATTAGCGGAGAAGGGAGACGAACAGCCTAAAGGCCATCCGGGAGGGGGGGGGAGATTTGCGACCTTTTTATACTGCAGATAAAGCACAAAAGAGTCACTACACCAAAATATTCAGCAAAAAACAACCCCCCCCCCCCCTGGCAACCATTTTATTCCAAATAAATGCTTTAAAATGATGTAGAAACGAGAACAGATAAGGGGAAGGGTCATGATATTTATATATAGCATCAGACATCTCTGATCACTCAACTTCTGAAGCCATATTTCTGTTCAGTTTCTCAAAGACTTCTCTCAATGTATTGCAGTAGTTCCGAGGAATTAACCCTTTAACGACGAAAAGCGTAAACTCTTTAATTTAAAGACCCAGTTCGTACCGCGCAGTAAACACTTTTCATCTCGGTTAAAAAAACAAATCAATTTATGTTATTTAAGGCAAAAGTCGATGTTTGTTGTAACACAAATACAATACACATAAATACAGTGTGGGCAGAATGTACAATTTTTGAATGTTAAAAATTGTTGATGCATCAAGTAACCATTATGCTTTAAAAGGTTAAGACTATGCTTAGCGGATATCATATTACGATATCAAATCCAAGTTACAGACACTCTGACTGTCCTTTATTGTATCGTGGTGCTGTGGAACATACTTGGCACTAACACCCAGGAGTACATGTAACAGGAGGCAGGATAAAACCGTGTAATGAGGAGCTTTATGATACACACTCTACATAAAATATTATTAGTATAAGAAAATCCAGAAACTTACGATGGGCCACACATGTAGCACAAACGTCAAAGATAAATGCACACAACATTTTAGTCGGAAAATCTGATGTCGACTTAGACGTACATGGAAGGAAGTCTTAAGGAAATACGGTGTGTGGTTGCGGATTGGTTAATCAAGCTCAGTACAGAGACCAATGGCAGTTTCTATAAAATACAATTTGTGGTCTACATAACGGAATATTAGTTTCTCAAATAAGAACTTTGCTACAGGGAATTAGAATATCAACCACATAGGATGTGCAACTGTGAATGGAATACCATAACACCACTGCAGACAACAAATTGAAAAGGATGATGACGGACAAATCGTGGCCTATTTTAATGTAACATTTCCGAAGGAAACAAACACCGCATGATGACGGGTATACAGTGCGAGGTACAAGAAGGAGTGTTTCCGTATAAGAAGCAACAAGCTAATTAATAAGAAGCGATATTCTGACAAACTAAAATGCCTACTGACATACCTCCTCCATCTCCACATAATACAAAAAGCTAAGGCCAGATTATCTGTTGGCATGTATGTTAGGAAGTAGTTATGAATAGGACCAAATGATGACAGTAGTATTATGTATGCTCAGTATGTGGGGGAGGAGAGTATGAGAATATCAGCTTCTTACAGTAGTTACGTATGTTCAGTATGTACGTAAGTAGTTACGAATAAGACCAAAACATGGCAGCATTACAATGTTATTCTGTCGTTTCGTATATTTTACTTGTGTGTCAGTAATTATGAATAGGAAAATAAGATGGCAGTAACCGTCTGTATTTTGACACTAAGTATGTTATTTATAGTTCGGAGAAGAATATGAAATACTTGAGATCTGCGTTCTTCTGGGATGTTACGCAGCGTAGAGTGGTAACTTGGTACAGAATTACCACTCTACGCCGAGTAATATCCCAGAAGAGCGCAGATCTTCCATCTACATCGCGGCGGAAGCCTAAAATCATGTATGGAATGCTTTTTAATATTTACGAATGGGAACCGAAGATGACAAATGAACAGCGTTGGCAAGGACACCTGATTTGTCGGCAGGACACTAAGTTCAGTATTTTAGTGCACACACAGCTCACAGGATTTGTATATTTGGCATAAAAATGGTCAAAGTTACATTTTTGAGGTTAGGTACTTTAACGACGTTTGTTTTAAAATGCTGCACGTTCAGACGAATTGTTTCTCGACAGACACTGAGCACAACAATTTGCGCGTGGAATTTCAACGGGCTTCATACCAGATGGAATAAACAACGCAGTTACTAATTATGGGAAGTTGAGGTCTACATCCTTCTGGTATATGCCGCCGAGTCAATGAGTAACTGGTTCCCGACGTTTCGACATATAAAAACCTTGAAGATGAGACCACTATGCTGTCTCGAAACTTCGGGCACCAAACATCTAGTAACTCGGCAGTTTATCCCAGAAGAACGAAGACCTCAACTGCACCGCTGCGAACACCTAAAAACTATGGAAAGGTTAATAGCTGACAGAGCTACTGTCATGCTGATAATCGAAATGTGTAGATTTACAATGGTAAATGAAAGAATGGCTACTAAATTCGAAAAATTTTGAGACCCTGTAAAGCCATCTGGGTACTGCCAAAAGGAATATGGTCCAAATACCATTTTCTTTGCAATGTACTGCCAAAAGGAATATGGTCCAAAGACCATTTTCTTTGCAATGTACTGCCAAAAGGAATATGGTCCAAAGACCATTTTCTTTGCAATGTACTGCCAAAAGGAATATGGTCCAAAGACCATTTTCTTTGCAATGTACTGCCAAAAGGAATATGGTCCAAAGACCATTCTCTTTGCAATGTACTGCCAAAAGGAATATGGTCCAAAGACCATTTTCTTTGCAATGTACTGCCAAAAGTAATATGGTCCAAAGACCATTCTCTTTGCAATGTACTGCCAAAAGGAATATGGTCCAAAGACCATTTTCTTTGCAATGTACTGCCAAAAGTAATATGGTCCAAAGACCATTTTCTTTGCAATGTACTGCCAAAAGGAATATGGTCCAAAGACCATTCTCTTTGCAATGTACTGCCAAAAGGAATATGGTCCAAGACCATTTTCTTTGCAATGTACTGCCAAAAGTAATATGGTCCAAAGACCATTTTCTTTGCAATGTACTGCCAAAAGGAAAATGGTCCAAAGACCATTTTCTTTGCAATGTACTGCCAAAAGGAAAATGGTCCAAAGACCATTTTCTTTGCAATGTACTGTCTTACATCTTCAGGGAAAAGAAGGGTGTAAATTGTAAGGAGAGAACTAGAAAGTTGGTATGTGGGAGGAAGGGGTTGGAAAGAACGGAGATGGATGTGGCTCGCTCTGCACGTGACCTGACAGCAGAGCGAAACGTGGAAGCCTTCTGCTCAGGGGTACCAACCTGCCCTCTACTCTATTCCTACTTTTCACTAACATTGCAAAATTTTGCGGCTGCCTTGTATTATCGACCACGAACGCTGTTTTATATAAAACACAACTGAAATAAAACGAAATCATAAACATAATTTAAAAGGTATTTACAAACATCTGTTTAGAACACGCGACATATCGATAGCAGACATATCGATATAAACACTTTGTTTTCATTCATTCATCCTGCAGTCTGTCTTACGACAGTTCCGTAGCCTCTTCCAGATCGAGTTCTCCACACAGTGCGATCCAATGATCCGTCTTTCAATTTACAGCATCTTCTCTTTTCCTTGAGGTCATCCAGTAGCTGCTCACGTCTTCCTCCTCGTCTTCCCGTCATTTCTATCCTTCCCTCTAACTTTCCTTCAATCACGTGTTTCAGAAGGCAGTTCCTACGCAAGATGTGACCAATCCAGTTAGCCTTTCTTCTTTTTATTGTATGTACGATATTCCTCTCCTTCTTGACTCTGTGTAATACTTCTTCATTTCTCACAAGATCGGTCCAACTGATCTTCTCCATCCTTCTCCAGCACCACATTTCAACAAAATACACACAGACCGCGGTACAACAGTCTACAGAACGCGATAACAAATCCCTACGCGATGAACAGTCTAGCCTAGTGCTGGTGCACTATAATTGAGAGGTTCAGGTTTCAAATCTCAGTCCAAAGACCGATAATAAGATCCGATAATATAAATATTTATTGTTGAGTGTGAAGTACACGTTGCAAAGTGCTGGGTATTGCAAACAATAGTGAAGATTGGTTATTCTGACAGAATGTTCATGGTTTTCATTAGTGAATAGAGACATCGGAGGGAGAGAATTTCAAAGGAGACAGATATCACTTCCTTCCATATCCTTCCCAGTTCAGTACTTTGCTAATCATGCAATCACTTGACGCTCTGTGATACGAGATGATATACCATTAAGTAAATCATACAAAGTTCCAATTAACGACAACGCACATTATATTACATCAAACAATACGCCGATAAGGAACACTAAACTTCACAGGACGTCAAATCATCAGTAATTCTTCTTCTTCTTCCAGACCGGGGTGGGCCAAAGCCTCCTTCTTTTGGGATTTCATCCCGAAGGTTTCCTGTTCGGTAAGTGTGCATTCTGTAGTGAGTGACCGGCTCACTGACCGCACTAGTTTTTGCTTAATCCTGATGAGACTGCCAGAGCCATCTGGCAGGCAGTCAGGAGACTTGGGTGAGAAATGGCCGCTTGAATTTTGCTTACGGACATTACTGGTTCTATTCATGCCCGTGAGGTTCTTTTACATGCCGTAAATCTACGACATGGGACCGACGGCTTTACTTCCCCTCCGAAGGAAGTGGTGCTCCGGATTTTTATCACCCTTAAAAATCCATCGCCATCGCATCGAACCCGCGAACCTTGGGTCCAGTGGCGAGCACGCTAACCACTGGTCCACCGAGGGCGAATCTTCAGTAATACTGATCCATAATAAAGCCAAGTTTACCAAAGGCCATAAATGGACGTTTCTGTTTATTCCATAAAATGTTTCATAGATGTTACTGAAATTCGATACGTAAAACTGCCATTAAAAGCCCTCATCACGGCCGAGTTTCAAGTATATTTTTATTTCTTCATTCGACTGGTGTAAAGTGGCCGATGCCTGAAACTGATCATTCAGTACCAAACTGATCATTCAGTACCAAACTGATCATTCAGTACCTCCCCTGTATGTGTTCTTAGTATGCAACAAAAATATCAGTGTTTACATAACAATTGAAAAAATCAATTGGAATGTCATTGTGCAATAAGAGACAGATACTTAGCAATCAGAACTTGAATGTTAAAATTCAATTCTTCTGGGATGTTAGGATCAATCAAAAAGGCGTCATATCTCAGAACACACACATCTTCATCAGCACCGCTGTGATAATCTCCAACATCACAAGCACAATTTATCCTTTGCAGAAATGTAATATTGGAAACACTGGGGGGGGGGGGGGGATGTGCTTACTTAGTGCAGACATTAGGAGAAATTTTTTTTTTAGTCGCCCTCTCCTACCTACTCCGGTTTCCCGTTTCAGTGTCGAGGTTTGTAATTCCTTTTTGATCACACTGAGAGACACATCACAGTCGGTAGGACTCCTCTGGAAGAGGGATCGGCCCGTCACACAGACCTCTACCTGACAACACACAACACTCACAACAGACAGACATCCATGCCCCCGGTGGGATTCGAACCCACGATCCCAGCAAGCGAGCGGCCGAAGACCCACGCCTTAGACCGCACGGCCACTTAAGACATATAATGTCACATCAGACAGCTCCATCGATATCACGACAATACATTGAGCACTTTCTGATATCTTAATTTTCTAGAGAAAGGGGTATTTGGGTACAGTCGAACGTGTTGCGAAAATAAAGTAAATGAGCTTTATAAAGAAGTAAAAGAAAATTGCTTCCAATCCGCCCCTCCCCCCCCCCCCCCCCCACCACCCCCGTCAAACGTAAGTTTAGTTCTGTTTTCATTTCTTTCTTACTTTCTCTGCTACTTCCACAGACACGGAAAGACAGAAAGCAGAGGATTGACTGTGCCATTCGGAAAGCGAATTAGGAACTTGTGCAGTAGACTGGGTGTGTGTGTGTGGGGGGGGGGGGGGGGGAGGGCGCTTTGAGGTTGATTGGGACGGATGGACGGACGCGGAAACACGTCACATCGTGACGTGAGTCCCACGTGACATGCTTGCGTTAAGACGCGTCTTACACTGTCTAATCCCATAACCAGACTGCCATAACGGCAACGCCTCGCCTGACGTCACAGTAAGCAGTAAGCAGTAAACGTAAGGACATCCACACATGGAAAGTGGCAGTGGGGAGTGACCATGGGGGCCAAACTTTACCCCCCGAGACGGAAGGGTAGGCGGGCCCCAGAGTCCGTCTGAACGCTTTGGAAGAAAGTCTCTTGTCCGTGCCGTGTATCAAACTCCGATTCCTCGGTCGTCTAGCTCGTAGCTACATCTGCATCAAGTTATCATGACAACGATAACAATATCCATGTATGTGACACTCTTTGCTGCGAGTAAGCCACGCCCTCCTTTCTTGCGAGGTATGCATTGAGGCCGAAAAACAGTGGAGCATCGTGGACCGAATACGACATTGTTCCCTGTCAGATACGAGCTGAGGCTGAAGAAACAGTTGAGCACCGAACATATGACACGACACAGAACACAGAATAGACAGATGAAAGAGGCCGTGGAGTAGTGCGTGAATATTACAGCAGCCTGTTACGAAGTAGTAGTAGTAGTAGTAGTAGTAGTAGTAGTAGTAGTAGTAGTAGTAGTAGTAGTAGTAGTAGTAGTAGTAATTGCAATAAGCTACAACATTGAATCCGAGATTTCAGGCATACGCAAAGGTGTAGTTGAGACCTTCGCCTTTCTGGGATGTTACACGGTGTAGGTTGGTAGTAAGGTTACCGACGTTTCGGGACAGCTTATCGCTCCCATCTTCTGGGCCTGCTTGACCCTCGAAGAAAAGACAACCTGTCCCGGAACGTCGGTAAACAACTACCAAAATATGCTGTATAACATCCCAAAAGAGCGAAGGCTTCAAAGTCGAATTCGCTGGCCGGTTCTATCGGGTTAGTTTAGCGATAACGGGAAACTTCGGGTTCTATAAAACTCGGGGCGTTTGGCAGAGGACCTACCAGCTACTGAAGAAGAACTCTGCTTCATGGAGTTAGTTAATTAGTTAGTTAGTTAGTTAGTAAGGGATTAGACAATCTAGATGCCAGACGTTTACTGGTGGCCGAATGCCTACCTGCTCCAGCAGACAAGGCAGATTGCGGCTCAGCATGCACCGGTTGCCATAGCGACCGAGCCAGTGCCATATAGTATCTGTAGTGGCCGTCTCAACGAACCGCACAAACAATTATTATCCTAATCTGAACAGGCAAACAGAGACCACAATAGACAAACATGCAGCACTAAATCACTCTCAACAACTCGGTCCTGTAGCTCTATCCACAAACAACTTATGTATATACGTCCCCGTGATACAAATCTATTGAACCAGAACCCGAAGTTCGCATGTCTTCTAGTCGTAAGTGGCCGACAGATTTAGCGCACAAAACTAACGGCATTTAAAACATACATCCTGTAGCAATCTTAACTTACAATACAAGAGAATCCATCTCACAAACTACTTGTCGCCCATGAAATTATATTGACTAGTATTTATTATATTTAGAACAATACTTTCTATATTTACCACTCGATCTGGGTTGTTCACTTTCAAATAGCATTTCATGATCACAGGAGGTTTTTCGCATAGACAGCAAACATTCACCCCTACGCCTGGGAAGTATGGGAATGATTTTAACTTTGTAATAAATATAATATAAATATTTCGTAACCACAAACAAAGTTATTACGATTACAACAAATTAATATTCAGAACTATAGTCCAGTCACACTGAAATAATCTTCCAATCCATTCATACTGACGTTTAAATTACGCCTATTACTTCAATATCCATTACGGTACACATTTCGCAATATGGTGTCTATAATTAGGTGTCAATATAACGACAATTACACTCCGCAAAGCGAGATTATGGCTATTATTAATTACAAGCCTATTTTCTGATTATGCGTTAATTACGTTTGTCACCAAACTAATTATTTTGTCAATAATATTGCTACTACAGGGGGATCCACTGAATGATATCTGATCAGTCTTACACCATCCTTTCTTATGACAATATTTGTCTGTTTCATTTCCCCTGTGTTATATTCAATAATTCAACAATAATTTGCGAAATAATGGCCAAATCTCAGTAACGCTTATCTCTCAAAAACGTTCAAAACTTTAACACTTGTACAACTTTATGATTGTTATTATTAATATATAAATATTTAATAGGATGGTACGGTTTGTAATAGATTAATCTGGCGCAGGATAGGGAGCGATGGTGGGGTCTTGTGAACACGGCAATTAACTGCCGGGACACATAAATGCAGGAAATTTCTCGACTATGTCAGGAACTATTAACTTCTCGAAGGGGCGTTTCTACATGGAATTATTTATTTATTTATTTATTCGTTGGATGATGTAACCCTTGAAAGACTAAAAGTAATGCCAAATATATTTAGAGACAATTCGTACCGCGCAGTAAACACACACCGTCTCAGTTATACAAACCAGTCAGTTAATGCTGTACAGTGAAATAATCGCTGTTTGTTCTGAGATCCACACAAAACACATAAATACAGTCCGTACCGCGCAGTAAACACACTCCGTCTCAGTTATACAAACCAGTCAGTTAATGCTGTACAGTGAAATAATCGCTGTTTGTTCTGAGATCCACACAAAACACATAAATACAGTCCGTACCGTCGCAGTAAACACACTCCGTCTCAGTTATACAAACCAGTCAGTTAATGCTGTACAGTGAAATAATCGCTGTTTGTTCTGAGATCCACACAAAAACATAATACAGTCCGTACCGCGCAGTAAAACACTCCGTCTCAGTTATACAACCAGTCAGTTAATGCTGTACAGTGAATAATCGCTGTTTGTTCTGAGATCCACACAAAACACATAAATACAGTTCGTACCGCGCAGTAAACACACCGTCTCAGTTATACAAACCAGTCAGTTAATGCTGTACAGTGAAATAATCGCTGTTTGTTCTGAGATCCACACAAAACACATAAATACAGTCCGTACCGCGCAGTAAACACACTCCGTCTCAGTTATACAAACCAGTCAGTTAATGCTGTACAGTGACATAATCGCTGTTTGTTCTGAGATCCACACAAAACACATAAATACACTGTGTGGGCAGAACGTAGAATTGTTGAATGTTAAACTGGTGGTACATATAGTAACCACTGGGCTTTGAAGGGTTAATACTGTTCGGGGATGGCAAACAACGTATGGTGGACCAGTCTCTTGCTTACAGAAGGATAGGAGCAAATTAACACACAGAAGAACATTTGATTGCGCTCAGAAAGAACAACACAAAGAGAAGCTGTCTTGAGGCCACAGAAAGAACACGCGAGGGTGCCAAGCACCAGGGTAAAGGAAAAGAAAAGAGATTTCGCATAGTCGAAGGGGATGAGAGTAGAAAGGGATACAGATAATTCAGAAGAAAGAAGAACATAGAAAGGAAAAGTAGACACGATAGACGACTTCAACAAAAGAGAAAGAAACCTTCAAAAAATAAGACCACACAGCAGACAGGAAAGTACTGGTGAAAAGCACAACAAGAGATTGTAAAGAGGGAAGACGATAAGAATCAGTCGAAGGCCATTCGGAACTGTAGTGTAGGGAAGCATCTTGAGATGATGTACTGTAGTGTAGGGAAGCATCTTGAGATGATGTACTGTAGTGTAGAGAAGCATCTTGAGATGATGTACTGTAGTGTAGAGAAGCATCTTGAGATGATGTACTGTAGTGTAGGGAAGCATCTTGAGATGATGTACTGTAGTGTAGGGAAGCATCTTGAGAAGATATACTGTAGTGTAGGGAAGCATCTTGAGATGATGTACTGTAGTGTAGGGAAGCATCTTGAGATGATTACTGTAGTGTAGGGAAGCATCTTGAGCTGATGTACTGTAGTGTAGGGAAGCATCTTGAGATGATGTACTGTAGTGTAGGGAAGCATCTTGAGATGATGTACTGTAGTGTAGAGAAGCATCTTGAGATGATGTACTGTAGTGTAGAGAAGCATCTTGAGATGATGTACTGTAGTGTAGGGAAGCATCTTGAGATGATGTACTGTAGATGTAGGGAAGCATCTTGGGAAGATGGATTGTACTGTAGTGTAGGGAAGCATCTTGAGAAGATATACTGTAGTGAAGGAAGCATCTTTTAGATGATGTACTGTAGTGTAGGGAAGCATCTTGAGAAGACTATACTGTAGTGTAAGGAAGCATCTTGAGATGATGTACTGTAGTGTAGGGAAGCATCTTGAGAAGATATACTGTAGTGTAAGGAAGCATCTTGAGATGATGTACTGTAGTGTAGGGAAGCATGCTTGAGATGATGTACTTCGTTTAAAAATAATTGTCACCTACAGAAATGAGCAAATGACGACGACTATGATGATGATAACGACGGCGACATACAATAATAATAATAATAATAATAATGAATGCCATCCCTAGCAATAAAACGGACATCATAATCCGTGATAATGAAAACGGAACATGTACGTTAACAGATGTTGCAATTCAGAAAACAGCAATGTTATGGAGAACGAACCAGAAATGGTTTTTAAAGATAAAGACCTTACAGCAGAAATACAGCGCATGTGGAATGTAAAAACAAAAGTGATACCAGTAATAACAGGGGAAAGTAGTGCCATCTCAAAATCGTTCAGAAAATAACTGAGCAATACACCGGGAAAGCACGATATCAAGGAACTACACAAAACAGCCATACTGGGACACTGCACACATACTGCGGGAAGTAGTGGTGTGAAGGTACGACATGGTTTGTTTCAGGTATATAATTGTTGACATCTGAATGAGGGGAATAAATAACACAAGTAAAATAATAATAATAATAATAATCTCACATTAACGGAAAAGAGAAACAGGGTGTCTGAAAACGGGGTGCTGTGTATGCTAAGAATACTTATAAGTATAATGTAAAAAATTTCCCAATGAGAAGATTCATATTACATGCTTTGAAGTAACGCTCTTGTGGTGATCGCCTCAGTGCGGGTGCCCCTACAACCCATCTACACCACTTCCCTAGCTTTACCAAATTCATTTTGATACGAAATGTCTTCGTGATGAATTTTAATACTGATTGTTAACCATTTATTACCAAAAACACATAATCGTTACTTCATTTGTCGTTTACTGCAAACATTTCAGCTTATGAAACTAATTTTTTCGTTACCTTAACATTTCTTAAAGTCATCCTCAATATACAATTTCACACACAAATTTTTTTTTCCTGTGTCCTACTCAAAACAGTTATTTGGTACCGTAAAGCATAACGTAATGACGACATATCATGTTACGACTACATCCTGTACATGTTTCTTTACTCAGTGCGTATAAAATTTTGTATTAACTATGAAAAGAAAGAGGACATATTGGTTCCAGGAGGTTAAGGCTCCCAGGTTTCAAGACAATCGGCACATGAAGGTAGTAAGGTTGTCAGCCCTACGCAACGGCGGCCTTTACCCACCACGAAATAATCCTGGTACTCATTTCTGTTAAGAGGCTGAGTCGACCCCCAGGGCCATAGTGCGGCCGGAAGGATTATGTCAATGAAAAATTCCAATGATACCATCGGGAATCGAACCCGCGACCTTCCGGCTTGTAGCGCAGTGCCTCAACCAACTGCGCCACCGCGTGCCCCGATATTAATTATAAGGTAGATATAACGGGGAACACTTTCATGCTAACGAACATTTATAAAATAACGATGTAACATTACGCGTAGTAATTTGAAATTGCTTTATGAGAGAGATTAAGTAATTCGTAAACGGAGGAAAATTATAAAAGTGGAAGTAATTATGAGCAGTCGAGATTTTAGGTTATCACAGCTGTGTTGCTGAAGATTCAAGTCTTCTAGGATGTTACGCCGTGTCGATTGTTAAAAAGTTACCGACGTTTCGGAACACGGTAGTGACTTTATCTTGAATGTCAAGTAGTGTAAGAAGAGTCCACCGACTAACAAGCCGAAACATGGAAGCTAAAGAACATAAATTAGAAACAATGCAAAGGATAATGAAACTAATAAATTACAATCATGTAGTACTTACAAAAATGTAAAATTCGTAACATCAAATGAGGGACGGAATAAATATTTTTAATTTTCCGCTTTCTTCATGACAAGTTCAAATTCCTTTCATTACATAAACAATTTACGTGGGTCCTGCAAGTCAGAGTTGCTGTAAATAATTTCTGGATTTCATATGGGGTTGCTCTATTTGTATACCCACGTTTTCTGCCACAGACAAAAATGTAAGTTACACCTGACAGCATTCATGATTTATTGTGGTATAATGAAATAACTGTGAAAAGTTATTTTTATTGCATGCCTATTTGCGGGCAACCGATACGTAAAATAATAAACATCCTTATAACGTTTAATCACACAAACACCACACGTCACATTACAACTGTGCGTACAACTGTGACCAATGAAACAAAACAATACACCATACTTCCATTTTATTTTTCCATTAACCTAAACAAAATGGCAACCTGAAACACAAGAAGAATGATCCAGGAAGCCGTGCTAGAGACGTGGCTGTTAACAGAACTATGGAGTCAAGCGTAATATGAGTACATGATGTGAGTGGCAGAGAGGAAACAGGGCGAGTTAAAAAAAAGGGCAGTGCTTTTACCTCAACAGTTTCCATATTGGGATGTAGGTCATATTACTCTGCGGATATGCAACGTAACATGACACAATACAAACGGCATTTTTTACGTACAGAAAGAAGGGCTACAAAAAAAAAGAATATGAAATTGTTCAAACAAACATTCCTAAAGCGGGGGGAAAAAACACATTAATTAAAATCAAAAAGTCTATTCCGTAAAAATGTTAACAAAGGAAAACAAATATATCGCGAAAGATACGACTTAGTAAAGGACTGTTTTCCCTTTCGTTTGAAAGTTTAAACCCGAAAAGTCAGTGATGTCGCTATGTTGGCTCTATTTAGCACACACACATAAAATATTCCTCGAAAAAAAAAACCGTTTGAAATAGGAAACGCAAATCCATACGTCCAACTTGACTTGGCCATCAGTCGTTCTAATTAACATGCGTAACCGAATGCGTAACATTTTCTAAAAATAAAACGGAATACAATGTGTGGCCTCCCGAGCACAAAGCACGAGTGCGAAAATCTGTATGAAATAACAGGGTATACAGAGTGGCACAAAAGATACTTGACACTAGAGGCAACGTGTTAAAACTATCTAGTGTCAAGTAGCTTATGCGCCACCCTGAATTTGTAATAAAAATCGGAAAAGGTAGTGACCAATTCTCAGGTTTTTGTAAGGCAGATACAGTACACTGAAGAATAGGGCGGGATCGGAGTTCGAAAGCGGGACATAATGCAAGTCAGAGGCGATACTGGGAAGCTAAGGTTGCCCAGTCGCAATGATGGTCGTTAATTTTTTTTCGCAATAGCGTAACAGCCCCTTGGGGGCCTATGCCTCCTCATTATCGAAGCTTCACGATAACACTCAGACACAACACACTCGGTAGGACTCCTCTGGACGAATGATCAGCCCGTCGCAGAGACCTCTACCTGACAACACACAACACTCACAAGAGACAGACATCCATGCAGCTGGCGGGATTCGCACCCACAATCCCAGCATGGGAGTGGCCGTAGACCGACGCCTTAGACCGCGCGGCCACCGGGATCGGCGTTGGTTTTAATAATACTATTAATAAAGACCTTGTGTACGGCGATACAAAAGGATTTACAGCACGCGAAATTACTGACAATACCGGCTTCATCTGTATTACTGCATACAGTAAATGCATTACAGTGCAGTGTAATGTATCTGTATTATTGCATACAGTAAATACATTACAGTGCAGTGTAATGTATCTGTATTATTGCATACAGTAAATACATTACAGTGCAGTGTAATGTATCTGTATTATTGCATACAGTAAATACATTACAGTGCAGTGTAATGTATCTGTATTATTGCATACAGTAAATACATTACAGTGCAGTGTAATGTATCTGTATTATTGCATACAGTAAATACATTACAGTGCAGTGTAATGTATCTGTATTATTGCATACAGTAAATACATTACAGTGCAGTGTAATGTATCTGTATTATTGCATACAGTAAATACATTACAGTGCAGTGTAATGTATCTGTATTATTGCATACAGTAAATACATTACAGTGCAGTGTAATGTATCTATATTATTGCATACAGTAAATACATTACAGTGCGTGTAATGTATCTGTATTATTGCATACAGTAATACATTACAGTGTAGTGTAATTATCTGTATATGCATACAGTAAATACATTACAGTGCAGTGTAATGTATCTGTATTATTGCATACAGTAAATACATTACAGTGCAGTGTAATGTATCTGTATTATTGCATACAGTAAATACATTACAGTGCAGTGTAATGTATCTGTATTATTGCATACAGTAAATACATTACAGTGCAGTGTAATGTATCTATATTATTGCATACAGTAAATACATTACAGTGCAGTGTAATGTATCTGTATTATTGCATACTATAAATGCATTACAGTGCAGTGTAATGTATCTGTATTATTGCATACAGTAAATACATTACAGTGCAGTGTAATGTATCTGTATTATTGCATACAGTAAATACATTACAGTGTAGTGTAATGTATCTGTATTACTGCATACAGTAAATACATTACAGTGCAGTGTAATGTATCTGTATTATTGCATACAGTAAATACATTACAGTGCAGTGTAATGTATCTGTATTATTGCATAAGTAAATACATTACAGTGCAGTGTAATGTATCTGTATTACTGCATACAGTAAATACATTACAGTGCAGTGTAATGTATCTGTATTACTGCATACAGTAAATACATTACAGTGCAGTGTAATGTATCTGTATTATTGCATACAGTAAATACATTACAGTGCAGTGTAATGTATCTGCATTATTGCATACAGTAAATACATTACAGTGCAGTGTAATGTATCTGTATTATTGCATACAGTAAATACATTACAGTGCAGTGTAATGTATCTGTATTACTGCATACAATAAATACATTACAGTGCAGTGTAATGTATCTGCATTATTGCATACAGTAAATACATTACAGTGCAGTGTAATGTATCTGTATTACTGCATACAGTAAATACATTACAGTGCAGTGTAATGTATCTGTATTATTGCATACAGTAAATACATTACAGTGCAGTGTAACGTATCTGTATTACTGCATACAGTAAATACATTACAGTGCAGTGTAATGTATCTGTATTATTGCATACAGTAAATACATTACAGTGCAGTGTAATGTATCTGCATTATTGCATACAGTAAATACATTACAGTGCAGTGTAATGTATCTGCATTATTGCATACAGTAAATACATTACAGTGCAGTGTAATGTATCTGTATTACTGCATACAATAAATACATTACAGTGCAGTGTAATGTATCTGCATTATTGCATACAGTAAATACATTACAGTGCAGTGTAATGTATCTGTATTACTGCATACAGTAAATACATTACAGTGCAGTGTAATGTATCCATCACAGAGTCGAGCGATTAATTAATTCCCTCTCCCGTATATTGCATCATTAAATTGTACGAAGCCTTCAGTCTACATTTCTCATGCAAATATTTGGAAAATCATGAGCAACTGGACCTGTACACTGTCCGTGTCCAGGTGTTCCAGAGGAAGGCATACCTTGCAACACTAACACGAGGATGCAGATCAACACGAACACACTGTAGGTACCAGCGGACAAAATATGTTTAAATTCAAAGGGTAAATATTTGTGTGATTAATTAATTCATTCATTCCAACAAATTCACTACACTGTTTTAGTGTTTTCTGTCCCTACATATGTTTCGGCAACCTTACCACCTTCATGTGCCGATTGTCTAAAAACCTGGGAGCCTCGACCTCCTGGAACCCTAAGGGCCTGTCAAGGCCTGTAATGGGATTGCTTTACCTTTACATATGTTTCGGCATTTCCTGTGCCATCATCAGGGGTGACGTCGACAGTTCACAATCCTCAATGTATCCAGTTCACTTTCACAACATATAATTTTTGTAAGTCACTGTCACTGAATATCACTTATCTTCCTGTTCGTATGGTTATTTTATCTTCTTTGATGTTATTAAAAATAAATCATTAAAATTTTGATTTGAAGACAGTCGTAGTATAAAACACTAAAAGTTATTAAAAGTGTTTTCGACTACTGACTATGTATGTATATATTAGTTGTGCGATCAACATTTGACCCTGTCCTTATGCTATGTTCTTGACCGTCCTGTGGTGTCTTGTGTATTGTTGGAATTAAATAATTAATTACTGACATGCACGTTGTATATAAAATTTGTGTGCTGTTTTGATCCTGCGCCATTTTCTTTCTTTCCATTATCCCTTCGTACCTTTATCTCCTTCCCGCTTAGCTTCCTTAAAATTGTCAATTACATTCGATGTTTGTCTTTCGAAAGTACAGCTGCCACTTGTGTGAATGTGTAAATGCGACATGTTTCCATAGAAACGGCGACAAATGACAGAACACACACATAGGGAACATATATATATATATATATATATACACATATATTTCTCTCATTTACCATTATCTGTAATATATACATGCATACATAAACATAAACACAATCTATCAATTCAAATACTGCGACCATGTTGAGTATTTCACAAATACAGTGAAACCTGCCTATAACGGAACCGCAAGGCATCGAAATTTCTTCCGTTGCAGGCAGGTTCCATTTAATATACGTGCTTGAAGTTTGGATACTCGGGACTGTAAACGTTTTCCGCTAAACACTGGTTTCTGTCACTACCAGGTTCCGTTAAAAAAACGTTTCACTACGTATCCTACAGGTAAAAGGTGCAGCTTGCCTATTTAACTTAATTATATCACTCACATAAGCATATATCCCACCAAAATTCCGCTACACATTGACACATTTTCTGTTCCCATCACAAAAGTTATACTAACGCAAGTTGTCCCAAATGCTATCTCCCGATATTTTCTTATAACAGTCTGCACTACAGCATTTAACGTCTTCCATCATAGAGCTTTCACAAACACCAAATACTTGTAACTGTATGAATATTAAATCAGTCTTTTACACGTATCTTACAATAAACTTCATAGCAACATACGCGAACAGGACACAAAGTTCGTAGCTCACACACAACAGTAAGCACAGTACAAGACCCAAACAGTATCACGCTGAGGCACTACAAATCAGACACTATTAACCTTCACACCTTTTTCACTTACCCTGTGACGTCACAGTGCTAAGTGCTGTAAATACGTGAATGTACTCCTATTTAAAAGGCAAAGTAAAGTTGTCCCTCTCCATACCACGAAGGCATAATAAAGTAGAGGTTCAGTTCCACTCATTCTTAATCTCGGAACTAGATAGAGGTGATTGGCCAACTTCATGCCTCGGCCGCTTTACTTGCGGGAGAGAACCCCGGTACCCATTGAACATGAGGCTGAGTGGGCCCCAGAGCCGGTCTGGGAATTTGGAGGAAAGAAGAATCTGCGGCCCCTACCGGGGTTTGAATGTATATACCTATATATAAGGTAAAGTTGTCCCTACATACGCCGCGAGAACAAATGGAGGACAGCTATAGCTTCACTCATGCTTAACCTCGGCACTACATAAAGATTAAACGGTGAACTTCACGCCCCGGCCATCTTACCCCCGGGAAAAAAACGTTCGGTACCCATAGAATATGAGACTGAAGCAGACCGAACCCCGACCGTTCAACCCATAACCACTTTACCGACTACACTATCCCGGCTCCCAATACAAATATATACTGTATGTATATGTATTAGTATATATAGTGATTCATGTGTCATTTTAATCACATGGTCTGCTATAAACCACATCATAACAGAGAAGTCGAAACGAAGGTTAGGAGGAAGTAGGATTTTATAGTATAAATAAGCCTGGAACTCAGATTTATCTTACCTCCGAAACGTCCAGAGCGGCTCTGGGACCCAACCAAACTCCCATCCAATGCATAGCGGTTGCTATTATCACCAAGATTAGAGCGGCCGGACCATGAAGCTGACCACTACCTCCAGCCAGTGCCTAGTTTAAGAATATGTGGAGCCATAACTCTACTCCCTCATACGTCTTCACATCGCGGTGCTTTATTAAGCAGGGGAACAATTTAGGTTTACACTTGACCTGCCGCCAGCATTAAGAATTTAAAAGTCCGTCCGTCGCAATCCACACCACGGACAAACACATGCATGGCAATACTGCAACATTCGTGACTGAGCAATACCGTGACAACAAAGGCAGTACTGAACGCGACGTCAGATGCTATCTGGAAGTACCGTCAGCATTTCCCACCAACTCAGACCCCTGTAAAGGCGTCGGTGAATATTTTGCTACCAGCTGGTGACACCACGCAATGCTTAGGCTGCAATATGAGAACAAACAAAAAGGCTTATAACAGTACAGTCTGCGAGGACCGTGTCGTTTGCAGTCAGGTGCCGACGTTTCAGAAGAACCTGCTGCATTCATAATGAGGGTAGATAAATAAATGCCTTGAAACATCAGTCAGTACACGGAGTTACAACTAGGAAGGCTGTATTTTTATCGTCATTGCCATTATAACCTCAAATTATACATAAATATCATTATTTCTCTTTATTAGTACCGTTTAAAATTTTTGACGTATGTTTATTTAATGCTTATGTAACGACACTGTAAGTGGTGCAAGACCACACAGCGTCCAACGACAGAATGTTTAGCAATTACTGAATTTTAATGGTTGTGAAAAGAAGCAGAAGAGGCAAATTTGAGGTAATATCTCTGGAGGGACACAGGCGACAAATCTCAGTCATGAGGATACTCAGTGCCTGGGCTAAGATATAACCCGGGACATCTTGAAATTGAAGCAGGAATGATATCAACTCCAACACAGACATTCAATGAATGCTAACCAACATGCAAATATCGTGTAAGCTTCAGTGTTTAAAAAGTGTGCTTAGAACAAGAGAATTAAGTACCACCGCCATGACAAGCAAACACAGAGCGGGAGGCGATACATAATGACGACATACAGTGGTCTAATGAGGTGAAGTCATACCTCGTGTCCTTGGCTGCAGTAGATTCCATCCTGCTTCAAGCCCTGTCCTTCCTTCGTAGAAAGAACTTACTGCCGGGGTTGGAACCGCGTCCAGGTTTAGGATCCCCCACTCCGATGGTCATCTCAGTTCAACCACCAATACCATGCACTTCGTAAAGGTGCAGTGTCCATATTTCTTCATTTTAAACAGTTACACACCCATTTTTTTTTTACTCACACAATTTTCATTTCGATGTCAAAACATCAGAAAACGTACATGTACAGAATTCTTCACAAAGATATTCAAAGGGTCACCTTATTTCTTCACCACGACATCTTGCGGACTACAAATTAATTTATCACACCTATATAAAACACTGACGTTCAGGCAGATGAACAAAATGTCCGCACTGTGCAGTGGAAAATCAGATTATCAGAATATTGTGAAGTTTAAATGATGTCTGTACATATGTAAAAGAAAAATACGAATAATCGAGCCTTACAGCGCTGTGAGTCTCAAATCTGGCAAACAGCAATCTGGTTAAACAAATGAAAACTTGAACTGGTGGCCACCTGTCATATAGTCATAACTGTTGTCTTTTGAGCATTCGCATCTAAAGGAATGTATTTGAAACTTAGCAAATAAATTTGACTTGATTCGATAACTGTAATACAATGCAGAACTAATTAAACTGGATTTATACAGTGAACGAATTTTTATACCTACACCCTGTATACGTACACCCTGTATACAACTTTTCATTAAAAAACTATTCGCAAAGTAAAATATAATAATATTATCCGTGACTTTTTATACAGGAAGTTCTAGACGCATAAGAGCTCTGTCCTTAGAAGGAGAAAAAAAATCTTCCTTTAACAAATACAGAAAGTTCAATCTTTGTAACAGTCTAAACATTTTGTGTTCCCAACAATTTCAGCGCCCACCTGAACCACAATCAGTTACCCCGAAGGTACAGGCAACAGGTCCCTCCGAAATGTCTAAAGAAACATCCTACACGCGTAAGAAACCAAAAGTCCATTTATTTCTCTTTTATACAATTTCCATACCAAATTCATACTCCCCTACTATACACACCGATTTTCTTCAACTTTGCAGTCCAAATAATTATTGTAAATTCCAACACCCTGGTTCAAATTAATTTTTCAGAAAATTTATATTTTCAAATTTCAAAAGCAGCCATTAGATGGTAGAAGCTCAGAGTAAACCAAAAAGGATTTAAAAATGTGTCGGTTTGAGATCGACATTGGAATTGGTACAACGGAAAGCGCTGTCGAGTTTAATTCGACATTGCAGGGATAAGGGCTGATATAAAATGCGTTGTCTTATATCCCTTGCAAAGGCAATCCCCACTCTCCTATTCTTCTTTGATATCAAAAATGCCTCGAACAAGTGTACAAACAAACAAGTAGTACTTTATTGTGTGCTAATGCATCTCACTTCTACATATACACTTTCAATTACGCTTTGTTTTCAAACGAAATTCTGTCATTACACACTATACCAGAAAAGTAAACAGAAATTCATTTTATTTTTATGTTCTTCTACATACTTCTTTTTTCAACCTCATAAAAGAAAAACATCGAAGGCGTATCAAATTGTTACCGTTTTAAGGTCATCTATCAATTTACACACTCCCAAACAAGTCATCTGTACAACAGCCAAAGACTGTACCGGTCTCCATTGCGTATCGCAATCAAACGAACGCTCATCACTTTTGGCTACATAATTTCAACCCCCTTACTTTAACCCTTATACTAATATCCTCCCTTAAGTGTTCACCACCATTTCTACCACGTAATAGCCACCAAGCAACAAACCTTTACCCCTGGTAATGATTCGTTATAAAGCCTCATTCACATTCACATTGCGGATTTTAAACAGAGCAGACACACACTACGGCACGCCTGTTCAGCCTTTTGAGTGGTGCGGGCAACTTGGGCAAAAATTCATCCCCATGTGTTACAATTAACTGATACTAAATTATAAATTACGGTCAAACAACAATTTTTCATATTTATTTAATAATATATGCTACATGTGTCGATCCCAGTGGCAGCGCGGTCTAAGGCGTGGGTCTACGGCCGCTTGCTTGCTAGGATCGTGGTTCGAATCCCACCGGGCATGGATGTTTGTGTGTTTGTTGTATAGTTATCAAGGTGTATGGATGGGCTCGAATCCCGCCTAGGGCATGGATGTCTGTCTTTTGTTGAGTGTTGTCAGGTAGAGGTCTCTGCGACGAGCTGATCATCGTCAAGAGGAGTCTACGAGTGTGGTGTGTCTAAAAAGTGTGTGATCGTGAAGCCTCGAAAAATGAGGCGGCCTAGGCCCCCAAGGGGCTGTCGAACATTGGGAAAAAAAAATGCTATATGTTTCAGTCATATTTTTGACCATCTTCAGGCATCAATATACATTATCTAAAACCAAGATGGACATGCGTTAAAAATTATTTTGTAATTAAAAATACATTTTAACGCACAATTCAGCAACACTACCAACGCTATTTACATAACATGTTACTAACGATTCACTTACAAGTGTGCAACTTGACACCAGATCTTTCTCAGTGCGTGTAACCTGCTTACTCTGAGTCTAATTTGTGAAGACTTAATTTTAACGCCAATTACAAAGCGATCATTTCAAACTTAGAAGTTCATAAACTCCCCTCTCCCCTCCACTAAACTTTCTTAACTTTAAATGAATTACAAAATATGACATTGCCATATTGAAATTTTAAACATGGACGAGTATTAATTATATTTTGTTGACGAGGGAATATTTTCCATCTTTCGACTTTATAAATTATGCAAAACGCTACATTGAGATCGTTTTTAACCCTGTACGTCCCCCAATAAAACTGTCAACTCTTTTTGTTGACGGTTCTGCGGGTTTAGGAAAAAAACAAACTTCATACCTCCATGACAAATTGTTCTATCTCTATTCTGACATTGTCTTTGTTTAAGATTTAAAAAAAAACAAACAAAAATTCTCATCGGAAGATTTATGTTTTCTATACACAACTGAGTCCATTTATAGCAACGCCTATACTCTATAGGTTAGATTTCCAGGAAAACACCATAAAACACAGCGAATGATAGGCACACAGATGGTCAAGACATAATTACAATTCGTGACTCAACTTTGCGACCTAGAAGCTGGGGAGGAAATGATTGGGAAATGCAGGCGCATACCCGAACTACAAGCAGCTTTATGTCTTCTAAAAATGTGACACGGTGTAGTCTGGTACATAAATAATCCACTCGCATTATGAAGCAGCAAATCAGTCTAACAGGCCGGTATAATTGTACTACAATACACGGCGTAATACCTCCTAAAGACTATTAATCTTCACAGGTGAAGCCTATCAGAAACTCAAATATCACTAAGAAAAAAAAACAGGGCTTTATATTCCTGGAAGGTCATTACCCTATTCACAGTAGCTCTCCACTGGACCCTACACTAATTTATCCGAATCAAATCCACATCCTTCTTCGTTGTTACGCAGCGTATATTGGTAGCTGCTTGCCGGCGTTTCGGGATAGCCCATCGGCACCGCGTTCAAGGGTCAAGCAGTCCGTAGTCCAACTGCTTGAACCATGCGGACGGAACGGATAAGCTGTCCCGAAACGTTGGTAAACAAGTACAAGGCGTAAGAACCCGGAAGATCGAAAATCTCATCAGCACCGCGACGGATGCCCGAAACCTCGCAAATCTACATTCTCACATCGTATTAAATAAACTCCTCCGCAATATTATATTCACATCTATGCCCAGTCTCACGAATGTCACTTAATTTGAGGTGTGCACACTGATATGATGTATATGATTCCCGTCTCCACAGTTAAGTGTTACATGAGCTATTGGCGCCTTTAATTGAACACCCTGTATTACACAATATTATTCAAACATAATACAATGCCTATATGTCTGGACACGTAGGAGTAGTAGTATCGCTCTCGACTTGCATTTTGAAGAAACTTGGTTTGATTCTCGACCGGGACATGGAATATGCATCCTGTTTTGTGGATTTTCTCAGTCAATCCAGGCAAATACCGGGACGTTCTCATATCGGACCACATTGGCGTCCTTCTATACTCTTTTTAAAATTCATAATTCGACACTACGTAGTCTCAGCATTGACATCAACCTTAAATATCTAACAAAACCAGAAATTTATGTTCATAATAATGTCATTTTAAGACAGTAGTCCATCCTCCATGACGTAGAAATATCCGAAGCCGCCATAACGCACAAATATCACCATTTTTGTTACCTGGACATATGCCACTCTTATCTGTGCTCAACTGAGACAGTCGGGAGAAATGTATGAAGTACATAAGGGTCTATAAAAGAAGTGTCGATAAACGAAACCAGGACGAAAGGACCAGGAAATGCGAAATCATATAACGCTAATCTCTAAGCTGATGAACTCAATTTCAACAAATTTAAATACACGAAATACCGATCAGTTTCAAAACCGAGAGACAGCTTCGCGATTACACAATCCTTTAGCTGGCATTCGCAATTGTATCAGGATAGAACGTACCAAGATCGGATTCCACAACTGTTCTCGTCGTGGTTCCTGCGACGTTTCCAGTCTAATTCCAGTACACAAAATAAAGACAGGTTATACGTGTATCTTAACTAAACCTTCTCACTTCACAAAGCATAACTATAAATTATGACAATTAACTCACTTTTGTTTAATTCCCTCCTAATCCGTACGATTCAAACGAAAAGCGCATATTGGGGAAAGGATCTAGAGTCAGGTGCACTGTACGGACCCTTACTTCTTCCTGTGCTTCCGAGATCGGTGCACTGTAGGTTACGAATGTATTTAAGGGTTCAAAAAATTTTAAAATCTCTCCGCACTGGACAGTAGTTGGAATTTAAACCCCGGCGATACTGAATAGTAAAATTTCAGCGTCATTAAACAACCACTCTGTGACAAACGTTTATGGAGTTAAACTCAATACACGTGCAGAAGACTGCTGTAGGTCTTCATGCAGTGTTAGACATTTAAATCTGATTTTAATCAGAAACTGAAATGGGTGGACAAATTTTTAGAAACTCTGTATTAAATTTCATTAAAACACGTTCACGGATCTTAGAGTTACAAGCGGACAGACGAACACAATAAAAGTTTAACTCATTTTACCGACAGATGCCCTGTTCTGATATTAATTAATTCCAAAGACGAACATGCAGGTACAAATTTCCCGGAGACCCACGTCAGCGTATGACCTTTAAAGCTGCCAGTGCAGTCAGCTGGTATTGACAAAAAAAAAAACAGAGCGCTCTACGTGCTCTAAAAATATTTTCACATAAAAGCCTTTCACTATAGGAGGAGTTGCGTGTTTCTTTTTTTTTTACTTCACATCATATGTCGACAACTGCGGTACAAAAATGTTAAAACATACGTCCTGAGTCACTGAAAGTATACGCCAAGTGTTCGCGATGTTACTCGTATTTTTTTTAGAAAGTTTTATCAACAATTACCTGCTACTGTTCCAGGCTTGAATGTTATTTCAAAAAAAAAAAAATATTCTGACGGAAAGAGTGTAGTTTATTTAGTATATAAATTTACTGAGTCAGCACACAAATCTAAATATATGACATTAAAGCAAACAGGAGACAAGAGTACATCTTCATGTAAATTTATTAAAATCCTCAGCACATAATAGCATTATCTAATACGTCATTCATGTATTCCATAAAATTAATCACATCCGGATTAATCAAGCTTGGATTCCACAAAACACACGTCGAGCTAAATATATTCTTCAGTATACCATCAAAATTACAGGGTGGTTTACGTTTCATGGCAATATTTGATGAAAAAGAGAAAATGCAGAACACTTTTAACCGTTTGCAGAAGAAGTTAATGTAAATAATACGTACAATTGTGCTTTTTGTATTATATTAATATATTTACATTACGCATTTTAAAATATTTACTTTTTAATACGTATTTAAATATCAATATATTAGTTCTGGCTACAATAATATAGGAATTATTGGCACGTAGAAATCAGATCTGAATTATCATACTTGAAAACCTGTTGTTTACAAGTTTTTCTCTTACTACTTTAAATGCTGCTTCATGATGATTTCTATTTAAGCCGAAACACGTAGCACGATCTTCAATAAAATACTGTCAAAATTATGGTTGTGACTGTCTATCCTCTCTGTTTGTCTGAAACAAAATTTGGGGGTCTCAGCCCCGCACAGAACATGTATAAGGTAATTCAGCTAATGATATTCAGGGCAAATTATCGTTATTCTGCAAAAGAATGATAAACGTACATTCTCCAAGAGTTAAAGGTTCAGAATTCTTTCACATTAGACCGATATACACTAACCATGCACATTGCAGGGTTACAATTCAAACATTAGAACGTAAAAGAAATACATGTTACGTAATTTAAAAGTCATGTCACGTAATTTAAAAGGCATGTCACGTAATTTAAAAAACTGTAAGAAATCAAAACTAAATACATTCATGTCTTAACGCTATTGCACGGTAACCTGATTTCCAGTTAGAAAGCTTGCCAACTTCTGTTTCCACACATTTCTGTTCCACAGTTCCACCCTCCGTAAAATTGCGCAAAGTAAAATTTGTCTTCTCAGAGTAGCACGTCTAATAGAGTAATTATAACAATCATCATAATGACAAAATATCGGGCAACATAAGCACAAATATTTTACAAACCGCGTGCGGCTGGCAGACATGAAAACAAGCGAAACACGCTAACCCAATGTGGATATCAGCATTTTTTTACTGTATCTTAAAACTTTGTAGAAATAACAAAGGCACTTGTAATTCATAATATGGTACCACTGATTTGATTTTATATGACAACGATGAGATTTAAAATCCACCACTCAAATATTCGTGAAATGTATATTAAAAATCAGTCCTATACGAATAAATGTGACAACTGACGTGATTTATATTTGTTCGTGAATATTACACGTTGATTTGCAAGACTAAAAACTCTGATATACTGTAAATTATTATTTACACATTTGTCAAAAAGGGATTTTTATACATAAGCAAAACGTTTCCCAACATAAACGTTGTTTTGCACTAACTTTTAAATGTTGATTATTTAAAATAAAGTTCTGACTGCCATTATTACAAACTAAAACATACTGAGTTACGTTAATACAACAAAACTAACCTTTAACAAGACAAAACACTAACATCGAACGGTATTCGCGCACTCATGGCCTCTTGTCGCGACGCAAAAAGACGTCTGCTGTAAGACAAACAACTAACAAACGCAGAGTCGTTATACGTCTGGTCACAGCGCCGTCCTGGACGCGACTGATAGCGAGTCGACACGACGCCCAGCGCCACAGAGCAGCAACGAGAGACTGCCATGCATCAGGACCAGCACAGCATCAAATGGGACAGTCTGCTACGCACGCTACTAATTACGGCAGACGGGAAATTCGTTTATCTATCAAAAGTGGTAACTTTATGGACTCGAATTTATCACTTTAAATCACAGGATGTTTAAACACTTTCGACCAACCACGTACTAAGTTTATGCAAGGTGTCCCGAAGTTCAGAGAGACATTAAATAACAATTCAATTCAATCAATTCAATTCAATGTGTATTTATTAACGTGCAGACTTAACAGCACAACTGCCAATTACAAAGCCAGCACAAAAGCACAAATAAAACACAAAACAGTACAAATCAACAGACAAAACACTAAAGAAACAAAACAAATGTGCAGTAAAACAATATAAAACAAGTACTAGGGCAGAAATCCAATACCTGACAGAACGTAGATGACTTGATTTAAAAATGTCGCAAGTCATTAACCAAAACAGACCTACCGTTGCATATACACAAGTGTCCTACTGATGGCATTACTGCGGAAGTGCATCTTAGCGGAAGGGCAGTTGCGACGGTTTAAGGCAACATGAAACAGTTTAAAATCTATGTTAATAATAATAATAATAATAATAACTTAAAACTGACGATCAACTACACAACGTACAAAATTCATTTCCTACCTCAAAGAAAACACATTCACTTCCATTAAAACACCAAAGGCGTTTACTGGGATAATCATACAAAACGTCGTACAATAAAATTGGGTTAATTTAATGTTACAGCAGTTGATATATATATATGCATATTTACATATATATATATTATATATATTTACATATAATATATATATGACATATTTACATATAACCACCGGGGTTTAACGGTTCAACGACACTAGGATTTTTTTCAATCCTTGCATGCTGGAGAACTTTCTCACGCATATTTATGAAACATTACGTCTCATGACCTTATCAGTTGCGTATTTAAATATGCCGTATCAAACACCAACAATAACATGCAGCGACGCTAACCGACAGCAAAACTGGAGAAATATTGAAAGAGATGTATTCGAGTTGCTTACGGGTGTCTTTGTTTACCGAGAGGCTGAATATTGTCATGAGGTTGCCTTGAGTTCCGCAAGAGAGATATGAGAATATTACTTTTGGATAGGCAGTGGCAGTGACGTACTGAGGTCATTTGAAGGGTGCCAAGCGTCGGGAAGTGAAGACGGTACTCAAAGTGACGAAATGCTGAGTGCTTTGAGAGCACAGAGGAAAGAAATTGAGCTTATAGACTACTGTATTAAGGCTGATATTTACACTGGACATGTAGAGATATCGTAGTTCTATTCCCGGCAGGTGCATTCAACATTCAGAACAGGTTTGGTGCCCATCCAGCTTCCTGTTCAGAGAGAAACAGGGGCCCTTCCCCGGGGGTAAAGTGGCCGGAGACGTGAGGTTGGCCAATGACTTCCATTTATTGCTGAAGTTAAGAACGAGTGTAGCTATACGTACAATCCCCATACACCTTAATGACTGCACAGTGACAAATATAAATTTACCACTTTGAGGACTGCGTTGCGGGTAACTGTAATGACAAAGTACAGAGAGATGCTGTGCAACGTCGGATTTCAGCACCTACTGAGCACCTGTTCTAGGAAAGAGGAAAACCACGGAAAACCTTGACTCATTTGGCGGCTCGAAGGACCTTAAGGATGCACACTGATTTCTGGCCACTAGTCGGCCATTGACGTAAAAGAAGCCTAGTGGCAATAGGCCGTGCCATGGCTCAGGCGGTTAGTCGCCGGCCCCTCACCGCGGAGGCCCAGGTTCGATCCTGGGTCAGTCCATGTGGGATTTGTGGTGGACAAAGTGCCACTGGGACAGGTTCCCCCCCCCCCCCAAAGTACTTCGGTTTTCCCCTGTTAATTTCATTCCACCGATACTCCATTACAAGAAAAACGAAAAAAAAAAAACTTATCATCTTCATCACAGGGTTGCACAATAAGCCTCAAGGCTGCGGTGCGTCCGTAGCATCTGCTGCGGGGTTCTTCACCACAAACAAAGATCCCAGTGGCAATGCCTGTAGTGCAGTTGCTTCGTCTTAAAAGTAAAAGGATTTGTTTGACAGAGGCTTGTTTCCTGTCTGCCCCTCTGGGTGAACAACACACTGTGAGTGACATAAACGAGTGTAGGGTAAAATCCGTCGGTCTTTTACCAGTCGATTTTTATCTGGGTCACCATACGTAAGATCTTCCAATTTATAGTCCTTGAGACATGTATTTCGTCTAAATAATAAATAAAAATTCAGTTCGTACCTCACAGTAAACACTCCGTCTCCAACACAACCTTTGAATCTCTAAGAAGACATCCAGTCTTTGTTTCAGAATCATATGCAACACACAAATAAACTGTGCGGGAAAAATGCGAAGTCCTGGAATGTTGAACCAGGTGGTACGTATTGTAACCACTGTGCATCAAAAGATTAACTGTATTTGGGTCATAAATCTTCTACTTTTCTCGAAACCCTCCTAAAAAACTCTCTACTACATACTCGATGACTACTCTCTTCTGTGATGTGACGTCGTGTTCGCTAGCAGAAAAGTGCTGACGTTTCAAAGGCACTGACTGCTTCCATCATCAGGTAGACAGTCTAGGAAAATAGAAACAGCAGTCCTTCTGTAACGTCAATACATACCTGCAAATTTACATGGTGACACATCTCAAAAGACAAACCTCATAGTTATGAACTAGAAACCCTCAAACACTGTACAAACCTTTTCAGTTCAAACTAACTTCATACCGTGGACTGAGACACAGTTAAGGTTATAAAACCAACAACTTGCAAATACAAATACATATACACGATATCAATCAACTACTACATGTTCCGGCGTCCAACCGCCATATTCAGGAACCCATGTCAATATTTAAATGCTAACGGAGCACTATATAGCATATATTATGTTATTAACATTAAGTATACCTGAACATTATAACTTTCTGTATTTTTATACCTGCATATTTTAACAAGGCTGCGATTTAACGGTACTGTGTATTTTAAAACTACAAATTGTACCATAATTCATTAGGTTTTAAATATTGGTGTGGCTCGCTGAAGATGGCGGTCGACTGCCGAAACGTGTAGTTGTGGACTGATATCATGCATATGTATTTGTATGTACAAGTTGTTTGTCTTATAAAATGAATTCACGCAGCAAATACAAACCCCGGCTTTTGTACAACCTACACGTTCATTGCCGTGTTCACAAAAGCCCGCCACTTGTTTCAATACTGAGTCAGATAAACCCTATCCACAACCAGATACCCCATTTCTTTAAGCTCCACTACTCTCTATCTGTGTGCAGTACGTATATCAGGAGAACATCAGAGACTTCTAGTGTCATCTATATGCGACACCATAATATTCTAACTAGCTACTTTATTTGTCAAAGAGAATATTCAATGTTTTAAATTCAAAGATCTGCACAGGACGAAATGAGTTTTACAGTTCATCACATTCCAGCGCGATCCTTGCACAAAGCATACACATAAATTGATTGTATATGCACAGATAGAGTGGCTAATCTGCTGTCCGCTCGTCACAGCTCCAAAACCAATCAACGAATTTGAATAAAATTTAATTTTGGAAGGGAAGGGATGGCTCTATAACACAGGTTGCAGGATTTCGTCTATAATGATAAAACATAACGTCTAATTTATATGAAGCTCAAATTAAAATTTCTTATTTTTTATCGTACAGAAGTTTAGAATATAAACACGTAACATAAACACGTAACATAAACACGTAACATAAACACGTAACATAAACACGTAACATAAACACGTAACATAAACACGTAACATAAACACGTGACATAAACACGTGACATAAACACGTGACATAAACAAGTGACATAAACACGTGACATAAACACGTACCATAAACACGTAACATAAATACGTAACATAAACACGTAACAAACACGTAACATAAACACGTAACATAAACAGTAACATAAACACGTAACATAAACACGTAACATAAACACATAACATAAACACACAACATAAACACATAACATAAACACGTAACATAAACATGTACCATAAACACGTAACATAAACAAGTGACATAAACACGTAACAAACACATAACATAAACACGTAACATAAACATGTAACATAAATACGTAACATAAACACATAACATAAACACGTAACATAAACACGTAACATAAACACATAACATAAACACATAACATAAACAAGTGACATAAACACGTAACATAAACACGTATCATAAACATGTAACATAAATACGTAACATAAACACGTAACAAACACATAACATAAACACGTAACATAAACAAGTGACATAAATACGTACCATAAACACGTAACATAAACATGTAACATAACCACATAACATACACGTAACATAAACAAGTGACATAAATACGTACCATAAACACGTAACATAAACATGTAACATAAATACGTAACATAAACACGTAACAAACACATAACATAAACACGTAACATAAACAAGTGACATAAATACGTACCATAAACACGTAACATAAACATGTAACATAAATACGTAACATAAACACGTAACAAACACATAACATAAACACGTAACATAAACATGTATAAAGTGAGATATCATGCAAGTCTTGAATTTAGCCAAGACGGTATGTTAGAGGACTCCATTCCTCTGGGACACGCCGTGTCACTATGCAAGCGGTTCCCGACGTTTCGTAAGACACAGTACATTCAGCTTCAATGTTCTAGAGGTAATGACCTCATGGCGGCTACCATCGATACCAGCAATGTCTGCGGTGAGCGGAACAAACGTCTGGGACTTAAGGTAGCGGCAATACGTTATACCGAAACGTCGGTACCTATATACCGAACCACATGACGTCACATACCAGAATAAAGTAACTTACATATCAATACTCTTTTTTAAAACAGCTTTTGATATGGTTAATATTTAGCGAGTTCTAAACAAAGACAGTCTCGTTCAATGCACACATTAATATTGTCTAACAGGACAGGAGGAGGAAAATAAGCAGCAAGAAATTATTTATTTATTTATTATTTACATAACAATACAGTTGCTCTAGAAGTGTACTTTTAATGACAAGAGAATTAGTGAACAGCAAAACTAGGAAGGTGTGCAAACATGGAGATAATTGCCTAACTTAAATTACTATTCCGTTATTTACCTGGAACGACTGAGCAAAACCAAGAAGAACTTCAGTCAGTATAGCCCTTTATACTCTTAATTTTCGAACCCGGGCCCCTCCGAATGCCAGCAAGTGTGCTTCACCCACTCGACCAAGAATTCCAAAAAACCACTGCGGCTTCCAAAAAATATGTAAGAAAAACGTGTGTCCGTTCTACAATTCTGCTTGTTTATTTCCTGCATTCGGTGATTTAGTTGCGTGTTTAACCCTTTAACCTCTTAAAGCCTAGCGGTTACTTTACGTACCACCAGGTTTAAAATTCAAAAATTCTACATGGTGCTCACATTGCGTTTATATGCTTTGTACGGATCTCGGAACAAACAGCGACTTTTGCCTTATACAGCATTTCAGATTGATTTTGTATAACCAAGGTGGAGAGTGTTTACTGCGCGGTACGCACTGAGTCCTTGTATAAAAGAGACACGTTTCGTCTATAAAGGCTTAAAACACAGTTGGACCTACATATGCCACCTGCTGTATCATTACAATATCTGAATTCTGCATACACCGTGCAGTTTTATATAATTCTCAACACAAACAGTGATTATTTCCCTGAAATGGAGACTACAAGTGTTTACTGTGCGGTACGAAACAAATTTCTGAACTCCATTTAAATCCATCTTAAAGAAGTTCACCGGGTTCGATCCAAGGTCAGTCCATGTGAGTGGTGGACAAAGTGGTACTGGAACATGTTTTTCTCCGAGTGCTTCGATTTTCCCCAGTCAGAATCATTCCAACATTTTTCCACACTCATCTTCATCTACACGTTGGTCTTACTAGAAAGACAAACGGGCGAAGCCTGATAACCTTCCAAAATTCAAAGTTCTGTTTTGAAATCGGGGGGTGGAGGGGGGGCTTTGCATAGAAAAGTACCATCACTAAAGAAATATAATTGGAGGGCCTGGACTGGATTGATCCATATCAGGACAGCGACAAGTGGCAGCTTCTTGTAAACACGGTAACGAACCTTCAGATTCCATAAAATGCGGGAATTCCTTGAACAGCTGAGGAACAATTAAGTGCCAAAGTGCTGCTTGCAGTAAGTCAGTCAGGGATGACAAAAATTTTAAATCAGAACAAACACTTGGGCCAAATCTGCCTTCTGTCTAATTGATAACGGGCTGACTTCCGGGGTTAAAGCTTCCAGGGACGTGAATGCGATCACTCATCTCCATTCAGCTCCTTGGTTGAGAATGCGTGGAGCCCTCTTTTATCTCCACAAATGCCCACGTCTCCGTGGTATGGTGCTTAATCAAACACGGGTACAAGTTTACATTTGTATGAAATACAGTACGCGGTACTTAAGAGTTTATCACTGCACCGAGGCCCCCCAAATTCTATATTAGATTACGTCGTAGGAATTTATTATAAATCCACTCATTTAACACACAGGATGGTAAAGCAAAAGACAATACCGTGATTAAAACAATAAAATAAACCAGATAATATGCGTAATTTTTAGATCACACACACTGCATTAAACACGCATCATTAACAGAAATTCACATCATAAAACACGTACAAAGGGAACTTAGAACTGAATTCTTCGCTTTTCTTGAATGTCACGTAGCTACCGACGTTTCAGGAAAACCTATCGTTCCTATCTTCAAGGATCAAGCTGCTGTACCCGTGAATATGGGACAGATAGGTTATACCGAAACGTCGGAAACTACCAATCTACGCTGTGTGACATCCCAGAAGAGCGAAGATATAAATTACACTGCGGCGGAAGCCTGAAATGACGCAATTTAGAACTACCGGTGACATGCAAATGCTGTAAATCCCACCAAAGTACATCTAGAATAAATCATTACCAAATGTCTATCCCTTTATACTTGGCTAATTTCTGTCCGGAAAGGAATTCATTTCAATAATAGCAAGGCAAGACGAAAAAGCGACATTACAACTACGCTAGATCCACACAAAACACATAAATACACTGTGTGGGTAGAACGTAGAATTGTTTAACGTTAAACATGGTGGTACATATAGTAACCACTGGGCTTTAAAGTGTTAATATACATTGTACATAAATACAATTCGTACCGCGCAGTAAACACACTCCGTCTGTTACACAAACCAGTCAGTTAATGCTGTACAGTGAAATAATCGCTGTTTGTTCTGAGATCCACACAAAACACATAAATACAATTCGTACCGCGCAGTAAACACACTCCGTCTCAGTTATACAAACCAGTCAGTTAATGCTGTACAGTGAAATAATCGCTGTTTGTTCTGAGATCCACACAAAACACATAAATACAGTTCGTATCGCGCAGTAAACACACTCCGTCTCAGTTATACAAACCAGTCAGTTAATGCTGTACAGTGAAATAATCGCTGTTTGTTCTGAGATCCACACAAAACACATAAATACAGTCCGTACCGCACAGTAAACACACTCCGTCTCAGTTATACAAACCAGTCAGTTAATGCTGTACAGTGAAATAATCGCTGTTTGTTCTGAGATCCACACAAAACACATAAATACAGTTCGTATCGCGCAGTAAACACACTCCGTCTCAGTTATACAAACCAGTCAGTTAATGCTGTACAGTGAAATAATCGCTGTTTGTTCTGAGATCCACACAAAACACATAAATACAGTTCGTATCGCGCAGTAAACACACTCCGTCTCAGTTATACAAACCAGTCAGTTAATGCTGTACAGTGAAATAATCGCTGTTTGTTCTGAGATCCACACAAAACACATAAATACAGTCCGTACCGCACAGTAAACACACTCCGTCTCAGTTATACAAACCAGTCAGTTAATGCTGTACAGTGAAATAATCGCTGTTTGTTCTGAGATCCACACAAAACACATAAATACAGTCCGTACCGCGCAGTAAACACACTCCGTCTCAGTTATACAAACCAGTCAGTTAATGCTGTACAGTGAAATAATCGCTGTTTGTTCTGAGATCCACACAAAACACATAAATACAGTCCGTACCGCGCAGTAAACACACTCCGTCTCAGTTATACAAACCAGTCAGTTAATGCTGTACAGTGAAATAATCGCTGTTTGTTCTGAGATCCACACAAAACACATAAATACACTGTGTGGGCAGAACGTAGAATTGTTGAATGTTAAACTGTTGGTACATATAGTAACCACTGGACTTTAAAGGGTTAAAAACGATGGACATAAAGATACTTAGACCTGTACCGTGCTGTGACGTTTCAGCAAATTCCAGAACACACACTTACGTCGACGTAAGTGCCAACTTCTATACAACTTAACATTTACTTCCAATATATCACGTACAAGGAGGCACAGACAAACCCACACAGACTTCCGCCACGCTTCCTGTCATTTCTAAGACTTTCAGAGCGTGCTGGAATGAGGTATAGCAATGACCAGGCAATTCGTACGGCAGAACTGCTACCGGAAGAGAAAGAAAATTAATCTCGATAAAAATAAGAGCTTCTTCCATGGTTAAGAACTTGACTTATAGGATTTTCCCTTTCCTTTCTATATAAGCTCCTTCAGTAAGGAACTGCTTTCAGATAATTTGAACGGAACGTAACACTCTAAAGACTTGTAGAGGAGATTGAGCGATAGGAAGTCGTGATGGGTTTAACAGTACGAGGTAGCTGTGCGGCGTGCGGCGTGTTGCGTGTTGCCAGGGTAATGTTCAGCGAGATGAGAGCGCAGAAGTACAGACAGGGCTGCGGAGTGCATCGTGTGGGCCACTGGCACGATACGTAACACGCTGATGGCAACTGTCATTGCCCTGCACTGGTGATCAGCAGCGACTACTACTACTACTACTACTACTACCACTACCACTCCATACCACTGCCACTGCCACTGCCACTGCCACTGCCACTGCCACTACCACTGCCACTGCCATGCCACTACCACTACCACTACCACTACCATCACCACTACCACTACCACTACCACTACCACTACCACTACCACTACCACTACCACTACCACTACCACTACTACTACTACTATCACTACTACTACTACTACTACTACTCTACTACTACTACTACTACTACTACTACTACTACTACACTACTACTACTACTACTACCAAAAATTTAATTCAATAGGTACAATAATTGTAATTATAATAAAAGGTAAAGCAATCCCATTACAGGCCTGGACAGGCCCTTAGGGTTCCAGGAGTTTGAGGTTCCCAGATTTCTAGACAATCGGCACATGAAGGTGGTAAGGTTGTCAGCCTTACGCACCGGCCGCCTTTACCCCCAGGAAATATTCCTGGTACTCATTTCTGTTAGAGGCTAAGTCGACCCCAGGGCCATAGTGCTGCCGGAAGGATTATGTCAATGAAAACTTCCAATGACACCATCGGGAATCGAACCCGCGACTTTCCGGCTTGTAGCGCAGTGCCTCAACCAACTGCACCATCGCGTGCCCAATAATAATAATCGCCTTTTTTCCTTTATGTAATATCCTTGGTTGAGTGACGACCTGGTTCCTGTGAGGTATGCGCTAAAGCCAACGAAGCGGTTGAGTATGAAGCATATAATAAGGCAGTGTGTTCTCTGTGAGTTACGAGATGAGGATGAAGAACTAGGTGAGCAGGAGGCATATAATACAACATAACACAACCAGACGGCAGCGTGAACCTTATGGCACTTCGTCATACGACGGACACGAGGCTAATAATAATAATAATAATAATAATAATAATAATAATAAAGAGAAAACGTACACACTGATAGATGTGGCAATACCAGCGGACAGAAATGTCATGCAAAAAGGAAGCAGAGAAGAGACTAAAATACAAGAGTTTATTTGTAGAGATACGACTGTGGAACACAAGATGTATGGTTATATTCAACACCATTGGACGCTGAACTCTCACAAACCAATTATTTCCAGCAATGATCCTTATTAAATGCAATATCGCCATCTCAGTATTTGAGAAAACACTGGACGAAGTTTGCGCTGTATCATATATAAATTACAGTCGAACCCGGTTATAACGACATCGGTTTATATGACACCTCGTTTATAGAGTCAGATATTCTGTGGTACCAATTAAATCGTCACTGTTATCCATAACATTACACTCCTCGGTTATAAGGACACTCGTTTATAACGACACAAAATATTCAGTCCCTTTCATAACGTCATAACCGAGTTCTATGTCTCAGATGTAAATCATGTTAATAGGAAATACCATTTTCTGACTGCTTCAGGTTTGTGTAATGGAAGTCAGACGCGACAAGACACACAAAGCAATGCAAAGTGCGCACCTGTAGTTAAGCCAGAGCGGTAACGGCGCGCGCCCTAAGCGTTCCTTAAACCCAACACTCGCCTCTCCCAGAACGATCGCAACTTGATAACTCAAGTACCGAGATTACAGAATTGCCACTCATAACACTGTTTTCCCTTGCCTCGTTCGCAAGACACTGCCGATCTGAGATGCTAGTTTATAAGGGCTGTCCCAGACACTTGTGTTTTACACTGTGAATGGCGATACCTTCAGCAAGAGACATGTCGTGACTCGCCTCTCACAGCGCAGGCACGAATTCGATCCCAGGCCACACCATACGGGATTTGTGGTGGACAAAGTGACACTGTAACAGGTTTACCTACTAGTACTTGAGTCTTGCCCAGTCAGTATCATCCCACCAGTGCTTCATACTCATATTTTACTCACTTGCCGCCGACGCTATATAATCTGACAGCGTCGTTTAATAGAAATATTCTCTCTGACTTCTGCAAAATAATATGAATGGAATGACCCCAGTGGTACTATGGTCGTAACATTTCGTTTATGAAATGATTTATATCTCGACTGCAATCTTTTTTTTTAATAATATCATTGAAATGAACCTCGGCTTCTGGTTTACGCCGATGTCAATATATTGGGTCGAAGCATACACGCTATAGTCCAAAAAACAGAAGCTTTAGTAGCCGCTAGTAAGCAGACTGGTCTAGAAGTAAATTCTGAGAAAACTAAGTACATGGTCATGTCTTGAGATCAGAATGCAGGACAAAATCACAACATAAAGATAGACAATACATCCTTTGAAAGGGTGGAACAGTTCAAATATCTGGGAACAACCGTAACAAATCGAAATTCCATTCATGAAAAATTTAAGAGCAGATTGAAGTTAGAAAAGGCTTGCTATCATTCGGTGCAGGATCTTGTCTTCCAGTTTGCTATCCAAAGATATAAAGATTCAGATATACAGAACTATAATTTTGCGCGTTGATTTGTATGGGTGTGGGACTTGGTCTGGCACACTGAGGGAGGAACATAGGCTGAGGGTGTTCGAGAATAGGGTGCTGAGGGGATATTTGGGCCTAGGAGGGACGGGGTAACAGGGGAGTGGAGAAGACTACATAAGGAGGAGCTTTATGATTTGTACTAGTTACCAAATTTTATTCGGGTGATGAAATCAAGAAATATGATATGGGAGGGGCATGTAGCATGTATGGGAGACAGGAGAGAAACATACAGACTTCTTGTAAGACTCAGACGTAGTTGGGAGAATAATATTAAAATGGCTCTGTAAGAAGATGGGAAGGCATGGACGGGATTGATCTGGCTCGGGATAGGAACAGGTGGCAGGCTGTTGTGACTGCAGTAATGAACCTTCGGGTTCCATAAAACATGGGGAATTTTTTACCTAGCTGAGGACCTGCTAGCTTCTCAAGAAGGACTCTGCTCCGTGTAGTTAGATAGTCTGTGAATCGATCGTTCAAATGCATCTCCCATTGCCGTTATAAGTGCTGAAGTTACATTTTGAACATTCAGATGGCAGTGTTTCGAAGACAGAGCTGACATCTGTGTACGTGAGAACTACTACAGCGTCAGAATTGCAGACATACACATATAGTCAGTATACATACACACATAGACACGCAGTTATAGATAGCGACGTTAGTTACAAATCCTCATCTATTACATATGTAAAGAGACGGATACACAAAAACTGCTGGCACTCTAGCAAGATATGAATGAGGTAATATCATGGACTGAAACAGGATAGAACGCGGGACAGATACATAATCCCTAGGGACGTGTTGTGCAGCCCTGCCATCTACTTCACACTGCGAGATTGAGTTTGGTGCTATCAGCATAATGAGAGGTGGAGAGGGGTGGGGGGATTCATTTCCTGCAAGTTGGTAGCACAACGCTCATTGTCTTCACATCTATATACTCTGCTCGTGAAAACGCTGAGAAAAGATGTCCTCGTGTGATTTCATTGCTGAAAGCAAAACACGTTGCCGCAGTGTCAGTGCACAATGTAGCAAAATTGGTAGTCAAACTGTGGCACGTGAAACGTTCATCCGCGCCCATTTTTTTTATGGATCGACAGCCCCTTGGGGGCCTAGGCCGCCTCAATTTTCGAGGCTTCGTGATCACACTTTAGACACACACATACCGTGTAGGACTCCTCTGGACGAGTGATCAGTCCGTCGCAGAGACCTCTACCCGACAACACACAACACTCACAAGAGACAGACATCCATTCCCCCGGCGGGATTCGAACCCGTAACCCCAGTAAGCGAGCGGCCGCAGACCTACGCCTTAGACCGCGCAGCCACTGGGATCGGCTCCGGGTCCAATACAATTCTCAAAATTCGTCTCAAACCTCTCCGGAGGATATCAATTTGCAGACATTCAATGTGCGGACTGTTCAGATTGTAGTCTTCCTGAATTTTGTCACCAAGAAGTGCGGATAGCGACATTTTAGAAGAACATGGTGCCTTCATCTTTAGAGCATAAAACCCTTAAACACTTCAAATGGAGGCATCATGTTCCCCGAAACGTCGGTATCTTCATACTATAGCACAACATTGTGTCAAAACCCACAGCACAATCTGTACTTCAGATGACACCGAAACAACGCCACAGAAATGAACAAACCTCTCTTCTAGGGGTCCAGAATATTTGTAGCTGATCTAATGGGCCAAGATAAGTACGCGCCTTCAACTTTTTTACCTGAAGATGGAAACCAAATCCAACTTCAAAGCTGTGTTCCTTTCTATGGGTCTTTCATATAACTGGACGAAAACCAAATTCCAGAAAGCAAGCAGTCTTCCGGAATTTCATCAAATATTGGTGTATAGTCTTAAAAACAGTACAGTCCAGCATGTATAGCGTGTAATTTAAATACAATACAAGCTACAGCATGTCCTTATTAATAAAATAACAAGGAACACACACGCTCGATTCCACACAGGGAATCATCAGGGAATATTTCACATAAGTCACTAAAGTCCATTATATTGAAGTACACACGTATTAGCCCTGCTTACTAATTACACAGAATTTTTCGGTAAATAATATTGAAATATTTCCACGATAGGTACGCATATCTTATAGAATCTTAAACATGCAGTAAATAATACATTAAAGGACAGAATAATTTTTTTGGAATTAATGTTGATTCGCAGACTTTGTGTTAAAATAACTACGATTTTTACAATTCATTTGCATAAATCTCGAAAAAAAATATATATGTATTTTTATCTATAGTGTAGTGCTTAAAGCATAGAGGTTACGTCTTCACTTTCTATAGCCCTTATTGCAGGTTGCAGTGGACGAGGTAGTTATCGCTGTACAGCAAAGTGTGCTGTGCGTCTTGGTTCAAAAGCTTGCAGTTTTATCGGATGTGTGTTCGTATGTCGACATTTTCTTAAATGGCTTCAAAAACAGGCTGAATATACCTTTATACTATATGCAGTCGTACGATGTTACTGGTTTTATTGGAAGCACAATATGTTACTTTTAATTCCATACGCCAAATGTCGTATTTACCCACACATTCCATTCCCCCTCATAACCAAACGAAAACAGGTTCACACATTCTTTGCAACGGGCGGAGAACACAGTTACCAGCAGTTGCGAATAAAACCAATTTTATGCTAGCAAGAAATTATTCGATAAGTCGATACGATAAACTCATATCTATATTTAAATTTCCCCATACTATATCGTACGCATTTAACAATAATAACTAATATTGCCAGCTTTTACAATGCTGTAGCCGAGACAGTTCAGTCGGTGTAGTGACCAGGTTATGGAATACGCGACTGAGTAATCGTGGTTCGATTCACGCCAGGGATAAGAGACTTTTATCCTCTCCGAAACATCCATAACGGCTTCGGGTCCACCCCCCTCAAAAAAAAAAACTCCTATTCAAAGTGTCCCAGACGCTGTTTCCCCGGCGGCCTGAGCTTGACGCTGAGAACTCAACTCTATGTAGTTTGAGATTAATAGTGACTGGATACATACCTCCACTACCTCCACTACCCACATCTCTTCATTGCGTGCGCAGGGACATGCTTAATTTTACCTCGACCCGTTAAAATACCTTTCTCCTTCATACGGCTTTGTCTCTGCAGTTTGGTTATACTCGTTAAATCCTACACACATTTCTTGTTTCCCAAACACCCTACAGGTCGCATATCACATATGTATCACGGATGGGAAATGCATGTCTCACCTTCTGCAGTACAGTATTCTGCACTATATAATATGGCCGACATCTATCGGGGGTCTGTCGTAGAAAGGCTATAGGTGTTGAAGTTTGGAAGAGGGTTCAAATGAAGAGGGGGAAGGGGGGCGTAGGGGAATGATTTAATGACTCGCGTGCAGGATCTAAGAGATCTTCAAACTTAGTCTCCAACCCCCTACACCCAACGCCATAGAATGGTTTAAATGGGGGTGGGGATCTTGAGAAGTGCAGAAAGTACCATCTTATATACAAAGTCCTCCTGCAATCCTGCCCATTGTTCAATCCGAAAAGCTGATCCAACTTGACAATTTAATTTAACATAAATTAACATACAGCTCCTGCATAAAAGCAAAACTAATCACATCGAGCCTGGCAAATAATGAAGTTTAACCGGAATTCATTTCCAGTATTCATAAATGAACACAGAACGTCTTGGTTAAGCGTCAATAACAGGGGAAAGGTAGACCGGTGTGAGAAAACCAAAAAAATATTCCAAAAAATCAGGACTGGGTTCAATTTTAAACGAAACTCCACTGCAACAGAAGTTACAACAATTATTTCGGTAAAGTAATTCCCAAAACCTCATCCCACGTCAGCACGTTGAAGGTATCATCTTTCACGGATTTTTTGTGAGACAACAAAATCCAAAAAAAAAAAAATAAAATAATTTAAAACTATCCATGTTCCGTGCAGTAACATAAGTCACCATCTATGTTAAACTATCCATGTTCCGTGCAGTAACATAAGTCGCCATCTATGTTAAACAACTGCACTAACATTTAGATAGGATGATATATAAACACATCGTAAACGTCCTACATGTTTCGGCCTTTTTAGACCATCTTCAGGGAGGTATTCAACAAAGAAAAATGCATTAATGGCTAGTTATAATACATACGTACAATAATACAGTTAAAATATAGAATATTAAAGTGGTCAAAAAATTAAAACGTATATATAGTACAGCATGTATATCGTATTAGTTATTATCTGAACTGCAGAAAAAGCATCTACTGCAAAACTTCACCTTCGTTTTCAGGGATATGTCCCTGCGTCTCCTGTAGTTCTGTATGTCCCTGTGTCTCCTGTAGTTCTGTATGTCCCTGTGTATCCTGTAGTTCTGTATGTCCATGTGTCCCCTGTAGTTCTGTATGTCCCTGTGTCTCCTGTAGTTCTGTATGTCCCTGTGTCTCCTGTAGTTCTGTATGTCCCTGCGTGTCCTGTAGTTCTGTATGTCCATGTGTCTCCTGTAGTTCTGTATGTCCCTGCGTCTCCTGTAGTTCTGTATGACCCTGTGTCTCCTGTAGTTATGTATGTCCCTGCGTCTCCTGTAGTTCTGTATGTCCCTGTGTCTCCTGTAGTTCTGTATGTCCCTGTGTCTCCTGTAGTTCTGTATGTCCCTGCGTGTCCTGTAGTTCTGTATGTCCATGTGTCCCCTGTAGTTCTGTATGTCCCTGTGTCTCCTGTAGTTCTGTATGTCCCTGTGTCTCCTGTAGTTCTGTATGTCCCTGCGTGTCCTGTAGTTCTGTATGTCCATGTGTCTCCTGTAGTTCTGTATGTCCCTGCGTCTCCTGTAGTTCTGTATGACCCTGTGTCTCCTGTAGTTATGTATGTCCCTGCGTCTCCTGTAGTTCTGTATGTCCCTGTGTCTCCTGTAGTTCTGTATGTCTATGCGTCTCCTGTAGTTCTGTATGTCCCTGTGTCTCCTGTAGTTCTGTATGTCCCTGTGTCTCCTGTAGTTCTCTATGTCCATGTGTCTCCTGTAGTTCTCTATGTCCCTGTGTCTCCTGTAGTTCTCTATGTCCCTATGTCTCCTGTAGTTCTGTATGTCCCTGTGTCTCCTGTAGTTCTGTATGTCCCTGTGTCTCCTGTAGTTCTGTATGTCCCTGTGTCTCCTGTAGTTCTCTATGTCCCTATGTCTCCTGTAGTTCTGTATGTCCCTGTGTCTCCTGTAGTTCTATATGTCCCTGTGTCTCCTGTAGTTCTGTATGTCCATGTGTCCCCTGCAGTTCTGTATGTCCCTGTGTCTCCTGTAGTTCTGTATGTCCATGTGTCTCCTGTAGTTCTGTATGTCCCTGCGTCTCCTGTAGTTCTGTATGTCCATGTGTCTCCTGTAGTTCTGTATGTCCCTGCGTCTCCTGTAGTTCTGTATGTCCTTGTGTCTCCTGTGGTTGTCTGTATTACTGTGGATAAGTGAAAACTGTCATTAATGCACTTTTCTTTGTTGAACACTTCCTTGGTGTAGGTTTACTACACGTTGTACGTGTATCATTGTACCTAATTATAGTGCAGTTGTTGGTAGACTTATTATATATATATATATATACATGGTGACTAAACAAATAATTTCACTTCAAAATTATACAAGCATATACCAATTTATTTACAACAAAAGGAAAGCACACAGAATTTAAAATGTTAGAATTGTAAAGTTTGTTGACTTGAAATTTGATGTAGCATGAAGATGCAGGTAAGAGTCCAAGGTTTTACACAATTATATGCTAAGTATGCATAAAAACATCCATTTGAAGTATGATCCAAGAGGATCTAGTCCATGAGGTATATGTCGGTGTGTTTTGGCGCCCTGGCGCTGAAACATGTAGGAATTGTATGTTATGTATGACTTTAGTCGTTTTATGTGCATTTGTTGGTGATTGTTGTTACTTGTAAGAATACTGAACGGAGTATATAACATGGTCATGTCTCGAGATCAGAATGCAGGACAAAATCACAACATAAAGATAGATAATAAATCCTTTGAAAGGGTGGAAACAGTTCAAATATTTGGGAACAACCGTAACAAATCGAAATTCCATTCAGGAAGAAATTAAGAGCAGATTGAAGTCGGGGAGTGCTTGTTATCATTCGGTGCAGGATCTTCTGTCTTCCAGTTTGCTATCCAAAAATATAAAGATTAAGATATACAGAACTATAATTTTGCCTGTTGTTTTGTATGGGTCTGAAACTTGGTCTGTCACACTGAGGGAGGAACATAGGCTGAGGGTGTTCGAGAATAGGGTGCTGCGGAGGATATTTGGGCCTAAGAGGGACGAGGTGACGGGGGAGTGGAGAAGACTACATAACGAGGAACTTAATGATCTGTACTCATCACCAAATATTATTCGGGTGATCAAATCAAGATGAGGTGGGCGGGGCATATAGCACGTATGGGTGAGGGGAGAGGTGCATACAGGATTTTGGTGGGGAGACCTGAGGGAAGGAGACCACTTGGAAGACCCAGGCGTAGATGGGAGGATAATATTAAAATGGATCTTCAAGAAGTGGGATGGGAGGGCGTGGACTGGATTGATATGGCTCAGGATAGGGACAGGTGACGGGCTCTTGTGAGTGCGGTAATGAACCTTTGGGTTCCATAAAACGCGGGGAATTTCTTGACTAGCTGAGGACCTGTTAGCTTCTCAAGAAGGACTCTGCTCCATGGAGTTAGTATATAATATTAAATCAGCAAATACCCACTTCAGCTCTAGAACAATGAACATAAAACACACAGGATGGGAAGAGCTTCGAAAACAAATTCGGGATCCTTCCCTTTCCTTATTAACAAACCACACGCATTTCTTTGTACAGGGCGTTCTTGTGAAACCTAACACACATACAGCATATCTGCGCCGCAACATGCAGCCAGCGCACCTGACGATGAACAGAGCGGTGCCGGTCTGCTGTCAGCAATAAATCTCACTGCCGTGTGTATATCAAAACAGCGCAGGAGCATACCGCAGCGGCCAGTCGTATAACACAAACTCTCGCTTCTTGACATTTGTTGTCAAGTGATAACTCAGACGGCAGAGGGGTTGCTAGTCGGAAGACACGCCATAGGGCGTTATCATACTTTACTGGTATCGTGACAAGACAGCCAGCCGCTGAGACAAAAAGGCGGGTATGTTTATGTGGCGAGAGGCTTTACTGCTCCTGTAATATTTCTGTCAGAATTTTATTTATAGTAAAATTTGGCGACGTTCAGGGAGATACATTCTTACAGTCGCCATAAATGCAGCGAACATCGAATCAGGTTAGGATAAATGTACAGAGACTTTTCATATTCAATATAAGTCTTCTCCGGCGATCAGCCTCGTCAACTGGTTTAAATACAACGTTTCGGGGACTAGCTCCGTCCCCATCCTCAGGCAGAACTGAGGATGGGGACGGAGCCAGTCCCCGAAACGTTGTATTCAAACCAGTTGACGCGGCTGTGCGCCCGAGAAGACTATATTGAATCATGTCGCCGCGAAAGTTTTAAAAATTATAAGATTTTTCATATGTCGGTATTACGGGTTACACGACCTGCAGTAGTCAGGAGGAGATAAGTGCTTCGGCGGAACATATGACTCCATCTTCGGGCACTTTATGTCACTCCGAAAGTTTTGTAACCTCCTAGCAGAATACAGGATGTCACAATATGAAACTTCAGCACTGTAAAAATCTCACTCTTGTACACGGAGTTCGTCCCCCTATTAGGCAAGTACACTACTCCATCTTGTAGCACGTACTAAAAACACTATGATATGTCTCAGTCCTGCCATCTGTCTGTCAATTAATGCAACTACTGTAAGCAGTGCTATCCGTCATAGGCATCCTATGATTTATTTTATCATTTCTGCTCTTCGTCAAATACGTTACACAAAAAATAAAGTTACAGGCAGGCAATGCAGCCCGCTTGGGATATGAGATGCGCATAACATTTTGGTCGAAGGACCTAAAAGTAGAGACACTTTGAATACGTACACGTAGAAGCGGGCAGGGCGTAGTACGTCTGGTATCTGGGCTCTGTTATTGTCCCTAGAAGTTTTCTCCCTGTCTTAGCAAAAGTCTGTTCTGTTCTTCCCAACACTCAGTCGATAACGTTTCACTGTAAATTTCACATCGTCAACTTTCTTCGGCGCCAGCTGGCACCTCACAAAGAACACAGTCCGTCACCATCACAAGATCAATAACATATACACCTGTAAGTGCCCGTTACAGTAATCCCCCCCAATTACGTCGTCTATTCTTACTTACCTCCGCACTTACGTCGCTTGCCCCCGGGACCAATATATTAAAACAACAGCGCAAATTTGTACGTGCGACGCTGAAGATGTCATCCAGTTGAACTCCCATGATCAGGAGTCACGCCTGGCCATCTTGTTGAAATTCGGAAGCAAAGCGACCTTGAAGAGGTTGAGGAATATGGGCCTGAGCCTAAGGATAGGATCAGGACGGTTTCGAAGTTCAGTGAGGGGCTTGGACTGACTGAAGCTGGCATCAAGGTGTTTGAGGACAGAGAGCAAAGAGCAGCAGCAGCTAGACAGGGAACTATGACGATGCTTGTTTGTTATGAGAAGGTTCTGAAGGAGAAGAAGAGGTCTTTGTCTCGCCAGACTTCTGTGCTTGATTTCTTCAAGTCATCTTCAGGGATTCGGTCATCGACACCTGTATTGTTGAACAGGGGAGATGATGATCCAAATGACCAACCTACAGTTCAAGAGGAAGTGCCCCCTCCTTAAATTGTCATTTGTTTGTCGAGTTTCATATTTCTTGTAAATTTTTCGCAAGTATATCTTTTTTCTTCGTCGAAACAGATGCACTGCTATAACTGGGTATCGTAAAAATAGATACTCTGTTTTTATAGGGAAAATTTGCCGCGACTTACGTCGCCTCGACTAACGTCGCCTGTTTCAGAGGCAATTACGACGTAACTTCGTGGGATTGCTGTGCTTTCGTCCGATTTTAACCAAATTTGAATCCGATCGTCATACGGTAGAAGTCCCCAAATGTAAAACGTCACTAAAATCCGTCCAGTGGGAACCAGGTGATCTATGCGGGCTAGCAGACCGACGGACTGACATACAAACATGACGAAACTACGTCCCTTTTCGCTGTTGTTTTGAAAAGAGTCTAAAACCGGACCTTTAAGAAATAATGTGTACAATTTTACACCAAATTAATTGCTCAGGATACAAACCAGAGACGAGCTGTTGTAAACTTCAGTTTCAATGATTTCAAGGAATTTAACTACATGAGTGACTGATATATTCGCTCTTCTGGTAACCACCAATATACACTGCGTAACATCCCAGAAGAACGAAGATCTCATTCACACTGCAACGGAAGCCAGAAATCACTCATGGATAAGTGACTGTTGCCTGACCTCCGAAAACTACACACTCATTAATCCTTGAATATGACTGCTAGGATGTCCGAAACTTCGGTAATGCGGCCTACTGTTCCATCAGCCACCAACCGGGACGGCATGAGTGGATGCTCTTCCGTGGACTAATAAAGGCACTGTCATTAAAACATGCGTGTGGAAACAAATGATGCGTTATGAACACACCCATGAAAAACCTTTTAGTAAATGTTTTCGCGCTGCATTATTGGCGATATGTGAAAACATCAGTATGGTGGGTACTGATGGTACTTAGCGATGTCTGGTAATAGTCTCTGTCAGCACGGGGCGGGTGAGAGAAGTGCAGATACATGGTTTGCTTGGACCCCCTGCAGGTAAAAATAGAATATGTTGAATGTGACGGCGATGGGAGGGCGTAACAGACAGAACAATACCGCATCACGAGTGGACGAGAGATCGGCCCCACCTGGAGGCCCCACGTGCGAAGTTCAGTCTATATTACTACACATCAATATCTATACAAATAACTGTACCTGGGGCAAACAGAGTTCATCTTACATACGTTTTCAGGTTGCCACGCAGTAAAGTGTTCGTTTTTGAGGACGCTCTCTCAATTTGGGCTGTAACGCCATTGCAGCAGCATCAAATTGTTCATTATGGTCTTCCGGGTGTTTACAACGTGAAAATTTGTACGTTGAAGGTACTTTCACTGTCAGACCTCGTCCTAACAATTCAAATTTGAAGATGGGGGCATATTTTATCTTTATTGACCCACACAACTGCACAGTGTCAAAATCCAAAATGCGGCTGCCTCAGAAATTACCTTAAAACCGGCACTTGAGGGTAGATTTCTTACGAATAGCAAAGAAATAAGTTTTGTTACTGGCAACAAAATCATGGAGAAACCTGTGGTAAGAGAATACCAATAAACCTAGAATTTAATTCACTATATACACGATTTTAGCAGATTCCAGTGGCCGCGCGGTCTAAGGCATGGGTCTGCGGCCGCTCGCTTACTGGGATTGTGGATTCGAATCCCGCCGGGGGCATTGATGTCTGTCCCGTGAGTGTTGTGTGTTGTCGGGTAGAGGTCTCTGCGTCGGGCTGATCACCCGTCCAGAGGAGTCCTACAGAGTGTGGTGTGTCTAAATGAGTGTGATCGTGAAGCCTCGACAATGAGGCTCTGGCCTACTAGGGGCTGTTGAGCCATTGAAAAAAAAAATATGCACACTTCTAACAGATGGACTAAGCTAATACTGACCTGATCGCAGGAAGGAAGGAAAAGAAGAGGAAGACCCCAAAGAAGTGGGAAAGAGAAGTGAAAAGACTGGCGAGGCAGAAGAATCTGACACCTGAAGACGCAGAATACCGCCAAATATGGCGAAATGCGACTGAGGACCAGTAACCGGAGTAACATGAGAAAACTGTTATAGAAAGGTATATACACGGTCTAAGCAACGCGTTTGATACCCAAAGTGCTACTTTTTAACGTGTTTTATATACAACTTGAATCTATATGCAGAGAGACGAAAGATAACAGCCTTGTAAATAAGCAAATTGAAGACATTTTAACAATTCCTGTTTAAGAACTGGAGAAGCTACATCACAGAATCAGACCACTCAGTGCATTTTAAATGGGCGACATCTGACAACAGAACAATACAGCAGCTACGCTTGAGAAGGTAACAGTAGCTCAGCCGGTGATTAAATTCCTCGAATTATGGGATATTAGAATTTAATACAGTAAGCACAATATCCAAAATGTAGGCCCTAATCCTGAGCCACAAGAATTCAGTTGATATCCTCACACTCTACTTCAATAAGACCCTTTTTTTTTAAATATCCTCCCATGCACGCATAAATCTCGTCAGATATTTATTTTATTTAGGTAACTTGAACAATAATTTGTTTGTATTTATTATGGATCCAATGCGTCCCAACTACCACGTCAATCTTATCCCTCTTGATTTAATATGCAATAATATTAGGTAAACAGTAAAACATACGAAAATTATTGGCAGCCTTCTGACAGATTGAAGTAAGCCTACATAAAATTAAAACACATAAACAACTCTAAAGTTACTACATACTTAAAGCATACAACAGTGACACTGGGCACCGTTATGAATTACATTTTCAGAAAAAAAAAATTAAACTTACCAAGATGACAGTAAGTTAACCATGGAAACGACTGGCTCACCTGGAACAAGAAATAAAATATAAAATTATTCTAAATTATTAAAAATTCCCAAAAGGCGAAATAGCACAAGCAGTAGACGGAGCTACAAGACAGGAGCTATACTGCCGCAGCAGTGCACTTATGTCTATACCACCACGCCTAATCCATAAGTGGCTTCCAAAAACCTTTTGCCCAACGGAAACCGCGGACTCTAACTGAGAGTTACGCTTACCACGCGCCTACTCTTCCACTACTTTCACACCTCCATACGTCTTCATGGAATGATTCCTAATTTTGCACAAAGTCAATTTTGTCTCCATGGATTTCGTTCACTATAAGCTATTAATAATACGTCTTCTTGTTTACTGCACTGTAGAACGATGTCCGTTCCGACGTTTCGGGGAAAGTGCTGCCTCCACGCAGAAAGTTTATGTCTATTATATAAGGAATCTTGCAAGGAATGTGGCCAATCATCCACCAAATCACTTCAGCATTCATCTGAACCTAATTCAGTCACCACAAAGATGGAGGCAGCATGTTATTCCGAAACGTCGGAACAAACCTATTGCCCCACGTGGTGTAATAATCCAGAGGACTATCATATAAACCTCAGATGCCGTGAAGACGTGAACACCTACATCGCCAAGCCTGTCCACAACATCACAGTTATGATATAAACATCAAACACCGTGAAGACGTGAACACCTACATCGCCAAGCCTGTCCACAACATCACAGTTATGATATAAACATCAGACGCCGTGAAGACGTGAACACCTACATCGCCAAGCCTGTCCACAACATCACAGTTATGATATAAACATCAGACGCCGTGAAGACGTGAACACCTACATCGCCAAGCCTGTCCACAACATCACAGTTATGATATAAACATCAGACGCCGTGAAGACGTGAACACCTACATCGCCAAGCCTGTCCACAACATCAAGTTATTTCTGTGTCCCGATTAAGTCGACTGTGACACTGAGACACATTAACACATATCAAGTGTCTTAGAATTTCAAATTGTTATTTTTTTGTAGTCTTCATTTTAAAAATACAAACGTGAAGAAAAAAGGGGGGCAGTGGACTCGAGGGATTCCAGTGACAGACACAGCGACGACAGAGCGTCGATTCTCCTCGCCTCACCCGCCCACCCCCTCTCCCCCATCAGCTGTTCAACAAGTGACGACAGCAACCCCTTCTTCACAAAGTCGCTACACACCCGAAATAAATGGGCCATCATCAACGCTTCCTTTTGCTCGCACTGCCGCACGCATGGAATCACGTATCAAAGCAGAGACCAAACACAATCAAACTTGTGGAGATGTGAAATGGTTTTCAGACAAATGTCACTTCTGTTCGTTTTTCAGACAAATACCCAACGTGGGTGATCTAGTATGATTGGTTTTGGTATTTATCAATGTAAGGAAGAAGGGACAGATATATTCGTAACAGAGCAAAGCAACAAGGAAGTGAGGATAGAAAACCAGCAAGCAGCAGTAATAAATAATTCCTGCTTGGTCCTTTGAAGCACAGTCGTAATTATATATACCACCTGCTTTAACATTAAAACCCCATACATTTTGCCCACACGGTATATTTATATATTTCGGATGATCTTCGGAATAGACAGAGATTATTTTTCTGAGAAGCTAACCTTTTAATGAAAATGCAATGTATTCTACGTGGGGTAAAAAATAAATTTTTAAATATTAAGTAGACGAAATGTAGGCCTATATTTGGAGGGGTCAAAATGCGTAGTAAAATATTATAAAGACCACACGTGTAGCCTACTTCAAAAGGTCAAACTGCAAAATATTATACTACAGACGCAATGAATAATTCTAAGAGCCAAGATATTATATAGATGCAAAGTACATACACTCCACACAGAACACTCCACCGTAGTACTCCTCACCGCACGACACGTAGTACACTCCGCTCCACGCAAAAACATTTCATATGCTTTTAATCCCACACGCCAGCAGTTCCACAATTCTACCATCTACAGTGCTTTTAATTTTACAACTTTTAGCGAATATTTTGACAAGATTTTAACTTATGTTTCAAAGTGCAGATAGAATATTTTAAATCATGTGTTGAAGTGACTGTAGCTTTTAGCAAGAAACCCCCCTGACGATGATCCTAGGATCGAAACACGTGTAGGGGTACAATTTTAACAATTTTATAATAAAGCTACTTAAAGAGTGGTTTTAGTGTGCATCGGTTGGTTTATAACTTAATTTAATACATACACTTCATAGGGTCAAGATATACTCGTAAAATATTACATAGATGGAATTTATAGACCTAGATACAAAATATTTTGGAATTCGCGAAGGCACACACAGCACAAAAACCTGAACAAACAACGACTATTTCACTATACAGCAATAACTGCTTGGATTTTATAACCGATACGAAGTGTTTTTAATTAGCGGTACGAACTGGACATTTAAATATAATTCAGAACTTACCCTAGTGTTTAAAGGGTTCAGCGTATTTTATCTACCTTTAAGACCTTGCGACATAATCGTATTGAACATCCACAAACTATCCCTGTGTACAGAAACCTGATGCATATTCATTCCATAACTAAACACTCCATCACTAATTATGATAGGCGTCTAAATTTTCAATCCTGCGAACAACTAAGTGCGGACGTCACTAACAGCCGCACGTCGCGACGCCAACGTTGACAGCAGAGACTTTTCAGTGACAGCTATAGCTCTGCATCCACCGTCAAATAATTTAAACCTGCCATGCAGAGGACGGATTGTTCTACTAAGGACAGGTGTGGAAATATGGGCAAGTGTTAGAGAAACACAGTGTGCAGATACATCTTAAGGGTAGCAGCATAACATAACATAACATCATTAACACTTCCACTGCTATGTCTTTGCTTCTGGACTCATCACGACAGGCCGATACGTAAAATTGCTTTAAATTATTTGTGGAACGAAAGCAGAGCAAGATAGAATTTCGATGTTTGTCATTAATTGGGAATCGATAAAACCGTCGCGATATCGGATTAACGAAAATGGGAACCCTCTCCAATAAAAATGCCTGTTTGTTCCAAGAAATAATGAAATACCAGCAACAAAAATATGTTTCACTCAACTTTCAGATTTTTGTGTCATCCACCATTTTAATGGGAAAAGATGAGAACAACATAATGAGTAAATCCAGCCGGAGATTGCCGGCAGAATACGACGGTACGGCCATCCAACCAATCATTACACAAGGAGAGTGTTCTGACCAATCGCTGCGCGACACGTGGCCTCATATTAACAAACTATTGCATGCTTGCCACTTGCCAAGCCAAGTACTCTAAAGAAAATAGCGGGTGACAAATCACAATGAGTAACAGTTTTGTAAACTCCACATACAAAAATGGGCCGCGATAGCTCAGTCGGTATGGCGACTTGCTACGGGCTGGACGGTCCGGGAATCGAATCCCTGTGGGGGCGAGATTTTCCGCAGCCATCCAGACCGGCCCTGGGGCCCACCAAGACTCCTATAAAATGGGTACCGGGTCTCTTTCCCGGGGGTAAAGCGACCGGGGCGTGGAGTTGACCACCCACCCTCAACTAGTGCCAGGGTTAAAGAAAGAGTAGAACTATACCTCTACTGCCCCTCTGGGCCTTCATGGCCTGTTCTATGGAGAATATTACCTTTACCTTACCATATACAAATGCAATTAAATCGTCTTAACTTCTACTCAGGGAAAACCAATATTGTACAGCGTAATCCACTTTACCCTCTGGAGAAAAATCAAGTGATGTACAGCATCACTTACTCCTACGTTACCCTAAAGGTAAAATAAATGTGACACAGCGTAGCATAGACCTACTTTACACTAAGAAGTAGATTAGTGTTGTACACTGTAATCACGCCCACTTTACCTAAGGAGGATATCTGTAGTACTGTCTAATGAAAGCCCAATTTACCCTAAGAAAAAAAATGTGTTATAGGGTAACCCACGCTCGCTTTAACCCAAGGAGAAATTCGGCGCCGTACAGTGTAATCCACGACAATTTTACCTAAGGAAGAAAATCTGCTGTACTCTTTAATGCAGGCCTAATTTACCCTAAAAATAAAATCTGTATTGTGCAGTGTAAACCAAGTCTAATTTACCCTAAAAATAAAATCTGTATTGTGCAGTGTAAACCAAGTCTAATTTACCCTAAAAATAAAATCTGTATTGTGCAGTGTAAACCAAGTCTAATTTACCCTAAAAATAAAATCTGTATTGTGCATTGTAAACCAAGTCTAATTTACCCTAAAAATAAAATCTGCATTGTGCAGTGTAAACCAAGTCTAATTTACCCTAAAAATAAAATCTGCATTGTGCAGTGTAAACCAAGTCTAATTTACCCTAAAAATAAAATCTGCATTGTGCAGTGTAAACCAAGTCTAATTTACCCTAAAAATAAAATCTGCATTGTGCAGTGTAAACCAAGTCTAATTTACCCTAAAAATAAAATCTGCATTGTGCAGTGTAAACCAAGTCTAATTTACCCTAAAAATAAAATCTGCATTGTGCAGTGTAAACCAAGTCTAATTTACCCTAAAAATAAAATCTGCATTGTGCAGTGTAAACCAAGTCTAATTTACCCTAAAAATAAAATCTGCATTGTGCAGTGTAAACCAAGTCTAATTTACCCTAAAAATAAAATCTGTATTGTGCAGTGTAAACCAAGTCTAATTTACCCTAAAAATAAAATCTGTATTGTGCAGTGTAAACCAAGTCTAATTTACCCTAAAAATAAAATCTGCATTGTGCAGTGTAAACCAAGTCTAATTTACCCTAAAAATAAAATCTGCATTGTGCAGTGTAAACCAAGTCTAATTTACCCTAAAAATAAAATCTGCATTGTGCAGTGTAAACCAAGTCTAATTTACCCTAAAAATAAAATCTGCATTGTGCAGTGTAAACCAAGTCTAATTTACCCTAAAAATAAAATCTGTATTGTGCAGTGTAAACCAAGTCTAATTTACCCTAAAAATAAAATCTGCATTGTGCAGTGTAAACCAAGTCTAATTTACCCTAAAAATAAAAATCTGCATTGTGCAGTGTAAACCAAGTCTAATTTACCCTAAAAATAAAATCTGTATTGTGCAGTGTAAACCAAGTCTAATTTACCCTAAAAATAAAATCTGTATTATGCAGTGTAAACCAAGTCTAATTTACCCTATGGAAAAATCAGTATTGTACAGTGTTATCAAAAGATCAGACGACATTTTATTAAACAGGAGATGGAATTAAGATACAACCGAATATTTTTCTGTCCTGGGACGTAACGCCGTATATTCTGGTAGCCCGTTATGAGCGTTTGGGAACCTGCTTCCTGAATCTCCAAGTGCCTACAGTCCACACTGCCACATTGCAGAAGATATGAGTAAGCATTTTCACATTCACCGCTGAGAGAACCTCAGTTCTCACAAATGACTGTCGATGGGTCCCGAGCACGAATCATTCTCTTCACACAAACTACATTACTCTTGCCCGAACGAATTTCGAGTGAGCATATTTCTTATTTCCCTCATTTTAATTTAATGTTCCGTGTTTCCTATATTTACCCTACCCCAGTTACATTCCTCATTCGTCGACTTCTCCATCCATCTCTCTTTATCCTGTTTCCGTCTCGGAAATGGCGTCTTGACGTAGTGAATACAGCCCGTTCGAACAACGATCCAGAATTTTAAGCACTTTCACAAGCGGAGCCAAAACTCCCCCCAATCTTCTAGACGGAGACCATCAAACCTCTTACCTATTACACTGTGTTCAAACTATAGCTCGCGAGCCATTTAAGGCCCACGAGCACCAATATATTACTATTAACTCCATGGAGCAGAGTACAGTTCGACAAGCTAATAGTTTTTTCGGGTTGTTAAGAGATTCGCCTTATTTCAGGAACCCGAAGATGGGTGACCATGACAACAATAGCCCGCCTCTGGACCCAACAATCAAATAAATCCAATCCACAACTTCCATTTTAATATTATCCACCCACGTAAGCTTATTTCTTGAAAGTTCCATATTTCCTTTAAGATTTCAGGCCAAAATTTTTTTACACATTTCTTAACTCTCCAACACGTATTACGTAACTCGCCAATGTCATACTTCTTCGATCATTTTAAAAATACAGTATCATAGACAGGCCAATACATGCCATTCTCTGTCCCTTAATACAATCCTTAATACAAATATTTCCCCCACACACATCATGCTTAAGAAACACATAATAGACTACTGGTCATGAGTAAAACAATCACATAAGTAGACTACTGGTATATTAAAACAATACATAAGTAGACTACTGGTAACTACTGGTATATTAAAACAATACATAAGTAGACTACTGGTATATTAAAACAATACATAATAGACTACGGGAATAAAACATACTAGTAGACTACTGTATTAAAACAATACATAAGTAACTACTGGATATTAAAACAATACATAAGTAGACTACTGTATATAAAACAATACATAAGTAGACTACTGGTATATTTTCCTCCTCATGATGTTTTTTTTAAAGTGGGGTTAAGAGCCTGAAGATTACCTAATTTAGGTCGAAACATGCAGCTCAAGTAGACAGACTCTATCGTCTAATAAAGTTGCGGTTGTGTTGTTACTGAATTTAATTTAATTTACATACATTCAGTTAGTGTTATTTACACACTCTGCAACTTAAACAATCTGGTCACTTAGGTTCATATAAGAACCTACAATGCACAAATTAGTCAAACGTTATTTAATGGCTTTATTTCTTCTATGAAGATGATATAAAGCTGGTAGATGCTTCAATATAATCTAATAAAATTTCAATTAAAAAATGAGACCCTGCAGCAAACTTTGGGTAAAATATTATAAATTATAAATCCCAGCGTAACGAGCGTGGGACAGAACTATTTCATTACCAGCCCCCCCCCCCCCCAAAACCGTTTTGCACGATATGAAAACGTCCACAACATGCAACAGACGTGTCTACGCAATATTGAGCGTTTTGCAGACGAAATTAATCACTTAACAATTACATAAATGGTTAATAGTAATTAGAAAAATTTACCCCAATTTCCACATTAGTACTACCCATCCTACTACACTCAGATCTCCCAATTTTTCTACTCCGTTCAGGAACTGCGACTAAAATTCTACAAGCATTTCTCATATGTCCAGTACGTGCCACGTTTTCGAGTGGCCCAGTCTCCAAAATTAGATTACCGTAATGACATATGCTGAATACAACTATTGGACCTCCTCATTACGTAACATTCTTCACTCTCCTGTTACCCCCCCCCCCCCCAACTCAGGACCAAAATTCTCCTCCGCAATGATTGAGTCGACGAAACAATGAAACAGTCGGGTGACATTTATTCTTATTCACGCAGTTTGGAAAGACTTCAAGAATTTTATCGAGCATTCTCTTACTATTTCTAACACAGCTTCCACAGTGGCAGTCACAAAACAAGGTCAGACGGGAAGATTGCATCGCGGCGCCTATTTCACGTACTTCCAATCTATAGTTGCCTCAGATGGCTCTTTACAAGACCACATCTTACCACTGTCAAAATATTCCCTGCCAGTGATGCCAGGAGACGGCACTTAAGATACAGGACTGTCTTCACAAACTTACTACCATCTCCCAGGAACAGTCTTTGTGTTTAGAATCTGATAGTTTCTCAGATACTGAAGAAATTCCCTGCATTTTGTGGAACCCCGAAGTTAATTACTAAATTCACAAGAGCCCTGTTGTTAGCCAGATGAAGCAAGTAAACATTCTGACGTGCTGTCTCGTTCAAAGTACGAGATGTGAAGGCTACTTTGTAACAAGAAGTTGCTTTTGTTCGAGTCTGTGTCATGAAACATAAGAAAGATGACAAGAATAATAGGATAAATACGTCACGTATATTGTGTGAGTAGCTGAAAGGAAAATGATAAATATTAGGAATCAGAGAAAAGAGAAATAGTTTTCAAACATCGCGGATTATTTAGCGAAGATGGGTAAATCTTACGAGAAAACACAATGGCAAAATACCGAAATAAATGTTAAATCATCAAAGGTAAATTTTAACGATGACTATATGACTCCAAAAATTAGAAACGCCGAAAAGGATACAAAACCACAATTAAAAAACTCTCATATCTGATATAAGTTTTTCAATTTAAACTCCCAACAAGAATTATCTTCTTAATTTTTGGATATTTTATTAGCACTTTATTTTCATATATCTTACACTTTATATCCTTATTCAAGATAAGAGTAAATTGGATTCAACTGGCTTTGGATACGGTTCAGCGATCGGCTGTTCTGAGCACAAGAATGACCCTTCCGTTTCAACACGAGCCAGCAATTTCTTGACAGCTCCAAAATTAGAAGTTTAAAGATAAATCTGGAGTTAGAAGGCCTGTAAATATTAGAGAAGTGCATGAACACACGTAATAACGGGCAAGCAATTTTGTGTCAATACTTCATGTAATGGAAACAAGACAAAACGCAATATATTTTGGTCTCCTCCGCAACCTTGTGCAGCGTCTAATAAAAGTATTCTGCTTATCTGTAATCACTAAACGTCTGCAGAACTGATTTCCATGTAATTTCTTACTCGGGACTTCCACTAAAATTTCTTAAACCATTTCAACTGTCACTCAGATCGAGCATTTTTTTGGGACCACCTTACATCGAAATCTACACGCGTTTCTGAAAGCATTTCGAGCGAAACTCGCTAAATATTTATTTGTGCGAAAGATATTTCGAACAAAACCGCTAGAGAAGAATAAAAAGCACAGACTTCGACTGATACGTCATTCGTCTGACACTTGTGGTTTCAAAGGTAAATAAAAGTGCGATCTTACACAGTTCCTAACTCGTATAGTCAAAAATCCGAGTATACACGAAGATTACCGAAGTCTCTTATTGTTCAGAGCAATTAAACAAAGACCATTTCCAGCCCAATTTATACGTCCACATGTACGTAAATACATATTTAATTACGAGACTTATAAAAATGCAGATAAAAATATTTATTAACGTAACAATATTGCCTCTATTAAAACAATTGAAAAGAAGTATAAAACACTGGAATTTTACGCTATGCGTAAATCTCCCTTTTGCTAATATGTCTATAGACCCTCAGGTATTACATAGACAAAAGTGTGCTATATTACATAGAGTGTCGATGTGGCTGGGGGTGCCCAGACACTCGGCGAGTGGCACGATTGTAACAGCTCCCCTAAACATCTTCCCCTATTCTTCGAAGCGATATACTGCTTTACCAATGATGGATGGGCATGTGTGCGTGTAAGACAGACCAAGGGGAGCAATGCATCCATCAAGGCGAGTTGACCGTGGCACACACTCACACACCCCGTACTTTCTGCAACACAAATTGCGTGTGTTCGAGTCCCCGCATCAAACCCCACGCTGGGGATTGTACAGTTAGCCAAGTAACCATTATTCTTGCTTCCTTCACATAAAGGCGTTTCCTCGTGCATACACACATAGGTGCTCCAGAAATTCCCTTTCTCATGAAGGCGGCTGCTTCTTGGATGTCCCTTCAAAAAGCACACAAGAAGATAATCTCAGGGGTTAAGTCAGTGTTTCCTTGAGGGTTCCTCCCGGTATCGATAAAAACTGACCTGACCCCACACCAATTAAAAATAAAATGTGGTGGTACACGTATTTGTTAACCTAAAATCAAAGCATAATTGAACTCACTGACGGACTGCCCAATGCAACTGAATACTCACACACTCGACCCTGAAAGGACAGGACAGACGCACTCCAACACACAAGAAATGAACATGGAGTTATAGAAACTATGCCAGTAGTCACGTAAAATAATAGCAAACATCCAATGCCACGGACAGATTACAAAGTTCTTATAACAAACAGGTTTTTATACTCCTACGAAAGCTTTTACATTTCTAATTGATAACTGTACATATCGTACTATTTTAAAGTGATCAGAATATTTTACAAGTGATTTTATGACTGTCAACAGACTTTGTACATATTGTGAATCTGTTTTTAATATGTAAATAATAGGTAGCATAAGACAAGCCCCTGAAGACGGAACTTTAAAGTTCCGAAACACGTGTAGGGTAAGGGGAAACAGGCCAGAATAAAATTGGTCAATATACTGCATTTGTCGGTATTATTATTGATTTAACAAAATGCACGGTGATAATAATGTGAAAAATGAATACGCTGGTTTTAGGTGACGTTTAGTGAAACTAGTTTGATTGCCGAAAAATAATTTCATTACTGACACAATCTTATCCTTCTGGACGTTGTCTACGGTCTGTTTTAATGAAACACAACGTTTCGGAAGCCGGCTCTCATTCTGTCTTCAGGCAAGGAAAGCACCAAATACGGTGGACCCTTCACAAAGAGCTATTATCAGTCACTAGACACAATATATCAGTAAACTTGTTAAGATATGCACCTGAAGCAGATGCAGTGCAAAGGTAGATCTCTTCTCAGGAACCAAAGCAGGCTTCTGAAACTTCGTGCTTTATTAAAAAATTAGACGATGGGAAACGTCCAAGAAAAGAAGATAATGTCAGAACCCTACAGAGTTATATTAAACAACCAGTATTGACTCGGCATATATCCGAAGTTTAGACAAAAGTTCAAATAGTCAAGACTCTGAATCACATCACATTTCTCATGAGATGAAAGCCTCATATTATTATTCCTAACGGCTTTCTAATTATTAGTGCCGTTTTCCTTTTACTCCCTCGAGTTAATTCCATTAATTTCTTTCGCATTCTCGGTTTGGATCAAGAAACTAAAGGAGATTTCTTAAATACAGTTAACAATTTGGGCGCAAAATTAATGTATTGCATAATAAAGGCTACCTTTTATTACGTTTAAGAACCCTGCATCAATTAGTGAAGAATTCTCTATCATTACAATTCCTCATTTGAACAGGTATCTGTACAGACCCCAGTTTCTGAAGCACACACTTGCAATAAGTGTCTCAGTTCAACTCATCTGCATACTCGCAGCCTGCTGTTGACCATTCTTTCTCTCCTTACAGACATAACAAAATTTAAATTTAAACATACTAGATAAATTCCACATCTACAACCTCCACAAAAGGAACCAACAATCACACAAAACCCAATTTTCAACAGACTCATTCTACAACACAGAAAAATGACACCACCAAATTACCACATCCAAAAACACACATTCAAGAGGCGATATGGTCAAAATACCACACCACATAAAAAAATCGTTAAGATGCAAGAAAGTGCAACCAATAAATCAAAACCTAACACCAACAAAACCAAACTTAAAACAAGAAAAACCGATAATGCATTATATCAGAATAGGAATTGTCAGAAAGATACAGAAACGAAGTGCAACCCTCTAATGCAGTCATGAAATCAAGGAAAGAAAACATAACCTCGAATACGTTTTGTAAAAAGAAAGAAAAAGCTACATTACACAAAATTCGCATAGCTTGTTTACCTTCCTTCGTTTTTAAAACCGTCATTACCAGAAGATGACCTGTATAAGTTGAAAAATGTAAATTTTACGTAATTGGTTAAAAAAAACAGAGATTGTGTGCGATTAAAAAATAGTATCCTTCAATTGAAATATTATTACAAAGCACAACAGGATGCCAACAATGATGATTACAGATATGCCTATGAGATCAATATGCCTGAGTGTAAGCCTACCTCCATTTCAAATGTTATATCACGAAACATCCCTATGTCTACACATACCATTTACCAATTTACCTCACATGCCACAAAACCACAATTCTCGCACCCACCGACATAAGAACCTCAAAATCACACCAGTACCCCTTCTCCTTTGCCTGCATCTACATAAGTTTTTCCTCAAGCAGCTTACTGTTCTTCCCTGAAGATGGACGTAGTGCCTTCCTCCGAAAAGTTAGCACGTGACGTTACATCTCAGAACACAGTAATCTTAACCGCTCCATTTCTGGATGCCTTAGCAGAACTTAACCAAGTCCCATAAGGATGTGAAGTTAATTTTAACACCCTATTCCGGGACCATTTAAGGGTTCCTGTTATAGTCTCTAATTGGCGAACAGTTATCCTAGCTATTCCCTGGATATGGGGTTCAGTCTATGGATGTTCGCTACGGCCCTAAATGACCTCCGTGTTTACTAAAGCGGAAAAAAGAATGCGTATTTCCCCATCTGTCTGGAATCTGTAGTAACGCCATTCTATCCCGGGGGGGGGGGGGGGGGGGGCGCATACCGAACCGCAGACGACAAAAAAAAATCTGCAAACATTGTGGTAGCCTCTGCTAAATCCCCACCATTCTAAAAATAGATCCCCTTCATTCATGCACGAAGAAACAAAATGGCAATCAAATTCGAAACAAATGTTGCGAAGGAAAAACACAAAGATACGAGCACGAAGTTGTTTTGTTTTCGAGCAAAATAGTTCAGTGGAGCGGTGTGCTGTGCGGTACACATGACGAGAAAAAAAACTAAAATGTTCGTATTATAAATTCACAAAATACTGTCAGCAGGTAACACCACACAGGGCGATTTTCTCCTCCGTTACACTGTTATGAACACAAATCCCACTACATGACCCGATATATTTCGTGACTCATAAAGTCCACATTTTACGTATGGTTTCTTGATAACTGTAGGCCATTTGTGAATTAAATGCACATGCAATGCCCCTCTGACTTCCAACAGCTGGCCAACTAACAAATTCCACGCCTCTTGTTAGAAAACCAAACGTTTTAGCATTAAAAGTTCAACATCAATGTGGATGTACTGTGTTAACCTTCGTTAAGTACGTAGGCTGCCTCCGAAATACTGTATACCAAGACACAGTACACTTGTACAACTATACTACAGTACGAGTAGTAACTAGTATAGTTACTACAGTAGTAACTATACTAGTTACTACGTAGTAACTATACTAGTTACTACAGTAGTAACTATACTAGTTACTACAGTAGTAACTATACTAGTTACTACAGTAGTAACTATACTAGTTACTACAGTAGTAACTATACTAGTTACTACAGTAGTAACTATACTAGTTACTACAGTAGTAACTATACTAGTTACTACAGTAGTAACTATACTAGTTACTACTGTAGTAACTATACTAGTTACTACAGTAGTAACTATACTAGTATAGTTACTACTGTAGTAACTATACTAGTTACTACTGTAGTAACTATACTAGTTACTACTGTAGTAACTATACTAGTTACTACAGTAGTAACTATACTAGTTACTACAGTTAAGTAAATATAACTACGTTACTACAGTAGTAACCCAGGCCCACCCAGCCTCCTATACAACGGGTACCGGATCTCTTTCCCGGGGGTAAAGCGGCCGGGGCGTGGAGTTGACCACCCACCCCCCATCTATCGCCGAGGTTAAAGAAAGAGTAGAGCTATACCTCTACTCCCCCTCTGGGCCTTCGTGGCCTGTTCTAGGGAGAACTTTACATTTACACCGTGTCTACTCTGTATAAAAGAGGCTAATTTTTTTTCAAACGTTATTGCTTTGGTTTGGTTCCTTGATGCTGATTCCTTGTGGATCGAAACGTGTAGGAATATTCAGTGCGATATTATAATATAAATATCTAGGGAACGATATTGTGCATATTTTGTGTCACTCATGTCTTGCATCTTCTACAGTCATTATATCAACCAACTCATGCACTGGATAAAGTGCATTCGTGAGCTATTATACAAAGACAACATATTTCAGCTACGAGGTGTCATCATCAGTGGGCCGTTCAATACAAAGGAATGTAAAGGTGACACAATACCTAGATTGGTGTGTTGGATCTACATTCATTTGTATTGAACGGCCCCCTGATGATGGCACCTTGGTGCTGAAACATGTATACTTTTATAATAGCTTATGATTGTATTTCAATTAGTGCATGAGTTCGTTGATGTAATGAATATTGTGCATTGTTTGGTTGAATATTGGCTATCGACGATGCACGGAATGAACAATGTAAATAGACCTAAAGTCTTCAGCCTTACATGATGTGATGTCATCGTTTGACAGACGGATATCGCCCACTCGGACGAACCTGTTTCACTCATCCTCAGGGTCGAAGAGAAATCCTTATCCTGAGAATGAAGGCAGCAGATTCTACCCAAACGCTGCTGTAAATCTACCAAACTACACGGCGTTAGACACACTCAGAATCTAAACATGGTTCCATACGGGACTTGAACCCTTATCCTGAGACATATGCATCCATTTCACACCTTCATAGTGTTCAGAAATCTACAGCTAGATCTAAAAATTAGTTTTTCCCATTATATGCAGCAACTACCTGTCAATGCGTGTTACATACATTGTCCATCCCATTTGATGTGAATGTCACACTAATATCTGGTGCAGTACGAATTACGAAACTTTCCAATGTGCAATTTTCTTCTCCTGTTAGCTTTATGATTTCCCACCTCTCATTTCACATCGATGGAGCCACCGTGGCATGTGATTCAGTTGTACTGATGTTAATATGAATTGGATTACAATGCCGGCACATCGCTATCGAAACAATCCATTACTAAGCTTGTTTCTAATAAACAGCAGCAAGACGCAGCACAGCGAATCTGAGCCATTACGGTACTTGCCGCGTGTTCCATCCTTTAATTAAAATCTTATTGAATGGCTCAATGCATGGCTTGCACGTCGCTGAGAGAGAACGTACCCCCAATGCGCGGTACAACCACTGGAATGTCTAAATACCCCCAACCCTTCAAGGCAGGGAACTAAACGGAAGCAGTGGAATTTCAAAAGGAGATATTTTCCAGGAGACTGAGTTAACATTCTTTGTTAAGTTGCTCTATTTCGGACATGTAAAAGCATGGTAATGTAAAAGCTACAGGTATGGAGTTTGGTAACGCCGTTCCTTGGCTCAGCATTCGCGCCGCAGGAGACCTGGGTTCACTCCTAGGGCAGTCCATGTGTCATTTGTTTTGGAGAGAGTGGCACAGCGACAGGTTTCTCTCCGACTACTCCTGTACTCCTTCTGACAAGTGCTGTTCTTTCTTCCTCCACATAAAGGTGTCTCTCCACTATGTCCCTGTCTTCACTTTCTTCTCTATTTCTCTTTCCCCCCCCCTCTCTCTCTCTCTCTCTCTCTCTCTCTCTTGTTGCTGTTTACAAGGCCGCCCCATGTCTCAGGCCGTTATTCGCCGGACTCTCACCGCGAAGACCTGGGTTCAATGCCAGGCTAGTCCATTCGTGGTGGAAAAAGGGCACTCAGACATGTTGTTCTCCGTGTACTTCCGTTTCCTCCTGTCAGAATTATCCCACTAACGTTCCACGCCCACCGCCGTCTCCAAACAACACTTATGAGAGGGACAAGATGGTATAACCTTGGAACCTTCAAACAAAGCAGTGCTTTTCCGGATATGGGGGGGGGGGGGGGGGGGGGGGGGGGGTTTGACAGAAAAGTACTTTCACGTTGTTCTTCTTCGTTAAAGGTTTAGAAGAAAAGGATATTCAGTATCTCAAATGAGGGTTAAGGCGTCTATACCTCCAGTAAATCAAGTACAGGCTTACGAGGTTGAGGTGATGAAAAGTGTTAGGCAAGAACGTTACAGTGTGGCAGAAAAGAACGTCCTGTAGTTTCGTACAGAAAAAAGTTTCAGAGTAACCTGGAGTCTCTACGTTCAGAACAAAAAAAAACTGATATCGAGGCACAAATTCCTACAAGACGGCGCCTCTCAAACTACATGCTGTCACTCTTCATGCAAGAGTAACACAAAACACACGGCGTCATAAACCAGAAGACCACAGTAAGACAAACGCAGCTCAGCAGGTATTACAATATCAAGATTACATCTAGCATTAATTAAAGCTGCATCCGTTCTGACATAACCTTTCAGGCAGACAATAGCTAACTTACACGCTCGAATGATACTAAAATTAATTAATTCTTTGCCGGCAGAACCGCCTATCGTCTAAGATGACTTTGCAATCGTCACAGGCACTCACTCAAATTGAATACATTTATATCAGCCACATGATACTGAAGCAACTCTCTATGAGGAAACAGGGGTGTTCAAAATTTATAGTTCAAGTTAGCAAGACAGTAAGGCAGTTGATTTATATACAACCATATTTTACATCGTCGTCCTCGGTGGACTAGTGGTTAGCGTGCTCGCCACTGGACCCAAGGTTCGCGGGTTCGATGGATTTTTAAGGGTGATAAAAATCCGGAGCACCACTTCCTTCGGAGGGGAAGTAAAGCCGCCGGTCCCATGTCGTAGATTTACGGCATGTTTCGTAAGCAAAATTCAGCGGCCATTTCTCACCCAAGTCTCCTGACTGCCTGCCAGATGGCTCTGGCAGTCACATCAGGATTGAGTCGGTCAGTGGGATGGTCACTCACTACATCAACGCACATGACCATAGAAACCTCCGAAAGGAGGCCCCTATGCTCCACGTTGGAGCGACAGGGACCAACAACAATATTCTACATCACTGTTTCCAAAATGGTCAGCGCAGTACTTAGGGTACGTGAGAAACGTCTGTAATTATATAAATTAATTTTACAGCATTTTTCAATAAGCACTGTAGTAACTTGGTTACATTATAGTTATTGGAGCGAGGGTGAAGAGGTAAATCGGTAAGAAGGGTAGCAATGCGCATGCATCAGTTTCAAAAACATCCACAGTGACAAGCTATGAATATGCTCGCAGCAGAGATCGTGTTTCTGCAAGGGTTATACTGCTGCCTGGTCTTTCGAAGGCGAGTGTGGCAGTAGCCACGCCGCGCCGACTGCAGCTCCGCAAAGTGTTTCGGAGCTCGGTTAAGAAGTTATTCGATCCCTACAATAATATTTTGTCGTTGAGAGAAATATGAAATTAGATTAATTAAAATTATCTCAGCTGATAGTAAACTGTATTCAGTAAACAACCTGTAGAGTAATAGTTTAAAAAGAGACAACCCAAAGAGGTTACTCAGACGCGAGGTTTTGAGGTTCTCATGGCAGTGACAGTAATGACTACTCTCTCTGAGAATGATGCCTCGTAGATATTAATAGACGTTTCAGAGGAACCGGTTACCTCCAATATCATCTGTCGCGTATTGCCTTTGAAACTTTAACGGACTTCATACTGGTAACAAGAAATTATCAGATTAACGCGCATAAATATTTCGTAAAAACGTCTTAAAACTGCACGACGAAGCTTCTTGGTCTGTCACTCTGCATGGAGGGCATCAAAAGTTGCGAACGTAAATGAAATATAGGCAGCTTTTACAATAATTGTACCAGAATTAACGTCAACTGCACAGGCCGTGCCATGGCTCAGGCGGTTAGTCGCCGGCCTCTCACCACGGAGGCCCGGGGTTCGGTCCCAGGTCAAGTCCATGTGAGATTTGTGGTGGACAAAGTGGCATTGGGACAGATTTTTCTCCCAGTTGTCGGTTTTCCCCTGTCGATTTCATTCCATTGGTGCTCCATTAATTGTAAAAATTGGTAAAAAAAAAACTGCTGATCATCTCCATTGGGGTTGCACAAAAAGCCTTGAGGCTGCGGTGCGAGGGCCCTTCATTTTAAAAAATCCTCAACTGCAGAGCTAAGAGCTGCCGCTTGCCCAAGCGGAAGCAAATAACGACGAGTGACTTAGTGTAGTTTCGTAGAGAGGTACGTAGCAACAGTTCGGAGCAGTGTGATGCCAAAGTCTTCAGGGTAAGCAGTGGGGTAAACCTCAAATAAAGGTAATATTAGACAAATGATTTACCAATGCAGACGCTCATAGATCGAGACTGATCTGTCAAATAGGTTTCAGAACAGAAGGTACTGATTCTCATAGAGAAAGATATATAGAAACTGACGCTTAAACCGACGCTGAAATCAAATTTTGATCAAAATATGGCCACTCATTACATAGAGAGGAGACTCGTGCAAACTTAACATAAGACATGCCTAAGTCTACGCCAAGTTAGGTTCAGTACACTTAAATGTTTAATATCATAAATAGGCGTGGTTACAATCGCCCCCAGTCGATTTAAAATTTAAAAAACTGCTTTTTCCTCATCCAGTATATTTTTCATTTCCTATCTCCCTCATAATTGCCAGTCATTAATACCACAAAAATATTAGACAAATGGCATTTGTTACGGGGTCGATCCCAATGGCCGCGCGGTCTAAGGCGTGGGTCTACGGCCGCTCGCTTGCTGGGATTGTGGGTTCGAAGCCAACGGCCATACCACGTTGAAAACACCGGTTCTCGTCCGATCACCGCAGTTAAGCAACGTTGGGCATGGTTAGTACTTGGATGGGTGACCGCCTGGGAACACCATGTGCTGTTGGCATTCAAATTCTTTTGCCGATCCCAGTGGCCGTGCGGTCTAAGGCGTGGGTCTTCGGCCGCTCGCTTACTAGGATCGTGGGTTCGAATCCCACCGGGGGCATGGATGTTTGTGTTGTGTTGTAAAAAGACGGTTGTGGACCGTAAGAGACACGAAAGGACGAAAAAGGATTAATACAGAACAAAAATGGATCAAAGGGGAAAACCTAGGAATTAGTTAAAAGAAAAATCCCGCCGGGGGCATGGATGTCTGTCTCTTGTGAGTGTTGTGTGTTCTCAGGTAGAGATCTCTGCGTCGGGCTGATCACTCGTCCAGACGAGTCCTACCGAGTGTGGTGTGTCTGAGTGTGATCGTGAAGCCTCGATAATGAGGAGGCCCTGGCCCACTAGGGGCTGTTGCGCCATTGGAAAAATTAGTTACGGAGAAGCAACGTGTTAGGTCTGATGTAGGTACTACATTTTTACATTTGATATACACGAAACTTGGGCTTAAGAATTTCGATTTGTACTGTTGCCTAAAATAACCCAGAAATATAACAGAAGATAAACAATTGTAATGTAAAAAGGTAAACAAATCCAAAACAACAAATCAACCTAACACAAACCAAAAATCTAAATAAGTAAGCCTAAACTCATCCAATTCAACAACCTAACCTAACGCAGCCAAACCTGACGCAAACAAACCTAACATAACCGAACAACCCAACACAACACAGCAACCTATCCCAACCCAAAACTCAGCCTAACATAAAGCAAAAACCTAACCTAACCTTAACTCACCTAGTCTTTCCCAACACATATGCAAAGCCATTATAAATAATATCACCTAACTTTAAACTAATTACTGCGGAACGCATGCGCATAAGAAATCAAGAACATTGGGTGGACTTAATTATAGCATTTGGTTTCCGTCTCGGACCGCAGCCTCTAAAACACATGAGATGGAAGCGTGAAACCAAGACCACACCAGGTGAAAGGCAACAACCAAAACTATAACAATTGCACGTTAAATTGACTGTACTTCCGTGCACTTACTCCTGAATCCCCCCCCCCCCAAGCTTGACGACTGCCTCTCCCAAAACCCCATCTTGTCTTTCATCCATTGTCTTGATTCAGAAACTAGCTATAGCTATAAACATCCACAACAGATGCCTAGGAATTTGTGTATTAGCAAACTTGAATCGCAGACTGGGGTAAACTGACAGACGCAAGGGTGGACGAACAGACAAGGGGTGTGATAAGCAAGTCGGTGTTAAGACAAGTAACCAGGAAGTAGGTAAATAAGTATTTCGAAATTAAACTTTACACTTCTATCTGTTTCTATTCACGATGTTTAAGAAAGCACAACTGTAACTTGTTCCCTTATTACATGAGTTTCACTTCGTTAATTCCTTCACTCAATCAGAATGCGAAATAAAATTACAGAACGGGTTTCATAATGTATGCTCCTCGATAAACATTATTAGGGCAATCAAATGGAGGTGGATGAGGTGAGCCTGGCATGCAGCATGCACTGAATAGAAGAAAACTACATATAAAGATTTGTCGGTAAACCCTACCCAAAAGATAATACAATGATAGCTGGCGTAATAATGACAGAACGGATCCTCAACAAATACCGCGGAAGATACGGACTGAATTGATTTGGCCCGGACTAGAAACCAATGGAAGCATCTCGTGAATTCGCTTTTCACAAAACACGTGAAACATGATGATAAGCCCAGTAGCAATTATCTCAACAAAAGAACATGTAGTTATTGTGCGTTAGTAACGTAAGTACAATTACAACAATCAGTGCTAAATTACACGATAAAACTTTAGATTTTATTGTCTATATAAAGGTAAAGTTTTCCCTGTCCACGCCATGGAGGCATATAGGGGAGATGAGGTATAGATCCACTCATTCTTAACCTCGGCACTAGATGAAAGTGAGTGATTAAATTCACGCTCCGGCTGCTTTACCCTCGGGAAGGAACCCCGGTACTCATTAAGTAGGAGGCTGAGTGGGCCCCAGAATCGGTGTGGAAGTTTTGGGGAAGAAACAAAATTCTTGGCGTTGCCAGGAATCGAACCACGGATCGTCCAGCCTGTAGCACAGAGGATATACCGACTACGGCACTCTTAGTGCCTATACAACTTTTACTTAATGAATTTTATAGTGTATATACCGCGCATTTTATCGTAAGTCTAAATCAACTAACAAATGCACAAGATTGACACGTATACATGTCAAAAATTTTGTGCATTGTTGATTGATATTAGATTTTCCTTAATGATTTCCATACACTGCGGTTTTATAAATAGCTGTATAGAATATAAATATACCATTTCCAACTAAGTACAGACAAACCCGGTTATAACGACATCGGTGTATACACCACGTTTACAACGTCAGATATTCTGTAGTACCAATTAATTCCTCACTCTTAACCATAACATTATACTCCTCGGTTATAACAACACTCATTTATAACGACACCAAATATTCCGTCCCCTTCAAAACGTTATAACCGAGTTCGGCTGTATATTATACACACAAATGAAATGGGAAAGACCGTTCTCAACTCATACCGATTTTGATGTTCTTAACTTATGATTTCGCCTGGCGATGGCCTAAGACAGAAACTAGTTGAGATCACATAAATAAACAACCAATTTATACTAAAATAACAGCTGTGTTGATGGTATTATTATCCTGATCTTGTCAATCAGTGCTCAATGTACTGACTAGGCAAAGGGCTCGAAGATCAGAGAAGCGGGGTTCTATTCCCATCACCGGAAAATGTTTATTCTTCCCAGCAAATTCTACACCGGTTCTGGGGCCTACCAAATTCGCAGGGAGGGCAATTCCCCTGAGTAAAGCGATTCGGGGCATGAAGTTGACCGCTCATACCCATATAATTCGGGCATGAAGTTGACCGCTCATACCCATATAATTCGGGGCATGAAGTTGACCGCTCATACCCATATAATTCGGGGCATGAAGTTGACCGCTCATCCCATATAATTCGGGGCATGAAGTTGAACGCTCATACCCATATAATTCGGGGCATGAAGTTGACCGCTCATACCCATATAATTCGGGGCATGAAGTTGATCGCTCATACCCATATAATTTGGGGCATGAAGTTGACCGCTCATACCCATATAATTCGGGGCATGAAGTTGATCGCTCATATCCAATAATTCCCGGTGCAAGAAGTTGACGCTCATACCCATATAATTCGGGCATGAATTGACCGCTCATCCCATAGATAATTCGGGCATGAAGTTGAACGCTCATACCCATATAATTCGGGGCATGAAGTTGATCGCTCATACCCATATAATTCGGGGCATGAAGTTGATCGCTCATACCCATATAATTTGGGGCATGAAGTTGACCGCTCATACCCATATAATTCGGGGCATGAAGTTGATCGCTCATATCCATATAATTCGGGGCATGAAGTTGACCGCTCATACCCATATAATTCGGGAATGAAGTTGACAGCTCATACCCATATAATTCGGGCATGAAGTTGACAGCTCATACCCATATAATTCGGGGCATGAAGTTGACAGCTCATGCCCATATAATTCGGGGCATGAAGTTGACAGCTCATACCCATATAATTCCGTTGCTAAGAATGTGTGGAGCTATATGGAGCTATAAAGTGCCTGACCGATCTCAATGCCTGTGTCTTTATCCTGGCCTTTTTAAAATAAAGAAATTAATAAAACCGTCGACTGAACTGGTAAAATTACCAATGGGTTAGATGTGGTAACTAAAACCAACAAATGCACACAAGTATATGAAAATATATTATAAACGCAGTAATACCTCCTACATGTTTCGGCCGCTCATGTGGCCATCCTCAGGGAGGTGCGTTACGAAGAATAAATACATTGAGATGTTACAGAAGTTTTTGAACCAATGCACATGTAAAATATTATAAAATAATCTCAATGTATTTATTCTTCCTAACGCACCTCCCTGAGGATGGCCACATGAGTTGCCGAAACATGTAGTAGGTTAAAATTGAAATTAAAACCAACTTGATGCACCTTCACTATTAAAAATTTTAATAGTAGATTAATTAACTTTTAATTAACCCGACATGTTTCGGTAAGGTACCTTACCATCTTCAGGGGTTTACTACAATTAGTTGCGTAGACCATATGTTAAACATAAATAAATATTGCAGGTGTTGACTGTTTTTAAGAGTTTTTAAGAGTTCTTTAAACGAGTTTTTTAAAACGATTTTTAGTGATTTGTGAAAACTTTATATGCGACGAGACCTTGTGGGATCATGTCTTGTGTATGTTTAACATATGGTCTACGCAACTAAATGTAGTAAACCCCTGAAGATGGCCAGGTACCTGACCGAAACGTGTCAGGTTAATTAAGAGTTAATTAATCTACTATTAAAATTTTTAACAGTGAAGGTGCATCAAGTTGGTTTTAATTTCAATTTTAACCTACTACATGTTTCGGCAACTCATGTGGCCATCCTCAGGGAGGTGCGTTAGGAAGAATAAATACATTGAGATTATTTTATAATATTTTACATGTGCATTGGTTTAAAAACTTTTGTAACATCTCAATGTATTTATTCTTCGTAACGCACCTCCCTGAGGATGGCCACATGAGTTGCCGAAACATGTAGGAGGCATTACTACGTTTACAATATATTTTCATAATCTTGTATGCATTTCTTGGTTTTAGTCACCACATCTAACTGTTCAATGCACGGTTATGGGTAATTTAAAATTTGCCGATGGGTATTTATTTTCAGTTAATTACAGAAATATTCCTTCGATTACCCGTTAAACTGTAATTAAATTCACCCAATGAGAGTTTTAACATTGGAAGGCTTTCTCCACTCTCTTGTCTTAATATGGTACGTCCTTATTGTACCATCCCTATTTCTTTAAGATCCGTTTTAATATTATTCTCCCATCCACGTCTATTTGTCTTCTCTATAAGTTTCCTGGTTACAATGGTCTATATATTTACCACGTCAAGTGCGTGTTACGTCTCGCGCACATTTCATCTCCGCTAATTTAATCTTACCGTAAGAACTGCCAACATATTTTACTGCAATAATACTTCAATTCAGCACTGACCACCATTCCATTGTGGACAGGTGTGCCAACTGTAAACAAAACTATAAAAATCCCTCTCGGCTTTGAGAAATGGGAAGAGCGGTAAAACTGGAACTCATAAGATTTATGGCGATTTAAAATGTCTGCAGTTTCTGCCGCACTCTTTATTTTAGTAAACGCCACAAATATCACTGTTTGAATTAATCAGTCATATTTTTAAGGTATCATTACACCCCTGACACAAACACGACAGCAAGAAGTTACGACAAACAAAGGATGGGGGGGGGGGGAACTAGAGAAAGACAGAGTGATGACCGGTTGTAAGGGGTTAAGGCAGAGAGAGAGACAGACAGACAGACAAAGAGGCAGAATGTTAGGAATTAAAACAAAGAATATGTGTATTTTTTGTGAACGTCAGGAATTACTGCGTCGACTTGGAGATTGTTGAAATTCTTTAAAACCTCCCTACATAACTAAAATCACGGGACTAAAACATAGAGAATTTAAGTAAATTCTTACAGCACAATATTGTGCATTCCTAGGGCCTCTTGTGAGCTGTGCGGCAAAATTATATCAACAAGAAATAAGGACAATAATGGAAACGCAAGGGACACAAGGAGAAGGAATAATGTTCAGCTCGAAAATGAGTTAAACTTAAAGAAGAAAACACACAGTCAGTGTCTGGACTTAAAACAAAACACAGTTGGAAAGCCGAAATCCGTAGGTAGCTGTACACTGTCGCACAAGTGCCATACAAGTTCCGTCGATGTCTAACGACACCAGTTACGTAGGTAGCTGTACACTGTCGCACAAGTGCCATACAAGTACCGCCGATGTCTAACGACACCAGTTACGTAGGTAGCTGTACACTGTCGCACAAGTGCCATACAAGTTCCGCCGATGTCTAACGACACCAGTTACGTAGGTAGCTGTACACTGTCGCACAAGTGCCATACAAGTACCGCCGATGTCTAACGACACCAGTTACGTAGGTAGCTGTACACTGTCGCACAAGTGCCATACAAGTACCGCCGATGTCTAACGACACCAGTTACGTAGGTAGCTGTACACTGTCGCACAAGTGCCATACAAGTTCCGCCGATGTCTAACGACACCAGTTACGTAGGTAGCTGTACACTGTCGCACAAGTGCCATACAAGTACCGCCGATGTCTAACGACACCAGTTACGTAGGTAGCTGTACACTGTCGCACAAGTGCCATACAAGTACCGCCCATGTCTAACGACACCAGTTACGTAGGTAGCTGTACACTGTCGCACAAGTGCCATACAAGTTCCGCCGATGTCTAACGACACCAGTTACGTAGGTAGCTGTACACTGTCGCACAAGTGCCATACAAGTTCCGCCGATGTCTAACGACACCAGTTACGTAGGTAGCTGTACACTGTCGCACAAGTGCCATACAAGTACCGCCGATGTCTAACGACACCAGTTACGTAGGTAGCTGTACACTGTCGCACAAGTGCCATACAAGTTCCGCCGATGTCTAACGACACCAGTTACGTAGGTAGCTGTACACTGTCGCACAAGTGCCATACAAGTTCCGCCGATGTCTAACGACACCAGTTACGTAGGTAGCTGTACACTGTCGCACAAGTGCCATACAAGTTCCGCCGATGTCTAACGACACCAGTTACGTAGGTAGCTGTACACTGTCGCACAAGTGCCATACAAGTACCGCCGATGTCTAACGACACAGTTACGTAGGTAGCTGTACACTGTCGCACAAGTGCCATACAAGTACCGCCGATGTCTAACGACACCAGTTACGTAGGTAGCTGTACACTGTCGCACAAGTGCCATACAAGTTCCGCCGATGTCTAACGACACCAGTTACGTAGGTAGCTGTACACTGTCGCACAAGTGCCATACAAGTTCCGCCGATGTCTAACGACACCAGTTACGTAGGTAGCTGTACACTGTCGCACAAGTGCCATACAAGTTCCGCCATGTCTAACGACACCAGTTACGTAGGTAGCTGTACACTGTCGCACAAGTGCCATACAAGTTCCGCCGATGTCTAACGACACCAGTTACGTAGGTAGCTGTACACTGTCGCACAAGTGCCATACAATTCCGCCATGTCTAACGACACCAGTTACGTAGGTAGCTGTACACTGTCGCACAAGTGCCATACAACTTCCGCCATGTCTAACGACACCAGTTACGTAGGTAGCTGTACACTGTCGCACAAGTGCCATACAACTTCCGCCGATGTCTAACGACACCAGTTACGTAGGTAGCTGTACACTGTCGCACAAGTGCCATACAAGTTCCGCCGATGTCTAACGACACCAGTTACGTAGGTAGCTGTACACTGTCGCACAAGTGCCATACAAGTTCCGCCGATGTCTAACGACACCAGTTACGTAGGTAGCTGTACACTGTCGCACAAGTGCCATACAACTTCCGCCGATGTCTAACGACACCAGTTACGTAGGTAGCTGTACACTGTCGCACAAGTGCCATACAAGTTCCGCCGATGTCTAACGACACCAGTTACGTAGGTAGCTGTACACTGTCGCACAAGTGCCATACAAGTTCCGCCGATGTCTAACGACACCAGTTACGTAGGTAGCTGTACACTGTCGCACAAGTGCCATACAACTTCCGCCGATGTCTAACGACACCAGTTACGTAGGTAGCTGTACACTGTCGCACAAGTGCCATACAAGTTCCGCCGATGTCTAACGACACCAGTTACGTAGGTAGCTGTACACTGTCGCACAAGTGCCATACAAGTTCCGCCGATGTCTAACGACACCAGTTACGTAGGTAGCTGTACACTGTCGCACAAGTGCCATACAATTCCGCCCATGTCTAACGACACCAGTTACGTAGGTAGCTGTACACTGTCGCACAAGTGCCATACAACTTCCGCCCATGTCTAACGACACCAGTTACGTAGGTAGCTGTACACTGTCGCACAAGTGCCATACAAGTTCCGCCCATGTCTAACGACACCAGTTACGTAGGTAGCTGTACACTGTCGCACAAGTGCCATACAAGTTCCGCCATGTCTAACGACACCAGTTACGTAGGTAGCTGTACACTGTCGCACAAGTGCCATACAAGTTCCGCCGATGTCTAACGACACCAGTTACGTAGGTAGCTGTACACTGTCGCACAAGTGCCATACAAGTTCCGCCGATGTCTAACGACACCAGTTACGTAGGTAGCTGTACACTGTCGCACAAGTGCCATACAAGTTCCGCCCATGTCTAACGACACCAGTTACGTAGGTAGCTGTACACTGTCGCACAAGTGCCATACAAGTTCCGCCGATGTCTACCGACACCAGTTACGTAGGTAGCTGTACACTGTCGCACAAGTGCCATACAAGTTCCGCCGATGTCTAACGACACCAGTTACGTAGGTAGCTGTACACTGTCGCACAAGTGCCATACAAGTTCCGCCGATGTCTAACGACACCAGTTACGTAGGTAGCTGTACACTGTCGCACAAGTGCCATACAAGTTCCGCCCATGTCTAACGACACCAGTTACGTAGGTAGCTGTACACTGTCGCACAAGTGCCATACAACTTCCGCCATGTCTAACGACACCAGTTACGTAGGTAGCTGTACACTGTCGCACAAGTGCCATACAACTTCCGCCCATGTCTAACGACACCAGTTACGTAGGTAGCTGTACACTGTCGCACAAGTGCCATACAAGTTCCGCCGATGTCTACGACACCAGTTACGTAGGTAGCTGTACACTGTCGCACAAGTGCCATACAAGTTCCGCCGATGTCTAACGACACCAGTTACGTAGGTAGCTGTACACTGTCGCACAAGTGCCATACAATTCGCTATGTCTAACGACACAGTTGCACGAACTGGTGTCACTTCGCAAATGCCATACATATTCGCAGTTAAGTATGACGTTGTCGTAGGTAGCTGTACACTACCACAAGCATACGTCCTGTACTATGACACCGTATGTAGTACTGTCACTGTCGCAAAATGATACCATGTGTTATGAACAGTTAGTGGTGTGTACACTGTCGCACAATGAACTTGGATGTATAACTAACTATTATGTATGTGTGTATGTGACAGTGCTAATGTTGCATGTCTGAACGAAGTTACGTAGTAGCTGTATGTGAAGTGTACAGTATGTATGTTAAGTATAATGTTGTATGTATGGTGTAATGTAGTGCATATTATGATGTAAGTATGTATGTGTGGTGTGTATGTAAGTATGTATGTAGTATGTAAGATATGTATGTATGTATATGATATGAGTGTGTGTATTGTGTGTGTATATGTATGTAGTATGTGGTGTATGTAGTATGATGTATGTATGTAGATGTATAGTGTGGTGTGTAATGTACTGTATGTATGATATTTGTGTATGAATGTGAGTATGTATTATGGTGTATGTATGTATTATGTACGTATGTATGTATGTATGTATGTATGTGTGTATGTATGTGTTGTTGTATGTATGTATGTATGTATGTATGTATGTAGTATGTATGTTGTATGTATGTAGTGTTGTATGTATGTATGTATGTGTGTATGTATATGTGATGTATGTATGGTATGTTGATTGTAGATGTATGTGTATGTATTAGTATGTATGTGTATGTATGTGAGTATGTATGTATGTGTATGTATGTATGTTTGTATGTATGTATGTGTTGTATGTATGTATGTGTATTGTGTTGTGTATGTATGTGTTGTATGTATGATGGTATGTATGTATGTATGTTGTGTGTATGTATGTTGTTGTGTGTATGTATGTATGTATGTATGTATGTGTGTATGTATGTATGTATGTATGTATGTAGTATGTATGTATGTATGTATGTATGTATGTATGATGTTGTTTTGTATGTATGTATGTGTATGTGTGTGTATGTATGTGTGTATGTATATGTATGTATGTATGTAGTTGATGTATGTGTGTATGTATGTATGTATGTGATGGTGTTGTATGTATGTATGTATGCATGTGTGTGTTGTATGTATGTATGTAGTGTATGTATGTGTGTATGTATGTATGTATGTATGTTGTATGTATGTATGTATGTATGTATGTATGTATGTATGCATGTGTTGTGTTGTATGTATTGATGTTTGTATGTATGTGTGTATGTTGTATTTGTATATGTTGTATGTGTGTGTGTAGTATGTATGTTATGTATGTATGTGATGTGTGTGTGTGTATGTATGTATGTGTGTATGTATTTTGATGTGTATGTATGTATGTGTATGTGTATGTATGTATGTATGTATGTATGCATGTGTGTGTGTATGTATGTATGTATGTGTTGTATGTTGTATGTGTGTATGTATGTATGTATGTATGATGTATGTATGTATGGTATGTATGTATGTGTGTTGTATGTTGTATGTATGTATGTAATGTATGCATGTGTGTGTGTATGTATGTATGTGTGTATGTATGTATGTATGTATGTATGTTGTATGTATGTATGTATGCATGTGTGTTGTATGTATGTATGTATGTATGTATGTATGTGTGTATGTATGTATGTATGTATGTATGTATGTTGTATGTATGTGTGTATGTATGTATGTGTGTATGTATGTATGTATGTATGTATGTATGTATGCATGTGTGTGTGTGTGTGTATGTATGTATGTTGTATGTATGTATGTATGCATGTAGTGTGGTATGTATGTATGTGTATGTATGTATGTATGTATGTGTGTATGTATGTAGTGTATGTATGTATGTTGTTGTATGTTGTATGTGTTGTATATGTATGTATGTAGTATGCATGTGTGTATGTATGTATGTATGCATGTGTGTGTGTATGTATGTGTGTATGTATGTATGTGTGTATGTATAAAGTACGTGTACTATTGTACGTACGGCACTGAGTCCAAAAGTGTTTGCACAATCCGGCCCACTTTGCAAATAAGTGCAATTATAAACAAACAATAAAGAGGTACACATACTTGGCTTACATGCTGCTACATAAAATGTGTCAATATGAACGGCGGCAGTTGAAAAAGTTTGGTGCCTCTCGTCCAAACATGCCAGCACACCGCAATCTGCATGCATCTTGTAAGTCGACGCGGTGTAAGAAATGCAATTGACAAAAGCCTTTGAAGAAAGCCAGAAGCAGCCGTAAGATAAAGCACAAAGCAGCAGTAGGATTCACTTCTAGGGACCGACTAGAGCAAGTCTGCAGCCAGACCTCAGTACAGAATCCTACTGACTTCAGCTAACACTCTGCTAGAATAGATCTGCGACAGTAGCTGGCTGCGTTCTGCCCCTTTCTATGCGTCTGTGTAGAAGAAGAGCCAAGTTCAAAGAAACTCGGAGTGACACAAGGATGCTTGTTGAAATATTTACATCGACAGAGACTTCTGTAAACAAAAACAGACTTGACTTTGCTTTGAAATCCACTGTGACAGATATTCAAATTTATAATGGGACGAAATGAAAGGACTTCAGGATTGAATTAAATGTCGTCTTTTAAACATTAGAATCTTAGAAAGTGCAGACAGTTGTGATTTGTATTAATTTACAGTGTGAGGAAAATTGTTTTGTGACAAGTAACTTTACAATTATGCTTACGAGAGACAACAACTCGCTGGAGAAGTTCAGCAAAGAAGTCATAAAGGCAGATGCCGTTAAACAGTCACTTCAGTATCGTACACTCTGGATTCAAGAGACGAAAACACATTCATGAACTATATAGGTTTCAATAACAGCAGAAATTTGACTAAACCACTATTCCTAAATGGTATTAACAGGCACAGAATTCTGTGAAATTTATTATACGTACAAGAGTTCACCCTACGTAAAACAAATACAGTCGATCTCGGTTATAACGTTATGAAAGGGACTCAATATGTTGTGTCGTTATAAACGAGTGTTGTTATAACCGAGGAGTATAATGTTATGGTTAACAGTGAGGAATTAATTGGTACCACAGGACATGGGCCGTGCCATGGCTCAGGCGGATAGTCGCCGGCCTCTCACCGAGGAGCCCCGGGTTCGATCCCAAGTCAGTCCATGTGGGATTTGTGGTGGACAAAGTGGCACTGGGACAGGTATTCCCCGAGTACTTCGGTTTTCCCCTGTCAATTTCATTCCACCGGTGCTCCATTACACGGAAAAACTAAAAAAATCTATCGTCTTCATCACAGGGATGCACAATAAGCCTCAAGGCTGCGGTGTGTCCGTAGCATCTGCTGCGGGGCCCTTCACCACAAAGAAAAACGACAGGACATATGACCATATAGGCGAGGTGTCGTATAAACCGATGTCGTTATAACCGGGTTCCACTTTATGTGGATATTAAACGGTTTCTGTACAATTCTAGCTCAATTTTAAGCCATAATTTGTAAGTGATAAACATGTAAATGGGCTATCCCAGTGGCCGTGCGGTCTAAGGCGTGGGTCTTCGGCCGCTCGCTTACTGGGATTGTGGGTTCGAATCCCACCGGGGGCATGGATGTTTGTCTGTTGTGAGTGTTGTATGTTGTCAGGTAGAGGTCTCTGCGTCGGGCTGGTCCCTCGTCCAGAGGAGTCCTACCGAGTGTGGTGTGTCTCAAATGTGTGATCGTGAAACCTCGACGAAACGAGGAGGCCCAGGCCCATATAGGGCTGTCGAGCCATAGGAAAACAAATCATGTAAATTAGAAGTACAAATGAGTGGTGTCTTGCATTATGCAAAAAGGAGTTAAACCGACGTTATGAAGAAAAACAGTACAATACCAGCAACCCAGAACGATCGATTGTGGAACCCCTCGTTTAAGATATCTCGGTGTTTACGATATATCGATTTATGATAACCGTAACTCTCTTGCTAAGAGACGAATAAACCAGTGGGTCATTGAAAATTAACTCGCATTTTCGATGCTTTAATTGAAAATATTACAACCGAACGTAATAGCAGAGCGAACGCGCCACAACCGTCATGCGCTGTGGACATCTCCTAACTTCATAATCCTCATTATCAGCTATCTGATGCATAATTCATTACTAAAATTATTCATTCTTTCACACATTTGGAAGAACTCGTGCAAAAGGTCGGTCCGACGCAGACACTACTTGCACAGAAAAACACAAACGCAGAAACACCCCTCGAACAGGGATCAGCCCGCTATCCCTAATATTAGAAAAATAAAAGGCGCTGAAATGTTAACTGGCGATTTCTTGGTGTCACACTGCATCCTAAATATTTCACTGCAATCCAGTGTTATCCGTCATAACCGAGATGACACTGAATATGCAGGCTGTGAGCTGCCGATATACAACCACACTAACGGCACTTATCTTTAATGCATATACAGTAGAACCTCGGTCATCCGAACTTCGCTTAACCGAAACTCGGGTTAACCGAAACGCCTGTCAGGCGCTGCGATTCCCAGAACTGCCTGCCGCGAGACACCTCTGAGCCTCTCGCCGTCAGTTTGTTGTCAAAAGTTGACGTGTGCGGACGATTGGCAAATTGACGTGTGTGCTGCTTACAGTGCAGTTGTAACATTTGTGTGACGGTGATTGCAAACAGTGTCGGCTAGACGAAACGTGTTGTGATGACAACTCAACAGAAATTGGAGGCTGTGAGACGAATTGAAATGGCGAGATCTTGCGAAACGTCGCGGCGGATTTCGGTGTTGGCATATCAACGGTTTCAGATTGGGTAAAATCGAAAAAGAAACTGGAAGAACATTCGTCTAAAATGCCGAATGGAAGGACATTGCAGCCAAAAAACATTGTGAAAAAAGAAAGTTGAAACTAAAATATCAGATTTTTTTTTTTCGTAGAGATTTGTAGTGTTTTATTGCTATCTGCACTAATATCTATACACTTTCTTGTGCCATAAATTTTATTAACATAAGACGTGTTTCTCAGTAAATGTTATTTTTATTGCACCTTATCATGTCAAGCCGCATTTTTTAATTATCCGAAATATTGCTTATCCGAAATCGGGTCCGCCCCCCTTTATTTCGGAAAATCGAGGTTCTACTGTAACACAACGCACTGACCACGAGCGGTGCTGCTATCTAGAGGAACCGTACGAACTTCTTAGACAACGGTGTACAATATAATAGCCACTGAAGCATACTTCCTACCTACACTTATTCTGCCATCTTCTGCTCATACTTGTAAATATCAACTCTAAGATTAACGCAAGAATATTAACCGGTAGGCTTTTACAAACACAAATTTCGAGTGTTACAATTGTTTCCCGCCTGGAATCTGGAACAGACTTAGCAGTCGAACACACCTTGCGTAGATGTCTCTGGGAGCAGTGAGGCGGAAAGGAAAGCCTTGCATCTCCCACATAAAAGAATCGACAATGAAGCAACCTGCTTCTTGCACGGAAGATTATTCCGTTACAGCCCCTATATTAAACAACTGTAAATAATACAAGGCTCCCAAGACGCTATCCTGTGCCTTGCTAAAGCTTCTGTTGTAATCCTCTGTGGAACATAACAATATCAGAAGCAGTCCTGTGACTGGGTTTATAAGAGAAAAGCCGAGATTGGGTGGGAGGACGCTCATGGCCTTTCTGAGTCTACCCTTCCACGTGGCACTGCAGGCTTGGCCTTCTTGATTTACTGCCATCATTAATGGGAAAGCCTAGCGTTTTTAATGAAAGACCATGAAGCATCAGCACTAGTAACTTAAGATAGTATCATAAGAATTGGTGAAGAGTTAGCGTACAGCTTTCTGCAAAAATGTTTGATAAAAACGGAGACATTTTAATTAACACCAGGAACAAATAATAACGACATCCGCGCACTAAATAAAGACGACGCTTCACTTTCTTATTTATTTATTTATTTATTTATTTATCTATTTATTTATTTATTTACAGTTGATTTTAGGACACGTCGGAAAGTAGAAATATTGTGAAAGATTCATTGGAACGGATTTAGACGAAGTCAGCCTCATCGAGGTATTACCCAGCTCTTAACAAGGAGAGAAAAAGGAAGACCAGGACAACATGTGTTGACAGCCGAAATACTGAGCTACCCAATACCAGAGTAGAAAGCTCCCCAGTGGACGTCTAGAACTTCACCGCCACACCAAACTGCTCGACGTCCCCCTTCTTACAGTATGATTCAGTCTACTTTAATGCCATCAAAATCCCAAAATACGTACTCGCGAAATTTAGTGATGCTCTATTTTTTTAACTTTCATTGCCACAATATCCGACCACGTTAAATTCACCACATGCAACATTTTCGCACCGTCGCCATGCTTGTACACAAACAGCGGTTTTACCAGCACGCTTTGCCGTTCGAGATATTTTCCAATTTTGAAAACAAAATTCAAATACTACACGTGGAATAGGTGTGACCAAATTTTGATATTTCTGCAGCCTATCCCTGTAACACCTTCAGGACGGGGGCATGTAATGGTTACTGTAACAAAGTAATGGTTACTGTAACAAAGTAATGGTTACTGTAACAAAGTAATGGTTACTGTGACATAAAGTAATGGTTATTGTGACAAAATAATGGCTACTGAAACATAAGGTAATGGTTATTGTAACAAAGTGATGGTTACTTGACATAAAGTATTGGTTATTGTGACAAAATAATGGCTACTGAAACATAAGGTAATGGTTACTGTAACATAAATGGTTACTGCAACATAATGTAATGGTTACTGTAACAAAGTAATGGTTACTGTAACAAAGTAATGGTTACTGTGACATAAAGTAATGGTTATTGTGACAAAATAATGGCTACTGAAACATAAGGTAATGGTTATTGTAACAAAGTGATGGTTACTTGACATAAAGTATTGGTTATTGTGACAAAATAATGGCTACTGAAACATAAGGTAATGGTTACTGTAACATAAATGGTTACTGCAACATAATGTAATGGTTACTGTAACAAAGTAATGGTTACTGAAACATAAGGTAATGGTTACTGTAACATAAATGGTTATTGCTACATAATGTAATGGTTACTGTAACAAAGTAATGGTTATTGTGACATAAAGTAATGGTTATTGTGACATAGAGTAATGGTTATTTGGACATTTGGTAATGGTTACTGTGGCATAGAGTAATGTTATTGTGACAAAATAATGGCTACTGAAACATAACGTAATGGTTACTGTAACATAAATGGTTACTGTAACATAATGTAATGGTTACTGTAACATAAATGATTATGGAACATAAAGTAATGGTTACTGTGGCATAAAATAATGGTTGTGACAAAATAATGGCTACTGAAACATAAGGTAATGGTTAATATAACATAAATGGTTACTGTAACATAATGTAATGGTTACTGTAAACATAATGGTTATGGAACATAAAGTAATGGTTACTGTGGCATAAAATAATGGTTTGACAAAATAATGGCTACTGAAACATAAGGTAATGGTTAATATAACATAAATGGTTACTGTAACATAATGTAATGGTTACTGTAACATAAAATGGTTATGGAACATGAAGTAATGGTTACTGTGGCATAAAATAATGGTTGTGACAAAATAATGGCTACTGAAACATAAGGTAATGGTTAATGTAACATGAATGGTTATGGAACATAAAGTAATGGTTACTGTGGCATAAAAATAATGGTTGTGACAAAATAATGGCTACTGAAACATAAGGTAATGGTTAATATAACATAAATGGTTACTGTAACATAATGTAATGGTTACTGTAACATAAATGGTTATGGAACATAAAGTAATGGTTACTGTGGCATAAAATAATGGTTGTGACAAAATAATGGCTACTGAAACATAAGGTAATGGTTAATGTAACATAAATAATGGTTACTGCAACAAAAAGTAATGGTTACTGTAACATAAGAAACTTCTGTTTTTGTTAGCAATTCCAGCTCCAGTGTTTGATACGAACTGTATGTTGCCTACCCTACACAGTTCGAAGCCCAGACAGTGCAGTCAGCAAAGTGACTACTGTACGGGCTGGACGACAGAGAAGTCGCAATTCGACTGCAGCCGGCAACAACAGACTTTTTTCTCTTCTGCAAAGCTTAAAGACCGGCCCTGGTACCCACTGAGTTTCATGTTCTGTGGGTATCGAAGGCCCTTACACCTGGATTAAAGCGACCGGGAGCGAAGCTAAGCACCCACCTCCATTTAATGTCGACGTTAAGAACAAATGGACCTATAACTCCACGCCCACATAAACTTATGTTTCCATAGCGTGCACAGCAACGACATGACCTTTACCATTCAGTCCATTTGAAATGCGACACAGGAAGTAATATATTTCAAAACGTCTTCACGCAGTTTGTTATCGTAGTTAATATTTTTGACGTGTTAAGATGCTGCAATTACATTAATATACGTAATTAACAACGAGCCCTATCAGTAATATACACTGCTGACTGTAATATTACTTTCAATTACACATTTCTCGCTTACGCAATACCAAATTACACATTTTCAGACACACAATCACGTTTGAAACTCGCACCGATTTCTTCCTTGCGGGGATGAAAGTGCAATGAGACGAAAGTAGCGGAAGAATACTGCTGGGCGATGACACAGGTGGAAGGGCGGCTATGCCGCGGCCGGTCAGGTGCCAGTGTCCTGGAGTCTGGATTTCAATTGGACTCCCCTTTGTATATACATACATAGTTTAACATATGTGTACTGAAGTTCGACTCGCGCCAGACTACGTTAGCCAGACAGTGTCAGTAATATTGAGAACCAATTGTCTTCTGAACTTTGTGCATCGTCCCGATAAAATACAAACATATAAAATCACGACGTTTCGAAAGCTGGTTCTTCTGCCGCCTTCAGGTGAAAAGAGGGGAGACACCTATTTAGACAGGTACTTTAGACCGACCTAATCTCAATCACTGTACAACCGCAACCGGTAAAACCACAGCTGTAATAATACCTGATGCCAGGATATGTCAGAGGAAGATAACAGATAAATAAGCATTAAAAAATGTTCGTATATAAGAACAGACGTGGAACCACGATAGAATAGAAGATAAACATTCTTTGCATCAAACCAAGTCTATGAAAAATCCCTACGTACTGTAGGAGGCGGAAATTATGTGAGGGATCAGAAAAAGTCCAAAGACAATTACAAATATTACAAAGTCCAGAAGACAATTGGTTCTCAATGTTATACACCATCGTCAGAACCTTTTACAGTTTAGTGTATGCAATGTCTGCCAAGAAGCTGGACCCAGCGTTTTAATTACGTAGCCACTAAATTCTTCAGCTTATCAAACGCCACAGTCACTACGCTCAAGACTGCTTACGACAGCCGAGCTGTGCCCAAACAAACAGCAGCATATTGCTTCTAGAGCTTTCGTTAGCTGACCGAGGCGGTTCAACCAACAGACTACGTAATGTTACATGAGAGCAGGAGAACTTTACTTCAGCACCTGAATAAACGCAAACTATTGCATGTTAAAGGACACGGAGTAAAGGGAGACGAGGCAGAATGGAAAGAGATGGAAATGGTGCGACATGAAAATGCAAATCGTCTTTGGAGGGAAACTCTGCCACAGGAGAACATTTACACGTTGAAAAGAGGAATTTGAAAAAATGTTTGACGTGTTAAGGCACAGTGTTTGTTATGTGTACCACCTGATTTAATGTTAAAAACGAAACGCTACATTATGCTCACACAGTTTAGTTCTCACAGAAACTATTTCCCTGAAAACGATTAAGCATTTGGTCTTTGGAGGTTCGGTGTGTTTAGTGTCAGGTATCATCAGATAACACATTCATATTAAGTATCCCGAGAAGAGGGAAAAAAGAAAAACAAAGGAATAAAGAAAAAAAGGGCGGATAGATAGATACATAGACAGATAGATAGATAGCTAGATAGATAGATAGATAGGTAGGTAGGTAGGTAGGTAGGTAGGCAGTTAGATAAGTAGATAGATAGATAGATAGAGAGATAGATAGATAGATAGATAGATAGATAGATAGATAGATAGATAGATGACTAGATGGATGGACAGACAGAAGGCTGAATTCTGACAACAATACCAAACACATACACACATTCTGTGGGCAAACTACAAAGACTTTTACTGTTAAAGCACGTGGTATATAAACTGACGAGTGTGTTTAAGGGTTGAAAAGAATCATAAGAGAAAGACAGACACGAGCGTGTTATTTAACGACGCTGTCAACTGCTAAGTTCTATATATCGGCCACAGTCGGTGAGCGAACAAATGGGTATGGAGCGTTGGTTGAATGACAGTGAAAGGGGAAACTGAAATGTCTGCAGGAAAAACCTGTCCTAGTGCCACTTTATTCCACGCAAATCCCCCACAAAAAAAATAAAGAGTGGAGTAGTTGAAAATAAGCAAATTGAGAAAGCAATACAAAGTAGGAAAAAATGTAAAAACATGTTAAGCACCCTGCGTAGGGGCACACAATCCCAGTCAGTTCAAAATATCACTAAATTAAGTTAGAGAAAACGGCATGCCTACATGTTGTCGCTGACATGCGGTAGTGTTGAAGAAAAATGAAATTAACTCACAGATGGGGAAGAAAAAGGTATGCTATTTTGTAAATAAGAAAGGCGATCGCACGAACTTAGACAATAGCACAGTGACTACCACGACAATACTACAGGCTGGCAAGCCGGCTTTCCATTCCCGGAAGGTCCTGACATTCCTGTCTCCACCATCCCGTCCAGCCCGACTTAGTCATCCATCCACCCTCATACCCAGTGCCAACCGGGCCTTCTTCCACAGAGGTAAAGCGGCTAGAGCGTGACACTAACCACTTAATTCCATCCCCGTGCTGTAGGTTAAGGAATATTGCAGCTACAAGCAACAAGGTCAAGACAGACTGTGGGTCACAGTGTCACTGCTTTACCTCTCACAAGCGTAAATATGACATACAGATGTGAGATTTGCGGTTCTTAGTTTGGCAGTAACGAATTGTTTTGTGAGATACGATACCGTGTAGATGGAGGCAGCAGACTCCTTCGAAACGTCAGATCAAACTCTACAATGTCGCATACACTGAATATAATCCCTCGTACTGATATTTCCCCTATGAAATCACGAAATACGAGTGCTATAACACGATAGCACGATAGCACACACACCATGTCCAGTGATCTAACAGGTCTTTAAGGCAGGTGTATGTGCAGAGAGCTGCCTTATCATCCACCTCGTAGTAGATCGGTACGTGGCCATGCATCGAAACTCTTAGGTAAGTATGTACCATTTTCTGTCTATGTAATTTCAATATACTGCTTGCCAGGCTTTTAGCATACGACGCCAAATGCCACCTGAGCCAACTCTCAATACCGCAAGTTTGTTGCTGTTAGGTAGGCGTATTAACAGTCAGGAAGTGGGGAAAGTATCCAACACGTTAACCTTTTTAAAGCCCTTTGGTAACTATACGAACCACGTGTTAAAGCATCAAGAAATTCTGCATTTCGCCTACAAATTTTATTTATGGGTCTCTGCGACGGGCCGAACCCTCGTCCAGGGGAGTCCTACAGAGTGTGTGTGTAATTGAGTGTCATCAGGTGAAACAATAACCCGTTACACCTACAATGAGGTCAGACAAAAGACAGAAAGAATTGCATTTATATATTTCGTTTAACTGCAAAAATCTCAGGCACAGGTCACAAGGGTGACTAAATTTAGTACGGTGGCGCCTAATATTTTTGAGTCCTCAGTACGGAACTGGCTTCATATCACCTTTCTGGGGCCCAGAATTTTAAGGTGATTCTAGATTTTTGGAAAATTAGTGGAACCATGCTCAAACTAACAGCTGATACTTCACTTAGCCTGTAATTCCACAGAAATACAATACGGGAACCATATCAATATCCCAAACTGTAAGCAGATATTGAATTATCGGGGGGTAATATGACGTGATTATGACGTATCACATGTTTATGAAGATCTGATAAAAACATGCGAAAACTTCGTAACCAAAAATGCCATTATTTCATCTTACTAATAAGTGGTGGGGAGCGAAGAGATACACACGTATAGACAATCCAAGATAAATAAGGACATTTTTATATTGAGAATCAGTGTCACGAAAATAATGTGAGTTTTATATCGCCATGTTGTAATAATCATTCGCGTGGAAAGGTAGGGGTTGAAAGGGGGAGGGGTAAATCGCGTGAGGAGAGAGGCGCCATCATGACAGGCGAGAGGCAGGGGGAAATGATCCTGCTGCCAGTTGCTTTCCTGACTTTCAGAGACGAAACATTCTTTTGCAACATACACACAAGGGAAATAACGTGCGTGCTACGAGTGAACAGGGAGGAGGTGAAACACGAAATGCATGCAGAATAAATATATTGAATTTTGGGGCATATAATAAACTCCTTATTTCTTGGTATAATATTCTAAATTTGCTACGAATTTGGTACGCGTTCTGCGGTAAGTTTTGTTATCCGCAGACCGTGCCTGCGAAATGTTGGTACCCACATACAGAACCACACGATGACATGAGCACAGTTATGAAGGATTATAACAACTAACCATAGAGTATATACAGACTTCGAGGCAAGTAAGATCTGACTGTTTGTAGACATCTAACAAGTCACAAAACTTACAGCACATATCTTCCTTAAAAATATCTTCAGAATATAAATATCTTTATAACGAATTTCGAATCTCATGCCCGATATAAAATAAATCCTACGTCAGAACATTGTTGGTTTGCCCCTCAGTTTATAGGTGGAAAATTTACTAAACAGCTCGTTGTTATTATTAAGAGACTATTTATTTTCATAGCACAACAGCCCCTAATGGGCCAGGGCCTCCTCATTACCGAGGCTTCACGATCACACTCAGCCACAACACACTCGGTAGGACTCCCCTGGACGAGCGATCAGCCCGACGCAGAGACCTCTACCTGACAACACACAACACTCACAAGAGACAGACATCCATGCCCCCGCGGAATTGGAACCCACGATCCCAGTAAGCGAGCGGCCGCAGACCCACGCCTTAGACCGCGCGGCTACTGGGATCGGCAAAAGACAATATAGGTTACAGACTAATTCCCTACTGTAGCTTAGAAGGCCATATGAGCTGACACTTCGAAATGGTGCAACTACGATATAATACCGACAGCAGGCCAATACGTCACGCATAAGAAAATCTGAGATACTGCCCAGCACTTCGGAGCAAAAACGTAAAAGTACTGTCCTATCCAATGATCTTCGATGTCCGAAAGAACACTTCTTTGTTGACAGGTCCCCTGACATCATCAGCTTGTATTACTGACAACATTCGGATGAATATGAGTATGGAGCAATGGTGTAATGATGTTGGTAGGGAAAACCAAAGTACTTTACAAAGAAGAAGTGCTAGTGCTGACTCAGTCAAACACAAAATCTCAGACAGACCTGCCCGTCATCGACACCGGGCTTTCGATTTGAAGCACAAATTGCACACGAAATCTACTGAACAAATGCTTATGGGTTAATTCAGTTTGTACCTGACAAAGAATACAGCCCGTATCGTTGAAAGACCAGTAGTTAATGTGGTTCAGAAAAGTGTCTGTATTTACTGTCAGAATCATACGGAACACATAAGTACACTGTGTGGACATAATGTAGCGATGTTTCGTGTTAAAGATGATAACATACAGGCCTACAATTACGGCTACAATTTAAATAGTTACTTCATCACGGGTATAATATTACGACTACCCTAACCACTAACACGGTAATACCAATCACGACAAAACCAACTGATGGCAAGAAAGGAAGAGTTTACGAAAACAACAGTGGGTGAGAAGGGAATACTAGTATTGGGGGAGGGGGGGGGGGAGAAATGGAGGATGAGACATGAAATAACTTTTTACGTGGATGGTTCAGCAAGCAGGTGGGGTAGGGTGAAAAGATGCGGGTGGAACAGTGGTAACAAAAGACGATACAAGATTAAAGAACTCGCATGGAATACAAATACTGCAGCTATCGCATACACGGCGAGATGATTACTGCTTCGAACATGAGTGGTATAAGGGCAAGAGTCTAGGTACAGACGGTGAATTGTGGTGGAATATATGTGAACTGAAATGCGAAGGGTACTTACTGAGCAGGTGAATTTGTGTCTGTGCTTAAGCAGCGCGCCACTTACATGTATGGGGGGGGGGGGGGGGCCTGAGGTGCATGTCCACATATTCTTAACCACAAAACGAGACAGACGTTAGCTGTCAGCTTCAGCACCCAGCACCTGTACATCCGAGGTAAAAGCCCAAGTACGTACTGGAGGGGCCGCTGTGTGGGCCCCACAGCCACACTAACATACAAAGTGTTCTTGAAGATAGTCGAATAATTACTTGTAATTAAATATAAATATATTAAAATAAAGTTATCCTTGTGCACGCCATTAAAGCGTACGGAAAATTGGAGGTATAGCTCCACTCATTCTTAAGCTCGGCACTAGATTTAGGTGAGTGGTCAGCTTCACGCCCCGGTCGCTTTATCCTCCAGGAAACAGCTCCCGATATTTATTGAATACGGGGACAGGTGGGACCCAAAGGGGCTCTGAACACTTTGGACGTGAGAAACCTTTCTTGTTCCTGTCGAGAAAAGAACCACAATTCGATCATCCAGCCAGTAGCCTAGTTACATTCCACAAGACAATTTTTATAGTCATCGTACAGGGAACACCAAACCTAGCGAGAGGAGAGAATATCGTGGCCTATTTCACGGTAATATCACAGCACCCACATGGAAGGCGTGGGGATAACCACAGACAGAGTGAGATTCGAAATGTGTGGGCCCAAGACAGGTTACCGCCGATCCAGACCGCTTTGTTACACGTGGGCCTAAGACAGGTTACCGCCGGTCCAGACCGCTTTGTTACACGTGGGCCCAAGACAGGTTACCGCCGGTCCAGACTGCTTTGTTACACGTGGGCCCAAGACAGGTTACCGCCGGTCCAGACCGCTTTGTTACACGTGGGCCCAAGATAGATTACCGCCGGTCCAGACTGCTTTGTTACACGTGGGCCCAAGACAGGTTACCGCCGGTCCAGACCGCTTTGTTACACGTGGGCCCAAGATAGGTTACCGCCGGTCCAGACTGCTTTGTTACACGTGGGCCCAAGACAGGTTACCGCCGGTCCAGACCGCTTTGTTACACGTGGGCCCAAGAAAGGTTACCGCCGGTCCATACCGCTTTGTTACACGTGGGCCCAAGAAAGGTTACCGCCGGTCCAGACTGCTTTGTTACACGTGGGCCCAAGAAAGGTTACCGCCGGTCCAGACTGCTTTGTTACACGTGGGCCCAAGAAAGGTTACCGCCGGTCCAGACCGCTTTGTTACACGTGGGCCCAAGACAGGTTACCGCCGGTCCAGACCGCTTTGTTACACGTGGGCCCAAGACAGGTTACCGCCGGTCCAGACCGCTTTGTTACACGTGGGCCCAAGACAGGTTACCGCCGGTCCATACCGCTTTGTTACACGTGGGCCCAAGACAGGTTACCGCCGGTCCAGACCGCTTTGTTACACGTGGGCCCAAGACAGGTTACCGCCGGTCCATACCGCTTTGTTACACGTGGGCCCAAGACAGGTTACCGCCGGTCCAGACCGCTTTGTTACACGTGGGCCCACAGAGAAACGTTCGAGATGTTGAAATTAAATTACGTTGCAGGGCAACATAATGAAAAGGGTCGCTTGCCGTATCGGTCAGTGTGGGGTCAGATGAAACATTGCCGCACGATCCAAACTTCAGATATTTTATTTCTCCCAACTCCACCGTGTAAGGCTGCCACATGGTCCCTTCAGGTTTATGAAAAATGATGACTCGCCCCTCTCCCCTTCTCTGCGTCACCCCACCAAACCCGTGCCAGAGTAAAATCTCTGCAAGCAGCAAATAAAAACAGAAAAATGTTATATCTTTAGTGGATAAGTGGCTTATGTGACTCTGATTTTCAAGGACTCATGAAGGTCGCTGTAGAGTGGGTTGTTGTTCTGCTTCGTATACTGCAGATCCTGGGTTCAAATCTCGGCCTACATACCGGCCATATTGACTAATATTTTACGTTGTTTCCCAAAGTTCCTCCAAGCAAATTCTGGGATAATAAGCCGCCTCAGCTTAATCCAAGACTGCTCCCTCCAACATCCCTCCAAAATTCATTCATTAATCACGAATCATAAACGAAAATCCGTTCCCCCTCCCCCCCTACCTAACCGCCTTCAGTAAGCTACAGGATATTTCAGAAGTCTCTACTGCAACTTCTGAAATCCAACTTCTCTTCCCCACAATCAGCTGCACCCGACTAGCCGTTGCCATTTCCTCATACTGCTCTTTGACGTGATGTGTTGCGGATAACATAATATATGGGGGACGATTGTACATCTTCTGCTGAGTGTATGTAAAACAGACAAGAGCGAACTGTAACCGTGGGCAGGTCAAGATTGCGATGTTTACACATCAAGAAATGATTAAAATAAGTATCTTCCCTCAATTCAAGTGTTTAAATAACATGACAAACCATGTGGCTAAATTTCAGGTGACTGATATCACAACAGAGGGGGTCGTGGTGGCTCAGAGCCAGCTAAAAATTAATTTTCTAGCGCAATGTGGACATAACAGTCCACCACACTTCCAAGCTCGGTAGCGATCGTCCTTTCAAAACAGGCCGTGGCAGAAATGTTTGTGAAAGTTCCGTATAGGTCTAGGTACCATGCAAACATCTGACGACTCACTTCCACCTAACGCCGAGGGTAAGAATATAAGGAGCTATAACTCCACTCCTGCATATGCATTTACGGCGTGGTGCTTAATTAAGCACAGGGACAGATTACCTTTTTTGGTCCTGCATCCCACAGAAAGTAGATAGAAAATAGGTGCTAGTGTTTATCTGGTTACGTAATAGACTAATTCTATTCTGGCACCTCGTTAGGAAGTCAGACGCAACACACATGTGCGTACTTGACCTACAACATTAACAAGAGCGCTCGGGTCCCTAAGGAAAGTTTTGAGGCGAGATCGGCAAGCGATAAGCAACTAATAGTTCGTCTTGACAGCAAATCCGTTCGTCCGTATGGAAAAGGGACAATACCATCCTGACGGATTTTTGTAAAATTTCGTATTTGGAGTTTTTAGTGAATTTCCTCCACACATTCGGATATTGGTTAAAATCAGTCAAAAATAACAAAAACTTCATCTGAAGACCTACGTGTGCTTACGACCTCTCATCTTTCATCTTCACAAATGATAAAGACTGTGTTCTCTGTGAGGTACAAATCTGAGACTGAAGAAACTACTGAGCATGGAGCATCAATGACGATCCATTTTACAGGACGAGTATCGATATTTAAGCGGCATCGATTTAAACTGTAAATCTACCTTCTTACGGTATCACGATAATCATCTTAAACCAAGACACGGAGAAGCCTTACAGTGTGTGTTCAAGTACTTCAATATAGTCTTCTCGGGCGCACAGCCGCGTCAATTCGTTTGAATACAACGTTTCGGGGACTAGCTCCGTCCCCATCCTCAGGCAAAACTGATTTAACATACAACTCGTCTGTCCCGTGTTTTTCTACCTGCCGCGGCAGGGAGAATCAGACCGCGGCAGGTAGAAAAACACGGGACAGACGAGTTGTATGTTAAATCAGTTTTGCCTGAGGATGGGGACGGAGCTAGTCCGCGAAACGTTGTATTCAAACGAATTGACGCGGCTGTGCGCCCGAGAAGACTATATTGAATCATGTCGCCGCGAAAGTTTTAAAACTTATACTCAAGTACTGATAAATATTCACGGCATAATAGCAGAAAAACAGAAATAAGACACCAGAAGAGTTACATCTGTCGACGTTTCAAACCTTCTTAAAAATAACTCCGACCGTACGAACATAACTGGAACAGGGCTGTCGTGACACATTGAATTGTCGTTGCGATTGCGCACTGTTAACGGACACTTTACATAAAGAACTAACTCCATTTCTGCTTGTACAAACGTCAACATATTTGACATTCGTATTTTCCGTGACGCTTTAGATACACACACGCAAAATTGTAAATTTAAAATTCTGCTTCACTTAAATTCCTTTTGCCAAAATTAGTATTGTCTTCCGTGTTCTGGGCGTCTCCAACTTATCTCACCAACAGCGCTACAATCGAATGTAATAAGAACTTCGCAATTCGCATCGATTACAGCGCTGTTGTTGGGATTTGTAGAAGAAAGAAAGCACCCCAGAGGTTTAAGGTATTTGAACATTGCCCAGATTTTTTAATTCTAAAAGCGTTTACAAATATTTGTAAGATAAACTTTATCTGAAGAAGTAAACACTGCGAGTAGACGCAGATAAAAACAGGAATAAATTAAACCAATAGGCATAATTTCCTACGCAATTCACTCAGTATTACAGGAATTGAGCGTACTTCAAAATTTGGTAAGTTTGCAAGCGTCGGGAGGCATAATCGGCATAGGCTAATAGTCATTTAGCAGACTGCTGCTACCCTGGCGCTTCTTAACGGAACATTAGTTAACTAATTAATGTTTCCGACTCGTCACAGCCGCTGGAGAAATGAGTGAGAGGCACGCCCCTCGCTGCAGGGGCGACAAATACAAGCTCCAGAGAGACGTGGCCTCCTTCGAGTGTATTCCTCTACCGAAAGCCTGCTGCACACAGAAGTGCCTTCTTCAATTCCTACCCTGCCATGCCGTTACTTTTCGTTATCACAACTTCAAAAGACCTTCAAGTGAGGGGGGGGGGGGGGGGGAATTTTCCTTTCAAACATTTCCTCTCTGTGTATTTCAAATAAAATACCAAAATACGTCGCATGCTGTCGGACATAGAATTTTCTGTGGAAGGTGCAATTGCCTCTGTGGGGGAAACGGAGATGTAAACTCCATGCATTCTTACTATTGGTATAAATTATAGGTGAGTGGTCACCTTCAAGCCCCGGGGGCTTCCTTACCCTCGGTTAGTGTGACCTCTCGGCTAACATCGGATAGAAAGATGGCTGAGCCACAGGGCCAGTATGGATGAAGTGTCGAAAGGAAACCTTCACTGCTCGTATAGGGTTCGAGACCCAGCTGTCAGGCCAGTAGGATACTCATTACACCGACTGACATAACCGCGACTCTACCACACCAATACTACAGAAAAACACAGGCTAAAGCGACGATTCAGGTTGTTTTGCTTTAGACTGAGACGCGCTATAGTCATGTGCGTAAGAAGAGATTTTTATCTTCGCCAAAAGTCGAGACCAGCTCTGGGCCTGACCATAACTTCCACTTACTACCGACACTAAGAATAAGTGCAGCCATACCTCCACTCCCCCGTGTGCTTCCATTGTGTGTACAGGGACTTTATCTTCCTTAAAACTTATTCTTCCTACTTCAGTTCAACCTGAATATAAAGTTTAAGTCAATCGCTTAATAAATCAGACCAACGAATACACTGAATCTACTAAAAATGTCAAATATTCTATATTATATCAAAACCTCTACATGTTTCTGCTCTTAAAGGGCCATTTTAAATGAGTCCATATCATGCAAAGTGAAGCGTGTACAACTACACACATGAAATACAATTATATAAATACAGTGTGAATTATATAACAATGTGTCGGAGTCTTAACATAACTGTTACAGATTTTCCATATATACAATGCGTTTATTGGTCCGGTTTATTGTCTGAAAAACGCCAGTATGCAACACTACAAGGTTTAAATGCCTCAGTTGATTAGCTGTAAATTAGGGACAAAACACGTGATTTACTGCTGCCATCAGTCACTGTCCTCACAAGCACAACATCAGAACTCGTAGATCGATACAAACATGGCCATTAAATCACGTTTAGTTGGCATCCCTGATTCGCTGTATCTTTTCCCCGCCGCGAGAAACAGGAGTCAGGGTGTTAATTACAAGTTTAAACACGGTTCAAGACTTCCCAGAACTGCTAAGTTTAACCCGCGCTGTCTCTTGCTAAGAACATGATTAATTTTCCTGTTACTACACGAAACCTAACGGAACCTACGGCGTGCTGGTGTGTGCGGTGTGTCTGTCATCAGACTCACCATCAGACTCCTATTTCTTCCGTATCATACAGGTAAAGACACCGTAAAAGCGTAAAAGGTAAAGCAATCCCATTACAGACCTGGACAGGCCCTTAGGGTTCCAGGAGGTTGAGGCTCCCAGATTTCTAGACAATCAGCACATGAAGGTTGTCAGCCCTACGCACCGTCCGCCTTTACCTCCCAGGAAATATTACTGGTACTCGTTTATGTTAGAGGCTGAGTCGACCCCAGAGCTATAGTGCGACCGGAAGGATTATGTCAATGAAAAATTCCAATGGCTCCATCGGGAATAGAACCCACGACCTTTCGACTTGTAGCGCAGTGCCTCAACCAACTGCGCCACCGCGTGCCCCTAAAGTCAAAGAGCCCTTTGCTTAATGAAACATTACATAAAGTGTGTGCTATCTAACCACGTTCTCATTTGCTAAAATTACATAGGTCAGATTTTAATGAATGAATGATAATGATGGATGAAAACCAGGGACTTGGATAAAAACGTTTTACAGTGTCACTTTTTCCACGGCATGTCACATAGATTGACCTGGGATTGAACCCAAACTCCCGCGGTGAAAGACCGGTGACTAACCGCCTGAGCCATAACACGTCCAAGAACCCATGAGGCGCATGCGCGGGTGGAGTTACAACCGATTATTCTTAACCTCGACATTAGAGAGAAACCATTGGTCAGATTTAAGCCCCTTTCTGCATAATCCAATCTTTGCATAAAACCATAAACACTGTGATCAGGTACGCATTATGCCAAGTTGCAAGTGAGGATTACTGCAGCGCCGTAGACTGAAGATCGATTGTGGGATTTAAGATTAGCGCGGCGGTGACTATGACGAAGAAAGGTGACGCCATGTAGTAAGGTAGAAATGTATAAAGGTTTCGGATAAATGTATTGCCTGCATATTCACAGCAGGCCTGTCAATACCAATGCGACTTTGTCCACCACAAATCTCACATGAACAGAGTGGGAATGAACCCGGATCGTCACAGCGGCAGGAGATCTAACCGTCTGACCTATGGCAAAACCAAATCACACTCAAACATAATCCACGAGAACGAACCTAAATCATAACTAACAAGTTACCTAACATTCATCCGAAACGTCGGAACACACACAATCCCTTTGTTCAGAAATTTCGGAGGTATATTATATAGGCAACACCTGCCGTAAAAGCCGAAAAATTGGGCCATTATAGAGATAAATACATTAACAAAGTGTGTATACAATTTTTTTTTATGGCTCGACAGCCCTATATGGGCCTGGGCCTCCTCGTTCTGTCGAGGTTTCACGATCACACACATTTGAGACACACCACACTCTAGGACTCCTCTGGACGAGGGACCAGCTCGTCGCAGAGACATCTACCTGACAACACACAACACTCACAAGAGACAGACATCCATGCCCCCGGTGGGATTCGAACCCACAATCCCAGTAAGCGAGCGGCCGTAGACCCACGCATTAGACTGCACGGCCACTGGAATCGGCCTGTATACAATTAACACACCTAATTCATGAGACGAATTCATCTTGGAAAGCTACTTTTTGATCAGATAGTCGGGAAATCACCCCCCCCCCCCCAATTTAACGAACCCGAAAAGTTCATTAACGTGTTCACAACAGCCCGCCACGTGTCGGTACACCGAGCCATATCAATCCAGCCCAAGTATTCCCATTCTATTCCTGTATAGTCAATCTTAATATTATCCTTCCATCTATGCCCAGGTATTGCAAGTTGTATCTTACCTTCAGATTTTCCTATCAAAACCTTGCAAGCACTTTTATTATCCCTCATACGTATCACATACACACGAACAATATTTGTACCTGAGTCATATGAAAAGTGATTCCGGTTAATTACATCCTACACTCCATAATATTACACGTGAAATGGTTCGTAAAGTACTGACGTCAGAACATAATATCTTGCACTCAGCAGTAATTCAGTGAATAAAACAGACTGATCTTATAAAAGAACTTAGTAGACGATTTACGGCAAGGCGTCACATGGATTACACATAATTCTATTAAAAGCATAATAAACTGTAATGGTATTTCATATTTTTAATTTTGAAACATACAAATAATCCCATTTTTGAATGGATAAAAAAGAAATTGTAAATCATCACGCCTTATAAAGAGTTTCAGAACATAAAAAACACTATTAACTTCTTCTAACAGAAGCGAAGTTCTTTTCTTTCCCACCACGAGGCGCTGCTGCTGAGTCTCAAAATGGTGGCTCCAAAGTTCGCATCGTCACACTTTCAAGGGATTGTTATAATGTGATCATAAAGAACAGGACGTAAGTGCAGAGCGTGCAGCCATATAGCGCAACTATCACCCCACATCCCTAATAAAATTTAAGCTCCTAGCAAGAACCTATTATTTTCATTTTTGAGATGGGCAGAAAGTAATAACAAAAGGTATCACCCGTTATGAGAACACTGCTCCTAATATTGCTTCAGCTGGGATACAGAAGTTTGAAAAAAAGAATTCCAACCTTATGCGCGAAGCAACACGCGACTCTAATGGCGATATGCGAGTGTTCTTGTGGATCTAACGCCTTCTACAGCCCTTTCTTCCGTTATCACTGTTACTAATTGCGTGGTATAAAGCAGGGTATTCAATTAGTGGACCGCACACCAAATACAGCCTGCAAGACTCGTTTTCTCTGGCATGAAAATAGACAAAAAAGAATGAAGAGCCACGAAAATCTACCTTACACTACACTACGCTTGTACGTGATTGTGTGAGTCACACCATGTTATCGGCTTGTTTTCTGTGAGGAACGCGCTAAAGCAGAAGAAACAGTTGAATATGAAGCATATATTTTAATAGAAAGAATGTGTTCAGTTTGAGGCAAGAACTCAGCTTATAATAAGAGATAACACAAGACGGCAACACCCCAATACATAAAGTTAAGACGTCGCTCCAAGAACAAGGGAATAACTGAAGAAAAGAGGCCGTGGAGCAGCGAGTGAATATTATTGCAGCGCTGAATATAACAGCCACGTGACTAGTTCGTGTTATAATATTACTTAAACTAGTCTATATTCCTGTACGCGAATATAATAAGTTCATTTTTAAGATTGGGAGCCGCTTCGTTCAAAATGTAAATCTTCCCAGACTGGCCCACAAAACAAGCGGGTTACGGAGCATTCCTTGCAAAATTTTGTCACTATTTACAGATTCTATTTAAAGCCAGGTGCATTGCCTTTTGGCTGAAACATCGCCAGTACAGCCATCGTTTAAAATTTATAATACTTGTAACCATGCTTAAGAATCAAAACACGAACACGTGTGGTGGAGAGGAGGTAAAACTCCATGCACTCTTTTTTATCGGCACTGCAGGCCAGTTTCATGCTCATTTACCCCCGTAAGGTAAAAGGCAGTCCCGTTGCATGCCATGCAAGCACAGAGGGGGAGTAGAGGGTATAGCTCTACCCATAATCGACTTCGGCCCTAGAACGGGGTGGGTGGTCAACGCTACGCTCCGGTCGCTTTATCCGCGGGAAAGAGACCCAGTAACCATTTTATACGAGCTTCTTTTACCCCATTTCATATAGCATAACAGGCCAGGAGATTGGTTTGGTTTATCAGGCACTTTCAGGCGGAAGTGAAGAAAAACTAACAGCCGGCCGGCCACTAGCCAGTCACTTGATGACCAATATACTCTGGCACTACCTTCATGGATGTACAAATGTTTCAAAAATCTAGGCGCCACCTCAAAATTCTAGGCGCCAGAAGGGTGACATGAAGCAAGTTCCATACTGAGGACCCACAAATATTAGGCGCCGCTGTACAAAATTTAGTCGCCACGGCGACTTGGTACCTGGCATTTGTGCACCCCTGCATTAGGGTTTTCAAGCGGAGAAATTCCTGCTATTTACTGGATTCCGATTCTTTTTTTTTCCAATGGTGCAACAGCCTCTAGTGGGCCACGGCCTCATTATACAGGCTTCACGGTCACACTCAGACACACCACACTCGGTAGGACTCCTCTGGACGAGTGATCAGCCCGACGCAGAGACCTCTACCTGACAACACACAACACTCACAACAGACAGACATCCATGCCCCCGGCGGGATTCTAAACCACAATCCCAGCAAGCGAGAGGCCGCAGACCCACGCCTTAGACCGCGCGGCCACTGGGATCGGCCTCCGATTAATTTTATAGGTAAAAATTAACAACAAACACTATATTCTGAAGAAAGTTACTAACACCCTGTACGTACCGGGTCAGAGCCGAGGGCGCCTGAATATTCATGAAGCCCGAGTCCCACTATACGGTCAGGGAAAATGTTATTTGCCTTGAACATGGTCGCTAGTTTGGACACTCCTACTGAAACACAGTGAAAAATACCCGACCGACTCTTGACTGGAAAGTGACTGTACCTATAGGGTGATTCGGGCCAAAGAGGAATGAGATATTTTTATACATTATCAAAAACAGGTCGGACAGTCCTTGACAACTTTCTTTAGGAAACCTTTCCTTCGAATTGAATTTAAAAAAAGTTTTTTTTTTAAATTAAATTGTAGATTGCATTTTCGCAGGTAAATAACAATATACAGTATGGTGCAAAAATCACCTGACACTAGAGGCAACACGTTGACCATCGAACGTATAGTGACTTTTGCGACACCATGTATAATAACACGTCATATGACATCAAAAGTTACTACTGAGACTGCTATACTGATGTCCAATACAGTTAATACTGTACAGATGCTATAAGACTAATACACGGCCTTTATTAACATGTTCACTGCTCAACTAATTAACTTAAAACTGACTCGCACATCGTACGAGCTTATTGAAATATCGTACTTCGTTAAAAACACAGCTAACAATCGATATCGAGGAATTCAAACCGGCAGTTTTCCGTGCAATCGATAGTACCACCTTTAAACAGCATCACGACTACAAGGTTCACAACAGACCAGCCACGTGCATATTAGCTGATGAATATTCAGAGTTTATTAAAGCAGAATTCGGCTCATACACAATCCAAAAGGAAGAAATGAGTAATTACAGATTGCGTATAAAAGCCAATGCCACATAAAAGCAGGAGATTTAATACAACAGTAACACAGTGTTACCAAAATTCTACGCCAAAAAAAAATCGTTCTGAATAACATATTAGTTAATAACTATTTCAACAAATTCCACGCCTTTTATGCAACCAAAAGGTTCATTGCCGTGTCAACAACAGCCCACCATTAATCCCTATCATGAGTCAGATTAATCTAGTTCGCAGTATCACAGCCCTGTTTATTTTAAGATCCATTTTAATATTATCCTCCACTCTACGCTCGTGATGTAAACACATTACGTTGTATTGAAATAAAATTAATTATATATTACGTTCAGTTCAAAATTATACTCTGACATTTTAATTATGTTTATGATCAGTCGTGGGCCGCGATAGCTCAGTCGGTATAGCGACTCGCTGCGAGATGGACGGTCCGGGGATCGAATGCCGGTGGAGGAGAGATTTTCAGCACCCGTCCAGACCGCCCCTGGGGCCTACCCAGCCTCCTATACAATGGGTACCGGGTCATTCCCGGGGGTAAACCGGCCGGGGCGTTGAACACCCACCCCCATCTAGCGCCGATGTTAAAGAAAGTGTAGCGCTATACCTCTGCTCCCTCTCTGGGCCTTCATGGCCTGTTATAGGGTGAACTTTACGCTTTATGATCAGTCATTCTGAATCCTGTTAGCGACGTAACAAAACGCATCATTTAACATTAACCATAATGATCTCACGGTCTAACTAATGTCCCTATTCTCGTATAATCAGTCTGACAGCCTCAGCAGCCATGCGCCATCACTCACATCCCTGCAATACGTCCAAACAAAAACCCAGATTTAACGTAAGGCGGGGGGGAGAGGGTACGAAATATGCACAGAAACTTCTGGACTGAAGTCCTAAAAGTAACAGAATAGTTGTGAAAAGTGACATAAAATGATAATATTAAAAATGACCCTAAAAACATAATATGAGTGTGAACGGTGGTTTCATTTGTGTTTTATTTACTTGTTTCTAATCTATTTCAAACCGCTTGTCAGTGCAAAGTTTCCCTGAAAGTGCATAATGAATTGGCAACCATGAGGAAGGAAACATGTTGAGGCCTAATGTAAGGCGCCATGTCGAAATTTGCTTGGAAGGACATACAGAAAACCACACAAAGCCTAAGTGAGGATAGTCGGTGGCCCGACACAAACAAGAACACAGTACCTCCAGAACACAAGCCAGATGCATTATGGGTTAAGCCACCGTGCTCGGCTGTTTCATTTATATGACGACAAGGACCGTGCTGGGGCCTTACAACCCGTTACTGAAACATACAGTTTATATAAGCAGAAAATTCCTTTAGCTGAGCAACTAGCAGCTTGTCATGAAGCTCCGTGGATTTAGAGAGTCGGTAGGGTTAAAGTAACATCGTTCCTGTGGAAGTCATAAAGGCGTATGGAGAGTGACGGTATAACTCCACACATTCTTAACCACTGCTTTGGTTCAGAGTCGGTCAGCTTCATGATCAAGCTGCTGTACCATTTAATTGGTGGGCCCCAGAGACTGTCACGATGTTATGGAGAACACGACAATCTCTTGCCCCTGCCGGGAATCGAACCGCGATTGCTCAGTCGTCCAGCCTGTAGCTTAGTCACTATACTGACCGAGCTATTTCAGCTCTGTCGCAGACGTCATCGTCTTCAGAATGGCGAATGTTTTCCGGACAACGTGTGATGGTGAGAGGGAATTAGATGCGGTTTCCCGTCGGAATGAATCACCGGCAGAGCTTCGCTGTGCCTTTTATGGAATCTTCAAGTCAACTTGGAAGGGCGTTACGCTAGGTCATTCTGCGGAAAGGACGGACATTAGCGCGACGAGGATTCCCTCGACTGACAAGTCCTTCATCTGGCTGGCCATTACGCGACTCCTCCTCCCTGAGTATAGCAGGCCATTCACGTGATGACGTGGTGTTTCGTCATGATAACATGTCACGTCATAACGACAGGGATTGGATGTCTCACGCTTATAAGATGGGTTATTTATCAACACCGCATCAACTGCTGGGATACCTCACTCACTAAGCTACGGATTGGATGGATAAGAGATCGGACTTCTTTACTGCAAGGCAGACATCTTTTTTATTTTCCCCAAAGAGTCGAAAACCGCTAGGAACCAACCAACTTTCTTTCCAATGGGTACCTGGGGCTCTATCCCCTGGGATAAACTGGCTGGGGGTGTGAATGTGTGTTCAAAATTCCCTGTACTTCCGACGTTGAGGGTGAAAGGACCTTCACAACTATACGGTCTATACATGCATACATACATACATAAACACACAGGTACACTCATAAAATATATATATATATCACATACTTACACTCATACATAAATATATTACATAACATACATATATATACGTACATATATACATACACACATACATACCTATATGCTAAATACATATATACACACATTCTATGGCCATAAGTGTGTCACAAAGACAATAGGAAGTGTAACAAGTCATAAATACAGAATATACACAATGTTACAGTGTAAGATACTATAAACATTTTATAAAGCAGTATTATAGGTCATCTCTACACATTAAAAATTCATCTACACAGTAAAAGCAGTGTGTATTTAAGTACTTTCTTAAGGCTAATTTAAAGTTTGCCTTTTCATTCTTAAGGATTGTCAGACTGCGTGGAAGCTCTTAAAAATGTTTATGCCAGCATAAAATGTACTTTTTTTTGAAAACAAGATATGTTGGCATTTGTTCTATGGAGATGGTACTTGTTGCTTATACTAATATTGTGCAGAGATGAATTTGTATGAAAATGTCCTTATTACTGACAATGAAGTTCATTAATGAAAGTACACACTGGCACGGAACAGGCAGAATCTCTAATTCTTTAACTGCTTAAACAGACCCTTCATGACATGCCGTTTACTTATGCAAAAGGACAAATTCACGGTACCTTTACCTTTCACTGTATCAACTGCAAAGCTTATTCCGTCAGATCAAATGCGAACTTCAGTCCTGAGGAACGGAAATGAACTGGGGAAGCGACGTAAGTGCACTGGTTACAGGTACAGGATGACCACAAAGGGAGTAACTAAACTGAACTCACATTTTTAATATTATTTCTGACATTGTAGCTGTTCTGAACACACCTCCACCCTAACGCTCAGACTGACCTAGCATAACACACGTCACACAACAGTTCCAGAAAGATGTTGCCTGGAAGAAAGGAGCAGCATCCAAAGTTACATCTAAACACACAAAAAACCCGTGTTCAAAGTTTCATATAAAAAAAACCGTTCAACGCTTAGTGGCTGTTATACACACTACCAACTCTAACATTCTACGTTCTACCCACACAGTGTATTTACGTGTTCCGTGCGATCCCCAGAACAAACAGCGATTACTTCTCCAAACAGAATTAACCGGCTGGTCATTAGAATGGAGATAGACTGTGTTTTCTGTGAGGTACAAGCTGAATATTTATATGTAATTGGATAAAAGTCGGTCTTCAAAGGAATAACATACAGATTAGAAGCTACGTTTCAATTTACTGTCCATAAGGCGACATGAGTGACAAATGAAGTTGCAAGACAGCATTTCATTCACAACTGTCGACAAGGGGCTGCGACCGCTTTCGGCCATTCAATCAATGTCAGTCAAATAAAATAGACGAGCGCTCAATGGACATCGTGATTCGAACCACGGACTACAAGCCAAGCAGAATGTGAAATCACGATCTCTGATAACGTCTTATAAATATTTATGGCTTATTTAACGATGCTGTCAGTCATTCATACTGTGTAGTGTTCATCATAATTTATAATGGGTTAGATAACATGGTAGAATAGTCGGTATAGCTACTCGCTACGGGCTGGACGGTCCGCGGATCGAATCCCGGTGGGGGCGAGAATTTTTCGCTGTCGTCCAGACCGACCCTGGGGCCTACTCAGCCTCCTATACAATGGGTACCGGGTCTCTTTCCCGGGATAAAGCGGCCGGGGAGTGGAGATGACCACCCACCCTCATTTAGTGCCGGAGTTAAAGAAAGAGTAGAGCTATAACTCTACTCCCCCTCTGGGCCTTCATGGCCTGTTCTAGGGTGAACTTTACCTTTAGATAACATGAGAAAGGCAGCAAACATGACCTAATTTGGGAAACTATTCCGGATTTTGGAGGGTCTAAAGACAACCATAAAAAATTCAGTTAAAATAATCAAATGTTCATTTGATTTGAATTTCTGAGAAAACAGTAGATTGTTGAGGAATTTTAATTTTTGTGTACCCTGTAGACTCCACTCCGGACTTCTTCATCATAGTGCAGCAACACTGCAATTCACATCAAAGTGACTTGAGTGAAATGTTAGGATGAAGGTTGGGTGGAGAGAAATCTGACAAAGACGGAGCAAAGAAAAGGCGTGGCAAGGTCGTTTACAAAGAAGAAATACAAAGAAAAGGAGAGAGAATTAGTAAATAAGAAAAGCAGGATGAAGAACAAGTGACTACAGGGTGGTTGATAGCCTACGATGAAATGCAATTCATTCACGAAATCCGATGTTCTCACAGAAGGAGATTCAGGTCTTCTGAGATGTTATGCTGTGTTTATGGGTAAATACTTTCTGACGTTTCGAATGATCGTGGTGCCTTCATCTTCACAGACATTGCACTAGTCAACCATGAAGATTGAGGCACTACAATCCTTCGAAACGTCTACAACTATTACCAGTCGACACGGCGTATCCCACATCAGTGTCTGCCAACATTTGCACCAATCTTCGCACATGTCAAAGCACACATTTATGTAACACCACGGACCAGATTCCCTTTGACAATTTAATAATTCCTCCGCTAGTAAACAAATTTCCTGTATCCCTTAAAACCTGATTCTTCAGTACAATCTACTGCACAACCCCTCACTTTATTTCTTTCAGATCCATTTTAATATTATCCTCCCACATTCGCCTTGGCCTTCGATCGGTTCTTATAGTCAGGTTTTCTTTACATTTCTCTTTTCTTCCTTGGAAGGATGATACAGTCCTCATCGATTCGTCCTCTTTGATTTGGTCAACCCAATTCGGCGTACCGTAAGACAAAAATTTGAATATTTTCCGTGGGTTGACTACGAAAAACCCTTTACGTAATTCGGTTAATGAAGCCCACACGGCGACACAATATTTTGTTCAGTTGATTAATACAGTGAAATCGGGGTGCTAAAAATATTGCAACTTGCTGACGCAGCGCAAAGCACTTGCAGCAGTGCAGCCGTTCAGTTTAGTTTCCTGTATGTACTTAGAACGCATAGCCTTAGCCTATCTGAATAACACGAAACTTTGTTTCGACAAAATATTTTGAACGAATTTCATGTTGATATCTGCGCTCTTCTGGGATATTACACAGCGTCGAGTGGTAATCCTTTACCGAAGTTTCGGGATAACGCATCGGTCACATTTTCAAGGGCTTCTTGACCCTTGAAGATAGGACCGATATGTTGTCCCTGAAACGTCGGTTAAGGATTACCACCCGACGCTGTGTAACATCCCAGAAGAGCGCAGATCTCATTAATATCGCGGCGGAAGCCGAGTTTCGTGTTTCCCTCCTGGCTGCATGTCACTGTGGTTACAAGCATGAGATGCGAGGCTCTCGGTACACACGGTGGATTTGAATTTTATTGTCTTTTGTAATGCGACGCCGTGTGCTTTGGTTAGACATGTACCAACCTTTCGGAGAAAACTGCTACGCCCATCTTCTAACCAGAAGATGCGGAAAGCAGATGCCTCTGAAGCGTCGGTACCCATCTTTCGACCTGAACGGCACCAGATGCCAAACGAAACTAATTCTAATAGTTACAAAGTTTTGTTCACAGAAATCACCATAAACCTACATGGTCGACTATAACCGCCTTTGGATTAACACCAATACCTCAACAGAACCGTCTTTCGAGACGGTAGGTCGTGTGCGGAGGTAGAAGCCTACCGACACTTCAGAAGCACCCACCAACCAAACTACACGACGACACATCCCAGAACGCGGTGAAAGTCGCGATTACCTCAAATCCCATACAACTGTTTCCCATCCACGTCCCTCCCATTACCCACACTAAGTAAAGGTGCGCTATCCAGCAACGCTAAATTCTTTCCGCGACCCACAACATTATTTAACGGCCCATATGGGAGCCTAGTGGCTTGGTCCTCCGCCTAAAGTGGGCACTCTTCTTCACAATGCAGCCAACAACAAGCTGGACCCGTCCCATCTTAACTTGATTATCTCCGATCTAGACCATCAATACTGTGGGCGCATTATCATCCTGTGACATGGACCACTGCCTGCTTTTAGCATGTTCCAAGGGGGCCAATCAATAGGGTGCCCCGTAACACTGTTCACAATTCGGCAGTTACAGAAAATTTTGCTTCTAATTCATCCTAAAAACATGTTATTTTGAACCAACTACCTTCAATGTTTTCACAAATCACTGAAGGGGAAACTCATACAATATTTTCCTACTTCCTGCACCTGTAATTCCACGTGTCTCTGTCAGTCATGTTTTTTTTTTTAATTTTTGTGAAGAACTTTTAATTTAAGCAGGCACACAGACACAGTATAAAGTAGATCTGTCGGACATAAGTATAAACGTTTGCATCTCCACCATGTTTTTAATTGTTCCCGTATAATGTATCATAAAAATATATACATATATTTATTATCTGTGCCCATACCAACTTTCACATACGTAGACACAATGGTTCATTAGTCACTGTCATAAAACCAAAAGCTAAAAAAATATTCGCATGGCGGCCATATTGCTAGTTTACATTCCACAAAATTATTACCTTAAAAAATTTGGCATATTTTTCCACGGCCAGTTATTAAAATTCGTTAAGAATTCCAACGGAAATGACGGTAGTGTTGCCCCCGCCTGATATATTCGCGCGGTCACCATGTTGTAATTACTGATTTTATTAAATTAGAAGGCGGGCGTTCGGGACATTCCACTGACATAACTTTTACACAAAATTTCATAACAACTTCCTAAAAGATTTAAAACAAAACGGGACACAGCACTCTGTGTAACGTGGTACATGGTTCCGACGTTTCAGAGGAACTTGCTGCTTCTGTCATTACGGTATGGTTGATTAGTCATAACGGTGAAGGCAGCAGATTGCGCTGAAATGTCAGTAGAAATTTATCAGACTACACGGCGTCACATCGCAAAAGATAGTAATCTTCGGAAAGAACCCAAAGCCAGTGGCATCAAATTTCTCTTCAGCTTTTGAGTCAATTACATTTCTGTTTCTACGTCAGCGGAAAACACTGCTACATTATTTTTACTGTAGTCTTGATTCTTGGAAAGGGTAGCGGCGTCACATATTTCTCTGCTCCCCTCCATTTGGAACACTGCACATTAGCAAGATGTCTGGAAGATGGGCCCGATTAGATTAAGCTTGAAGAGAAGTTTCTTTGGCTCAACGGGCACCATAAAGCCTCGCTGACTCACTGCGCGGGAGGTTACATACATAAATACCACTGCCTCTCAGGTAGCCAGATAAACGAGACAAAATCGCCGAGTTTCAGCATTAATAAAACATTAACTGTATCAAAAGAACTGAAAACAGTTCCATCATTGCCTAGAGAAATAGTGTTTTCGTAATACAGGATGTTTCTTTTATTGCCGCACCGAGAACGGCAGCTTTATCGGACAGAACGCTCGCATCCGCCGCGACAAGCTGTGACAGCAGCGGTGCTCAGGACAGCGGTCAAAGAAAAGCCCTGTAATTTAAACATTAAATGCATAATTAACCATTAGCGAATAAAAACTGTAATAAATATCATATAGGACTCTCCAAATGCGGAGTGATTCAGGAATGTGTCAACAGTGATGTGTACTTTAATGAAGTGGTTTTGAATATCTCTTTTGCGGTTTATTTAGCGGTGTTGTCAGTGTCCGGACTAAGAATGTAGAACGTCGATGGGAGATAAATGGATATGATTATGAATATGACGCAGTAGTGGAACAGTAATTAACAAGGGAAATCCAAAGCCTTCGGAGAGAACCCTGTCCCACAGCCACAATGTCCACCACAGCAACCACATGGACTGCCCTGGGATTGAATACGGGCATTCGTCGTGACAACCTGGCAACTAGCCACAACAACCACATCGCGGCGTATTCTGTATACGGAGTCACGTAATCATAAGCCTTTTGCAGAGTCTGGGGAGATAAATGTGTGCGATGTTATGATAAGGGCATGCCAGAAATAAGGGCTTCTGATGAAGGATTTCACAGTAACTTCACAACGTAAAGTAAAGTCAGTGATATTTAAATATTTACACGGTACAAGAACTGTTACATGTGTCCGCCTGGTACTGGAGTACAGTCTCATTACGAACATGCATTGCGGTCAGACAATTCAGTAACAGGCAGCACACTAAGACACGAGTTTTCCAGGACGACAATGTTGAAAATTCAGGTTTTTATCCCAGTCCCTCAGTTTTCATCCTCATTATCATTTATTCATTCATAACCGACCATATATAACCTTAGCAAATGAGAGCGTAGTTAAATGACACACACTTCACGCGATGATGTTTCATTAAACATAAGCACTCTGTGAATTTAAGGGTACGCGGTGGCGCGGTTGGTTGAGGCACTGCGCTACAAGCCTGGAAGGTCGCGGGTTCGATTCCCGATACGGTCATTGGACGACTCAGACTCCAACAGAAATGAGTACTAGGGATATCTTTTAAGGATAAAGGCGGCCGGCGCGTAGGGCTGACCTTACCACCTTCATGTGCAGAATTTCTAGAAATTCTGACAGCCTGAACCTCCTGAAGCCTTAAGGGTCTGCCCAGGCCTGTAATGGGATAGCTTTAACTTTGGCTTTTTTTTTACATGGTGAAGGGCCCCGCAGCAGATGCTACGGACGCACCACAGCCTTAAGGCTTCTTGTGCAACCCTATGATGAAGATGAGCAGTATTTTACCAAGTTTTACAATTAATGGAGCACCAGTGGAATGAAATTGACAGGGAAAACCGACAACTCGGAGAAAAACCTGTCCCAATGCCACTTTGTCCACCACAAACCCCACAAGAAATGACGCGGGATCGAACCCGGGCCTCCGCAGTGGAAGGCCGGCGACTAACCGCCTGAGCCATGGCACGGCCAACTTTGGCTTTACTAATGTCTTACATAATAAAATCGTCGTTGCAGATATAAAATTAATTGAAAATGTTTCTGGAGGCTATAATAACATATCTTTGCTACTGCTACTCTGTCGTAAACTTCTTCTGTTACGTCGTTTTCCTTGAGGGGAGGACATATTAAGTGCAGTATGGGAGATGGAAGTTCGGAAGATGGAAACTGGTAGAACAGATTTCTATGAGAACTGAGAATGCCAAACACATGAAGAGATAAAGCGAAGATGAAAAAGAAAATGATGATCTCGATGTCACGGCAGATTGGACTGAATGTCTTTACTGCCGTTTTCCAGTCCGTGAGTCGCAACTTTCTAACCTCTGACCTAAAGAAACTGACAAACGTACACAGCATTTGAGTGAAATGTAAAACGTTGGTTATCGTAATAAAGCCTATATGTTACTGAAGTATCATAGAGGAATGAGTGGAGCTAACTGCATTATCAGTCTCGGAGCTACCGACTGGACTGGAGCGGTAAGACAACCGGAAGGAAGTTATCAACCAGAACTGTCAGCGAAGTGTTGCCGCCTGCCGCTCAGGGACTTGGATGAGCAGCAATCAGTCAGGCAGCTTGCTTCAGTCCGCGCAGTGGATGTGGATCAGGCCTGTGAAACGAGCGGCGCGCGCAGCTTCATGACGTCACACGCTCTCACTTTGATATTTCAAAACTTTTACTTTTCCTATAATTTTATTGCACAATACACCCAACAAATTCTGCAAAATTAAAGACAAGGAATATTTTATACGTCCCTGCGTGTTTACACGTTGCAAAATGATGGAATGTGACTTCACATGTTGTGGTCCAATGTGTCAATTTGGGTTTTGGATTTTGACTCGCGACTTTTCTCGAGTTTTACAGGTCAGTTCTGGACCGAGAAACCCCGTTGTCGTGAAACAGTGTCTACCTTATATGCTGGGTTTTAAGGAGGTCCCAATTTCGATTCTTGGAGAGAACATGTGCTTTCTGAGACCTTTTTCTTTCAGATAATATCGGGATACTTTAAGTTCAAACAGGCCACTGAATGTTTTCCCCATCCAATACACATCCATCTACATACTCACACCCATTTCAGTCAACTTTTCACAACCACGTGACTTAAAATAGCGTCGCCGAACTTTGACAACGGGCGGTGAGAAATCCCGATTCGTTTTCGGGTGGTACCGGGTTTGCACCTCAGCCCGGGCCCGGCTATCCTGACACATTGTCATCACTCCTTTTATCCTCCTATGACAAGGCCAAGCCCATACCTACAATTATGACATAATCGTCTCCTTCCTCATCCCGTTCAGTTCATTACGCATATTCACTCTCATCTTTTCATTCGATAACTATTCTGCATTATTCATTAGTGGTTAAATAAACAATGAATAAATACTAACGGATATAACTTACGTGATCTTCGTGACAAAGTGTCTAATTTGACACAGGATATACAGTCGAACCCGGTTATAACGACATCGGTTTATTCGACACCTCTTCTATAACGTCAGATGCTCTGTGGTACCAATTACTGTTAACCATAACATTATACTCCTCGGTTATAACAACACTCGTTTATAACGACATAAAATATTCAGACCCTTTCATGACGTTATAACCGAGTTCGACTCTACATGATTTGAATCTCAAATGGTACAGTCGAATACTAATTAGGCCTACTTCAAACGCACAGTCCGTTCTGGGAACCTCAGAATCGTTCGCGTAATCGAACAATATAGAGATTGTACGTACAGCCGAAATTTATGATATCTTTGCATAACGTTTATACTCGTCGGATATCCTAACAGCCTGACACCATTTCACTCGAACAGAGCGCTTCTATGACGATTTAATGTCACCAGGAAGAAATAAAACCGTACTTGTCTTCATATAAAGTGCCCGAATTTAACCACATTTGGCATTTCCTCTACAGAATTTCATATAAAAGGTTCCAGTTTCACATTTCACGGAAATCCTTCCAGTGGGAGACACGCTGATACATGCGGACAGACGGACAGAGGGACAGACAGAAGAAAAAGCTAGGTGAATTTCCAGACCATGCGAACGCGCCAAAAAAAGCCTCGCTCTTTATGATATCCTTATTTTCATATTCCTGGATACCCCACATATTCCTTCCTTGCAGGACCCCTGCAGATACCTTACACGTGTTTCATTTAGAACTCCATACCACCGATCATACATTAATACATTCGGAACCCCCCCCCCCCCCCCAAAGACAAAAAGGGTAAAAGGTGCTACGACATTCATGTCACTTTAGGTCAAAACTGAAAGGGATTTTACGAATTTACACTTTCATTAATTAAGCCTTCACGACAGGTATGCCTGTACGGAGAATCGATATAATCGGTTTTGACACTTTATGCCATTATTGCCAATAACAATGATATGAACAAAATAATTAGTAAATAATACATCCTTCTCCAAAGCGAAAGATACAGTAAACTACAATAATAAAATTATATTTGGTTTGAAGGAAAGATATAAGGGAAGAGAAACGAGAAAGAAGGCGTAAACAGCTACTGGATGACATCAAGGAAAAGAGAATATATTGAATTTAAACGAGGAAGCACTAGATCGCACTCTGTGTAGAACTCGCTTTGGAAGAAGCTATAGACCTGTCGCAAGACAGACTACGCAGTGAACGAATCGTTTGATTAGACAACATGCACTACATTTCAACTCTTGACTTGGGGACTAATCCACGATTTTGGCTCTCTTAATCGCAGGGGGCTGCGAGGCGTACATCAGTGGAAAAAAGAACAAAAGACTGCTTTAATTTATGTTGTGGTTTAAAGATCGTTTATTGAATACCAAAGTCTTAGCATCTGAAAGCTTTTGTTCTGCAAAAGGAACGACCTCGTACTGAGGAATTGATCCATCAGTTCTCTGTATAACCCTCAGCAACAAACACAAGGGAACTTCAGAGCGAATCCCCAAAGACAAAGCAGAAACTACGGGAGGGTGAGTTTTATATGTAGAAGCTAACAGAGCAATCGATCACGGGCCCGGGGGTTGGATGTCTGCTCTTCATCAACAAGGTGCTGAAAGTATCGCAAATTAAATTATCACCGAGTCAGTTTAGGTTTTCTCTCTCCCCATGGTTTTTCGAGTTACTCCGTTCTAATACTACGAATACGCCCATCGATCCAGGGAATAGTGTTTGGTTCAGACAGAAACAAAGTGACACACACCGCACATCCTGCGAGGAGAAAATTCGTTGATTTAAGTCAGTTTAAATACAACATGATACATGCTGTGGAACGTACAGGGCTGGGAAGAACTACCCAACGTTATTCAACAGAGAATAAGCGCATTCCACGACAGATGGCACCCGCGTCTCATCGATCATCCTGCCATCTTAAAGAAGGTGACAGTACTATATCTTCCTGACAGCTGTTTGTATGCCTGTGAAACATACATTTTGTAATATCTGTACTTCCGTTCCTGGGTGACACTGATAAGAATGTATGCGATAATTACATGCGGAGTTAGTTCTTGATAACATTAAACATAAAAGACCGCGAGAAAAGTCAGGCAGCAGACTAAATTGTGTGAAAATCCAACCTTAGCGTCATCGCGACCGCACGGTCCTAATATTCATTTCAGTTCCCGTTTAGTGCTAATATATCTCCTCGTTGAGCAAACTATCCTTAACAAAAACAACTACACATCTCATTTCACTCTTTCCTCCTCCGAAGTTCGCTAATTTTTATTTTATTTAACTAAAATACTTAGTAGAACAAAAGTCGTTCAGATTATATTCCTGTATTCTCTTGTAAATACTTTTTAAACTGAAAGTTGGGGACTATATATATATATATATATATATAACTGACTGATACGCTTAAAACATCATTGTAAAATATGTAACTCCATTCACATTTTCGTACCATCTATGTCAATAGCATTCAAATGCTGGTCTCAGTAACAATACTTCTCAGACTTACACAAACGTCCTTGTATTGCCGACGGTAGATATATAGTCAGGTCGTAATTACTTCTTTAACAGTACCCGAACAATTTACGATCTCACTAATTATTTCATTCTTCACATTACAATAAATTAGCAAATATCGCGGTGATCTTCCTTTATATTCAGGAAGTCCCAGGTTCATAACAGGACACGCACTGCAATTATATTTTCTGGCGGATTTTTGACTGCTTTCCTCAGTCGCTCCTGTTATGTGGACAGAATAGTACCTCAAATTAGGCCAAGACCGCTTCCTTCCAGATATTTCCCAATTTATTATTCACTAAACATCCTATAATTCGATGCCATACAGGCTTAAATACTGACAGATTACATGTCACAAATACATAAATAAATATAATAAAATATAATTATAGTGAGTCCATTAGACAACAAGGATAATGTATTCAACACAATTATTTTTAATATAAAACAATATTTGTTTTTATGCAAAGCCACAAGTTTCGACACCACGAGGATCATCAGGCGTAAATTTATAGAATGATCGCAGTTAAATATTTAGAATTCTCATTCCTACGAAAGGGATCTCGTTCTACAAACTTTCATCAAATGCAGTTACATTATTGTATGAAAAATACACCTAAAGCAGCATCATGACATATGACGTAAAAATTACTGTTAATAATGTACGCTGTGTTCCTATGAGATTAAGTATATTTCAGTATTAAAAGCAGCGTAGAACCCGGTTAATAACGACACCGGTTTATACGACATCTCGTCTATAGCGTCAGATATTCTGTAGTACCAATTAATTCCTCACTGTTAACCATAACATTATACTTCTCGGTTATAACAACATCGTTTATAACGACACAAAATATTCAGTCCCTTTCACGACGTTATAAACGAGTTCGACTGTATAATAAATACGTTAAATTCTTTTAATATAAGATTATTATTAACTCAATTAGAATTCTTTCTAAATTAATTTATTTTAATGAGAACCGATTAGTCTTATTTTGTTTGTATTGTTTTTTTATCACATTGCTTTAACTCGACCTTGTTCTTTATATCAGGATTACAGTGAACCCATTGGTGTTGCGACGTTTCGTACTACTGCGTGATAAACAAGAAACAGAAAGCATTGCTAAAATGACCAGGGACACCGAAATCCCCACAGTAAACCCTGTCTAAGCCTTGCTTTTCTTGACACAAATCCCACCTGGACTAATCACGGGCTGAACCCGGACCTGTGCGATGGACAGGAGGCGACTGAATATAATGAACAGACAACAGTTCTCTCTTCAACTTTTATACAAATCACGAGGCCCAAATCTGTATTCGCTTTGCCACGAATCCGACGGCTAATCTTCGCGTGCTCCCTGACTGCCATTTGTATCGATTCACCCTACTGACTTTCATGGAAATGACGATGATGATGACGTAGGAATTGTCTGTCCGCGTCTATCAATGTGACAGTAATAAAACCTCCATATTTCCGTCTAGCGGTCCGCTAAATGGCCCTGTGTTACAGGCATTTTATATTGAAGTCTTTCGGTTACTACTCCGTCATACATTCCACTCCTGTTCTGTCGTTGCCAAGCAACCTGTAATACGCTCTGAATGATAAAAAGCTGATCAGAACAAGAGTGCTATATGAAACAAATATGACATCCAATGTCTCACCACCAATTAAATGCACTTCATTTAAAAAACCAATATAAGGTTTCTTTAAAATCGTTTAAAAAACCTTTAAAAAAGCCCCTGATGATGGTTTTCTGGAAGCCGAAAGATATGTAAGGGGCTTTTTAAACGTTTTTTAAACGATTTTAAAGAAACCTTATATTGGTTTTTTTTTAATGAAGTGCATTTAGTTGGTGGTAGACATTGATTAGTGAAAATGCACGGTGAACCTAGCATAAAATGTGGCATTATTCGCTGTTTTAAAGCTATCCATACTCCATGCAACATATTGACTATACAGTGTTTAATACGGATGACGTTAATCTGCAAAAGCCCAAGAGGCAAATACGACCTACAGCTAAAGAAACACAAAGCGACAATTACATAAGCCCAAAGTAAAATAGTTATTTATGGTAACATGCGCCATTATTTGGACTAAATACTGTGTACTCACTCTTCTATAAAAGCTAACATACTTCTTACGTCACGTGTGCGCGCGCATTCGTCTTTAAATATAAAATGTTTTCAAGTTCACGACACAAAATGAAAGTACAAATTATTTTAACACTTCGAAGACTGACAGAAAGAAACGTAACATGCATCAGAAGAGTAGACGAAAGGGAAGAAAAATGCAGAATTGAAGGACACTTTACTTTGGCGGTGGGAGAAAGGACGTCACTTTCTTTAGAGTGTCACAAGACTTCGCCAGCTCGTCCTTCTGATATGAGTGGCATTAAAATGGAGATGTTAGGGTGATGTAAAGTGAGGCATGAAATACGGGACCCTGAATTTTCATTTACTCGTTAAATTTGCATACAGTACACGCAAAGAAAACTTCGTACCTCACAAAGAACACTCTGTGCTATTAGAGCAATTGATTAATATTGTACACAGGAATAACGTCAGCATGCACTATAACCGATCGTTGCTGGTTACTTTTTAATTTGATATACACCAAATTACGAGACTGTTCTCTTCAAAGGTTTAACTTTATTTCTCCATTATAACAATACAAACGTCAGCACAATACCATTCGTCTACTCCTTTCCTTTACTGAACGCCAACTGGCGCGGACACCTGGTCCTTTCTTCTTCCTACTATATATAGAGGAGTGGGGAGGGAGAGCCGAACTGCTCCAATAATGTTCGGTTACAATACTGAACACAAAAATAAAATCTGTGGACAAAATACAGACTTTTTAGTGTTAAATCCAGCGACACAGACGTTAAACATTAAGTTTGAAAGGGCTAATAACGTCTTTGACATTAATTTAATTTAAATTCTTCACAAAAGTCTACAGTGTCAATTTTACACGATTGCACTGTTAAGCCCACTGAAGCCTTAACACCGTTTAGATGTAGCCCTCGGTTTACGACGGTTTGTTGTGCGACGATTCACAACAACGACAGTTCTGAAAACAGAAGAGCATAAATATCAAGAAACTATAAAATACAACCGGGTATGAGGTAAAGAAACAGCACAGCCAATCAGAGATGAGAGCTATCCCCCATGTGCCATCCAAGCCAATCAGGGATAAAGATAAGAGGAGAGGAACAGTCAGTTCACTTGTTGGTGTGCTGTGATGTTACACTGTCAGTTTGGGAGTTTTAATTAAAAGTTGTTAATTAAATTAATAAAATAAGAACCGCCATGTCCAGTAAGAGAAGTGCAGTGAAGTCATCAGAGCAGCAACATCTCTGCATTACGCTACTGTCAAAAAAATCAGTACAGGGACCTTACAGTGCCGCTTACTAAATATTTCGGTCTGGGCTTCGAACATATCAGAATAAATGCATTTTTTTTCATTTAATTAAATTTAGTTTGGTCATTTTACACTGTATTACATTTAACTGATTTATATTCATAAAAATGCTGTTTTTACATTCACAGCATTCATTTCAGAGCTTTAAATACAATAATATTATAATATTACTTATGTCAAATTTCAGAGGTCCTGGAACGTAACTCAGTGACTTCCCATTGACTTACGCTATAGAATTAGGTTCATTTTACACCGAGTTTTTGTGATGGTTCCTTCAAGAACGGAACCCTGTCGTAAACCGAGGGCCACCTTTACAAACATACGATACATCCTAGCATTCGACACTGTAAGAGTTCGAACTGACGACACTGTACCTCCAATGACAATGGTTCCATTAGGTCGCTAACTTGAGATATAACTCTGCATTACGAACACGATCACTAGTGTGTGCCACTCTCTTTGTGACAGATTATACGGCAGAGGAACACAAAGCTATAACATAACAAAACAGACCGCCGTACATTGACGTACTCCAGGCTGCATAACACACAGTGTGCCACGAGGAGAAATTAACGCGGAGGAACAAAACATTTAAAAAGTCCTAAAGCACTGAAGACAGGGAGGAACGTGAAATGAAGGTGGATCTGTGTGGGCTGCTGTCTGTCCATGCTGCACTGCTCTTATCTTGTGATCCAGCCACTGGTGGGTGCTGCTCTCTGCTGTCACATCCAGAAACATAACTCAGGATCACAGAAGGGCTCCGCCAAACGGCTAAAGTATCACACAAAGTACAGGCTGCTCGTAAATATACGTTTCAATGCTTCGAATTAAGAGACAGTAATCCTATACGAAGTGGCGTGCATGAAGATTCAAGTCTTCTGCAATATGACATCGCCTCAATTGGTCAAACAAATACTTAGACCCAGAAGATGGAGAAAGAAATATCTCCAAAAGAAACGTATATGGAGCCTATTTATCAAGCGACGCGGTGTAACATCACTGAAGATTTTAAACTTCATCTTACATTAATTTCAGCAATATATTTTAAATCTTTGTTTTCAACAATAACACGCCGCATATAAAGCTGTTACAATAATAATAATAATAATAATAATAATAATAATAATAATAAAAATAATAAATTATCTCATGAGAAATGGCTAGATTTTAAAAAAGTCTCAAAAACCGACTACGGAAGCTAACAGTGAGACAGGAAAATGGGCGGAAACAGTTACAATATTTGTAGGACTAACAGGTAAAAACTAGGTTAGAATTGTGAACCTGAAGATGACCTAAATCGGTCGAAACATGTTGTTTTTTGGAATAAATGGAACGCAGTTGTGTTTGGGCGGATTTTGTCTTGATTTCTGTTATAAAGAACACAACGGAATGACATCTTTTAAATTAACATACCCTTCATTACCAATCAGTAAGTAACCCATATTATTATAAATTAACCTATATTGCACATAAATATTCAGTTCGTGCCTCACGAAGAATAGAGTGCATTTGCATAGAAAGACCAAACGTTTACTGCTGTGTAGGGAAATAATCGCACGAATGTGACGCCTTGTCGATGGGCCAGGAAGGAGTTGCCTAATTCTACTGCTTGACCCAGAAGATAACGAAACTACGATGTTTAGAAACGTCGGAAACTACTCGCTCACCGACACGGCGTCACATCTTCAGAAGCACCGCTGTGAGAACCTCAGACCTCGAAATAATCGCCATTTATTGTGTGTGGGTAGTACACGTAATACACAAATACATTATGTGGACAAAATGCAGAGTTTTTAAAGTTAGACCTGGCGCTATATTTACAAACTAACTAAATAACCAACTAACTAACCAACTAACTAACTTCAAACATCAGGCTGTTACTTGAGAAAATCACAGTCGCTAAAATACTCCAGAAAATGTCAGCTTTTTCTGCAACCACAATGTTTTTTAATGTACCATTTGAATATTATCCCCTCGTCTACGCCTAGTCTTCAACACCGAAATGAAAATGGTCTACTGTCTCCGAATTCAGGCCTAATATTCGTTTGTATTTCTCTTCTCTCAGTGCGTGCGTTGATAATACAAATTTAACACACTGTATTTACAATTGCACTACCGCCTACATTACGTTACATTACGTTACTTTACGAATATCTATAATCGTAAAATGCGGCTTACCGAACGTGTCCTGGGGTCTGCCTATAAATGTCATGGGAACAGCGGGGGCCAATATTTCGTTTGAACATCTATCACTAATCATGACGACACGTCATTCAGAATATTTGATTTATTGTTTTTAGTTAAAATACGATAAATTTTAAAACATTTTATTTTACATATATTTCCTTAAATTAATAAAAAAATGCTTTATTGATTAGGTCATACAGAGTCAAATGAAATTACAGGGTGATTCTGTATGTATAGGTTAATTTCTACCATGAGGATAAACGCAGCGTGTTCATCCGAAGGTATGGGAGCCCTAAAACCTTACTACCCACATTTCAGTCGGCATTCCGTTATCGACCATGCCCAATAAAATGTACATACAGGACGCACATTCAGTGAAACTGTGATTATATAGCGTTTCTCAGGACTGTAATGAGTAAGAGTGATATAACTGTAGTGTTATCTATAGACAATATAACTGTAGTGTTATCTATAGACAATATAACTGTAGTGTTATCTATAGACAACATAACTGTAGTGTTATCTATAGACAACATAACTGTATGTTATCTATAGACAACATAACTGTAGTGTTACTATAGACAACATAACTGTAATGTTATCTATAGACAACATAACTGTAGTGTTACTATAGACAACATAACTGTAGTGTTATCTATAGACAACATAACTGTAGTGTTATCTATAGACAACATAACTGTAGTGTTATCTATAGACAACATAACTGTAGTGTTATCTACAGACAACATAACTGTAGTGTTATCTATAGACAACATAACTGTAGTGCTATCTATAGACAACATAACTGTAGTGTTATCTATAGACAACATAACTGTAGTGTTATCTACAGACAACATAACTGTAGTGTTATCTATAGACAACATAACTGTAGTGTTATCTATAGACAACATAACTGTAGTGTTATCTATAGACAACATAACTGTAGTGTTATCTATAGACAACATAACTGTAGTGTTATCTATAGACAACATAACTGTAGTGTTATCTATAGACAACGTAACTGTAGTGTTATCTATAGACAACATAACTGTAGTGTTATCTATAGACAACGTAACTGTAGTGTTATCTACAGACAACATAACTGTAGTGTTATCTATAGACAACATAACTGTAGTGTTATCTATAGACAACGTAACTGTAGTGTTATCTATAGACAACATAATTACAGACGCGAACACTCAAACTTTTATGCCAAATTTTTCAAAAGTCATTTTGTTATTATAAATTGCATCACAAAATTAGCTTGCAATACTGTTATACTTAATTTAGCAGCATCGCTGGTATTAAACTGTACTTACTGAGCGAGCCAATACACTGCGAAGTTCTTATGACGTGTGGACCACCTTACCTGAAACAAACAAAAACACTCAGTACAGGCAGAGTTTCTAATTGAGGCACACGACTACAGCTCTCTGGCTTGTAGCTTCAGAACTGCAGATATCCTTACAATACGATGTCTTAGGTTAAGAACATGCTGATTCTGCGTTCAACTACACTGCGTGAGGCGTAGGTTTCATTGAATCGTTTTAGAATTACAGTGAATAAAATCCCTGGCAGGGGAAACGCGCCACAGTTCGACCAAAATAAGACGGAGAGATGAACAGCATCTTCAAGATTGAGTTTCATAGGACAGGACCCAAGTGTCCTACATCTGTTTACGTTCATGATGATAATGATGATGTGATGATGATGATGATGTTGATGATGATGATGATGAGAATCCCTGGCATAATGTAAAGCAATCCCATTACAGGCCTCGACAGGCCCTTAGGGTTCCAGGAGGTTGAGGCTCCCGGATTTCTACACAATCGACAATGAAGGTGGTAAGGTTGTCAGCCTTAAGCACCGGTCGCCTTTACCCCCCAGAAAAGATTCCTGGTACTCATTTCTGTTAGAGGCTGAGTCGACCCCAGGGCCGTAGTGCTGCCAGAAGGATTATGTCAATGAAAAATTCCAACGATACCATCGGGAATCGAACCCGCGACCTGATTGGCTTGTAGCGTAGTGCCTCAATCAACTGCGCCACCGCGTGCCCCTGACATAATGTAGGAGACAAACATCTATGCCTAACTAATATCAAATCTAATGATCTCGCAATACCCCCCAGATTTCAAGGCAACAGATAATAAAAATGGTAAAGTTATGAAGGAATAAAGGGGGAGTGTAGGTATATCTCCACCAATTCTTAATCTCGGCGCTAGATGGAGGTTAGTCGTCAGCATCACGCCCCGATCGCCGGTACCCATTGAATAAGAGACTGGGTGGGCCCCAGAGGCGGTCTAAACGTTTTCAAGAACAGAAAAAATCTCTTGCCTTTGCCGGGGTACGAGACCCGCACCGTGAAGCCCGCAGCCTGGTCGCTACACCGAGCACGCCATCCAGGCTGCATCGGCGGAATAAAATTTACAGGGGAAAACCGAAGTACTCGAGGGAAAACCTATCCCAGTGCCACTTTGTCCACCATAAATCCCACATAGAATGACCCGGGATCTAACCCGGGCCTCCGCGATGAGAGGCCGATGACTAAAGGCCTGAGCCACTGCACGGCCCTTTTCATTACGAATATGGCTATAAAAAGCACATGGTAATGAGGACACTTGCACTTAGAATTCGTACTTTCATGGACGGAAAAAGTCAGTCTATGATCACCTGTAAAAACAAATGTTTTTAGCTTTTCATTCTTAAAATTAGGCCGCCGTTGGCCACCAGTTTTATTTTCTTACCAAATACGCGATGTATAAGATTAAACACATACCGGGCGAAGAACAGGTATCCTCTTTGTTTTTTACACAAAATGGCGCAGTACCGGCAAAGACCCTGAGGCTCTTGTCACAAGGGTATCGTTTGTGGTGTTCTCTGAGCGGTCGGGAAGTTCAAAAGGCAGGTGCAAATTGTGACACGACTGATGAATGGCCAGCAAGTGTCTCCGTGATGGAAAATAACTACTACAATTTAAACACTGGGCGTTTCTAAAGATGCGTACAGCAGATATTAAATGCGTGGTCATATCAACATGCGTGTGACATGACCAGAGGTCGACATCCTGCAGGCAACATAGTCAAAGGCTACAACTCCGTATTAGAAGAAACATCCTTGAGATTATCTGACGGATTTTCATATTGCATGGCCTTATATTGTTACGCATTATTTACACAGCGTGCCAGAGGGTGACACAAACATGGCCTGGCTGTTCGTCTGAATGTTTCAACTCGAGAACCACTAGAATAATTGTGACGAAACTTTACAAACAGGTCGACGAAACTCAACTGAAGGGCCGTGCCATGGCTCAGGCGGTTAGTCGCCGACATTTCACCACGAGGGCCAGGGTTATATCCCGGGTCAGTCCATGTGGGATAAGGGGTAGACAAAATGGCACTGGGACAGATTTTTCCACGAGTACTTTGCTTTTCCCCTGTCAATTTCATTCCACCGGTGCTACATTACTTGGAAAAATGGAAGAAAAAACTAATTATCTTCTTAATCATCTTCATCACAGCGCTGCACAAGAAGCCTGAAGGATGCGGTGCGTCCGTAGCATCTGCTGCGGGGCCCTTCACCCAAAAAAAATCTATACTGAAAGGAATTCTAGTTCATAGATTTTAATATCCTGTAAGCTGTAATAGCCGATCGCAGTGGCCGCGCGGTCTAAGGCGTGGGTCTGCGGCCGTTCGCTTACTGGGATTGCGGGTTCGAATCTAACAGGGTGCATGGATGTCTGTCTCTTGTGAGTGTTGTGTGTTGTCAGGTAGAGGTCTCTGCGTCAGGCTGATCACTTGTCCAGAGGAGTCCTACCGAGTGTGGTGTGTCTGAGTGCGATCGTGAAGCCTCGACAATGAGGAGGCCCTGGCCCACTGGGGGCTGTTGCACCACGGAAAAAATATAAACTGTAATAACCATCCATCAGATACACGAACTTATGAGGTGGGTAACAAGTCCTGCGTCATTAACGAAAAGTGGTCACAGTAGTAACCATAAAGTTAATAAGGTAAAGCTAAAGTTGAGATCTGTCATACAGAAGAGCGGAGATGTAGCTACAGGTTACTTCGGCACTACACGGAGTGATCAGCCTCACGCACCGGCCTCTTTACCCGCGGAGGAAGAACCCCGGTACACATCGATTGGAGGCTGGAAGTTTTGGACAAGAGAAATATATCTTGCCTCTAACCGACAATGAGGGGTCGCGGTGGCGCAGTTGGTTGAGGCACTGCGCTACAATCCGGAACGTCGCGGGTTCGATTTCCGATGGCGTCACTGGAATTTTTCACTGACATAATCGTTTCGGTCGCACTATGGCCCTGGGGTCGACTCAGCCTCTAATAGAAATGAGTACCAGGAATCTTTCCTGGGGGGTAAAGGCGGCCGGTGCGTACGGCTGACAACCTTACCACCTTCATGTGCCGACTGTCTTTTAGACAGTCGGCACATGAAGCACATGGGAGCCTCGACCTCCTGGAGCCCTAAGGGTCTGTCAAGGCCTGTAATGGGATGGCTTTACCTTTTTACCGACAATGAACCTCGGATCATCCCGCTCTTGCCTCATCACTATACCGACTGAGCTACACATACAACACTGCAAAAACGGTTTACTTTTCTAAATTAGTAATAACAAAACTGCATCACAAACGTTTTAGGAAGAAATGCTACAAGGGGATCGGAAATTTTATCTGTAATATGGGGTAAATATTTTCGATCATATGAACGAAAGAACATGGAGGAAATTGTTTACAAGGGGTGTTACTTCGAAATATATAAACCGAAAGTATTATTTTATATAAAATAAGATGTCCATTGTAAATATAAACACTTAAGAAAAAAAGTATAATTTTTTGCTCATTTACATAAGTATCTGTTACGCTGTCACGTAATTCATTAAACATGTCTCTCTGGATACAATGACTCAAATACCTCCCATTTCACCTTACTTAAAAATTACAATCAAAATCACTGTCAAACACATACACACACACACACACACACACATACATACATATATATATATATATATATATATATACACACAACTCTTCATATTTAATAGCTAAATATCCCGAAGAAATCCCTTTTCTATAACTCTATGAAAACCAAAACAAATCTTAGTTATACATATCAAGATTCAGTTCGTACCTCACAGAGAACGCAATGTTTCCGTTAAAAAAAGCCAACACGTTAAAGCCACTTACGGAAATAACAAACTGTTTATGTTAGAAGCAAAAAAAGTGGGCAAAATGTAGAGATTTTAAGATCAAACCTAACGGTATATATAATAACCACTGGGCTGACGACAGTTGAATAAAACTTACATTAGTCCTCTTCACATAATTTAAATTCTCTGACAGTATAATTTTCAAAACATAACTTTCCACAGTTCTTCATCTGACCACATTTATAGTATTAACGGTGTCTTAACAACAAAAAAAAGGTGACAGGTATTTATTTCCCACCTAGATTACCTCGTGTATAAATCACATTTCAGTTGGCACCCCTGATATATAGCAACCGCAACAGACAGACAAATACGGTACAACGACTGTTGTATTACACGTCAAATCTACTTTCGAAAATTACACACATATCCTGCAGTAAAACATCGCTTATATACAGGCAGCTCCACTCAACGTAATGAACCGTATTGGACGTCTCTGACGTCACAACATGGTCAGACCGCGAGGAATCACGATCCGTCTGTCTGTACGTCACTTCCTGTTGAACATGCCAGGCATGCATTCCCATACGAGTTATTTGGCTACACTAATTGTATTGTGTACCCCATAAAGCACACAACAAAATGTACATGTATATAAACAAAGGCACAGAAATCAATTACGCATTTCATTTGAGTACGGTCTTTGCTAAGCATAATTCCTCCGTGAGAGAAGAGTTATGTGGGGCCCACGGTAATGCCAAAGTTCTAAATTAAAAGTGTCAGATGATGTAATTCTGACAGACCTTATGAAAGACTGGATATCAGTAATGTTTTATGGCAGAAAGGCAGCTACAACAGCGTAGTCATTATACTGACGAGGATCGGAGATAAACGGTCTGGGGCTCAATTCTCGCAAGGTACAAAACATCTTTCTCTTATCCAAAACGTCCTCTATCTTTCCTCCAAACCGTCCAGACCGGTTCTGGGGCCCACTCAGCCTCCTATTCAATGGTTACCGGGGTTCTTTCCCGACGGTAAAGCGGCCGGGGTGTGAATTTACCCACTCAAATCCATCTAGCGCTGAGGTTAAGAATGTGTGGCGCTACATCTCTGCTCCCCCTATATGTCGTCATGGCGTGCACAGGGACAATTAGGCCTACCTTTATTTATACGAAACGTCCAGGCCGGCTTAGAGGCCCACATAACCTCCTGTTTAATGGGTACCAGGAGCTCTTTATTATGGAAAAGGCGGCCGGGGTGTGAAGCTGACCGTACACCTTTATCTAGTACTGAGATTAAGAATATGTGGAACTATACCACTACTCCCTCCCTATGCCTTCATGAATGTGCAGGAATAAGCTTAACTTTACCTTTTAGAACAAAAAATTAAGGAATAGTACATACAGAGGAGCCGATTCCAGTGGCAGCGCGGTCTAAGGTGTGGTGGGTCTGCAGCCGGTCGCTTGCTGGGATTGCGGGTTCGAATCTCGCTGGGGGCATGGACGTCTCTATCTTGTACGTGTTGTGTGTTGTCAGATAGAGGTCTCTGCGAAGGGCCGATCACTCGTCCAGAGGAGTCCTACTGAGTGTGTGTGTCTGAGTGTGATCGTGGGGCTGTCGAACTAATGAGAAAGAAAACACACACAGGAACACTGTTCGCGAGTTCCCTTCCTTCTAATTACCTCCAAAAATGTATAAATTAATAGCCCGGTGCACCTGAGAGAATCCACGTGTCTCACACGCATCTGAAACTCGTGCACAAAACATTTCTCACTTTTATAAACGTGTTGAGCTCCAGATAAGCTAAGAAGCGCGTGTGGGTTTTGATGTCAGTTTTTGTCCGAACTTACGTGCATTTTTGAACACGTTTTAATAACACGAAACACTTTCGGCGGTTCGTGAACTGTTACCTGTGGACACACGGACAGACAGACAGACAGATAGACATGGTGAAGCGAATTAATTTAGAAGGATGTGTAAGGTACTACCACGTGCTTTTCCTACAGGAATTTAAAAGACAAACAAAAAAAAGACGCGTGATTTCAGACTTCCGCCGCGATGTAGATGAGATCTGCGCTCGTCTGGAATATTACGCAGCGTGAGTGGTAGTTCTGTACCGACGTTTCGGGACAACCTATCTGTTTCATCTTCAAGTGTCAAGAAGTCCAAGAAGTTCTTGACCTTTGAAGATGAAACCGATAGATTGTCCCGAAACGTCGGTAGGAACTATCACTCATGCTGAGGACTTCTTGATTCTTGAAGATGGGACCGAAGGTTGTCCGAAACGTCGGTACAGAACTACCCCTGAACGTATCGTAATATTCCACAAGAGCGCATAATCATCTGTATCTAGGCCGCGATTTGAGCCGAGCAACTTCCGAATGGACCAGAAGTGTTAGCAACCGACAGCGGCATTTAGTCTTACTTAATTACGGAGCGACTGTAAATATCAATCAAAGTCATACCTACAGAAACTAACAAAAACTTTCCCTCCTCCGGTCGATAGTAATCGAACTACAAATATGAAGCGTTGTTGGTACGCCTGGATAGAAACACCAGTTCGTGAAAAGAAAACACACTCCAACAAGAAAACGGAATGAACTGAACTATTAGATAAACACAAAATATTGTGCATTTGTGGTTTCTTAAATAAGCACGTGATAAAATTAGAACTGAACTTTAGGGACTTTACCGTTTCTCGGACGAATGCTGGGACTAGCTACATCACGTGACAAAATTTACTATGGAGTATATTTCTTAATAACCATTCAATACATAAACTGCGATAAATGTCTTTACAGTAAATTTATATCTTTCTTTTTACATCGCAGTGTAGTAACAGACTTCAGGAACCTGACATATCAGATAAGGACACGGTGTTCTCTGCGCGGTACGAAACAAAATTTTAAAAATAACTGAGATTAAAGTTAAGTTTTCGAAGGTTTAAATAAGTACGCACTTCGTGACTTGACTGTACTAAAAGATCACGTCTGTGTGCCATACTGCTTCCTGTGCAAGATATGTGGCGCTAGAGGGCAGGTAGTTAGCATCTAAAGTGGCAATATAATGACGGTGTTTTAGTACATCCAAAGTTGAGAATAATTTTACTAAACGATATCCTGACTCATACGCATTTAAGTATATATTACTAGACGTACAATAAACAATTCTCAGCCCTCCGGTGTACGAACTTAATGCTCTGGAACCAGCAGATCGGTTCATATCCACGGCGTTACGCCCTTTCTGCAGACACCAGGGCCTACCCAATTTGCTGTCGGTTTCACATTGCCACAACAAAGAATGCGCGTACATTAAAACGTGAGACGTGAGGTTATCGGAATTGTGAATATTAAGACTGCGTATTCGGGGACATGACGTCGTGTACGTAAATACCAACATTTCTTATGAACCTCCTGCCTCCGTTTTCAGTGCAGGCGAGATTTCAACCATAATACACGGCGTCACATCCCACTTTACAATACCCGCACGTTAAACTCGTCATTTATTCGATATATTGACTAGGCAAGGTGCTGAAGGGTCCAGGGTACGAATCCCGGTACAAGAAATATATTTTTCCTTTCTCCAAAATGTCCATACCGGCCCTGGGGCCCATCCAGCCTCCTATAAAATGGGTACCGGGTCTCTTTCCCGGGGGTAAAGGGCCGGGGAGTGGAGTTTACCACCCATCCTCATCTAGTGCCAGGGTTAAAGAAAGAGTAGAGCTATACCTCTACTCCCCCTCTGGGCCTTCATGGCCCGTTCTAGGGAGAACTTTACCTTTACAGGGATACTTTACCTGCAATAAAGCGGCCGGAGCATGAAGTTGACCACTCACCTCCATCTAGTGCCTAGGTAAAGAATTAGTGTAGCTATGCCTCTACTTCCCCTATATGTCTTCATGGTGTAGACTGGGATAACTTGACCCTTTTTGCTTAGTTCGATCTGTTTGTCATCTAGATTCATTAAACAAATGTTCCACACAGCACTTCTCTAGAATAATGCAGGGCTAATCGTGTCTTGTAATTCCTACAGAACACTTTAGCGTGAGATTTGTTTCGACTGCATGAAGGTAAATACAGGGCATACACAAAAGAATGGTGCGGTTTCAAAAGTGAATAAAAAATTTATGTCTCACATTACACGGGCACAACATACACCGTCAGCGGCGGAAACTGTCCAAGTTTCTCATGCGCTACCAGCAGTTCGCTTCTAAATGCTTACTGCGTCGCTCCACCCCATTTTCACAGGAATGTACGAGTGCTTCTCAATCGTGTTCTTCCACAGCGCTGGATCGGACGTGCTGCTGCAAATGGAGACAAGAACCTTCTCCCTTGGCCACCCCGTTCGCCAGATCTTACACGTGCGATTTCTTTCTTTGGGGGTTCGTTAAAGACAGCGTTTATGTACCACCATTGCCACATCCATCCATGAAATTCGTGATCGGATAACGCATGCACTGCAGGCCATTACAGCGGACATGCTACACCGGGTCTGGGATGAGTTTGATTACCGTGTGGATGTGTGTCGTGTGACCCAGGGTGCAGACATTGAAGGATTGTAATTACCAAATGAGAAACTTGGACAGTTGCCGCCGCTGATAGTGTATTTTGTGCCCGTGTAAGGTGAGAAATAAATTTTTTATTCACTTTTGAAATCGCACCATTCTTTTGTGTATGCCCTGCACAGCAGATATTCTTGACCATGTTTACATATTGATTTGTGATAGACAAAATACTCTTAATGTTATTCATGCCGTACATTTTCTTTTCTATGTTTATTTTTCGACGAATGTACACTTTAATTCATTATAATTTTTTTTTGTAACACAGTGCTACATGTTTCGAACCTTATTCATGTTCATCTTCAGTTTTTACCATTTTAACCAGTGTATAATTTTACCATTGATGTAAAAAGGACAGCGTAATTTAAAATACTTAGATCCCTGAAGATGAACCGGAATAAGGTTCGAAACATGTAGCACTGTGTTTCACAAAATTAATAGAGAATAAAAGTGTACATTCGTCGGACAATAAACACAGAAATACTCCTTGTGGTTGATTTCTTCATCAGCCTACAATATATAGGGTAGCGCAGAAGTAACCGCTACTCGATATTAAAACAATGTCTAGTGTCAAGTGGCTTTTGCGACATCCTGTATAATAATTTAAACTCTAAAGAAGGACTGACTGCAATTAAGAAATCTAAACGTACTCTGGTATCTAAAAAGGAAGACTAGAAATCAAGACTCGAAACACATCCCACAATTCTAATAAAACACTTGCGCGTTGTTTTAACGACCGTGGCTACCGTACATACTGGTATTAAAGTAAGCAGTAAGTTTCTTAATATCTTTGCATGTCCTGTGTTAGTTCCGCAATAGAAATCAGGAGGAACTGAAAGGGTTACATAGAAGTGAAGTTGTCTCTCATTTCCCCCTTTATCCTTCTCCTTCACCTACTCCTCCACTATTCTCCATGTCTCTCTTTACCTCGTATACATTTCACAAAACGTAAGACCCACCGTCTGCGAAATTCCGACGTTTCATTATCGTGTTCATAACACACCGCGACGATTAAACCAGAGGTTCACAATTTTTCCTAAAATCTATGAGCGATCTCAAAATTCTAGGCGACAAAAGGGTCGTCATGAAGCAAGTTCCATGCTGAGGACCCCCCAAATATTAGGCGCCACCATACAAAATCATACGGGCGACCTGGCTTCCGGAATTTGTGAACCTCCGTATTAAGTACATTTGTAGGCCATTACTGCCACTCGAGACTGTTTGTACAGCCCTGAATATATCTGTAAAGCGTGCCGAACCACTTTAATGGCATTCCACGACCAAGCAGAGTTTAGTAGACCTGAACGACAGGGTAAAGCATTCTATTGTGCTTTTATCTGTATCTAAGGCCCTCAGACCCTGAAAACAGATCTCAGTGTATAACTTCCTTATATGGCAATCTTTCATCAAGTTTATTTCTCATCGAAGTTTAACAACCTCTGACATTGATTGCACCGTCTGACTTCTTGCATTCATGATCAGAATACAGCATCGTTAGACAGCCAAGAACTAGTCACGATCTGCAGTCAGCAGACCCGGGTTCTAACCCGGTGCGAAGTATGGGTGGAACATAAAGCCCGTAACTACTGACAGGCTTGCAGGCAACAAGGGGATAAGGAGACACTATCAGATTTATATGATCTCACATAACAACCTGCTGCGTTTCTGTGGTAACTATGTGTACCATATACGTGTAACTAAAAAACTACGATCTGCACACATACGGTTTATTTATGTGGGTCGCAGAATTGCCACAATAAACATCAATTATTTCCCTAAACTGTATTAGTGGGCTTTTCTTATGAATCTAAGAGTATTTAAACAACACACCTAGCATCTGGTATTTGACACGAGAATAGCTTCATTAAGCCGAAACATGTAGCCAGTTATTACATAATGGTGTACAGAATGCGTCAATAAATCAACTGTGTTAGGAGGGATACTGACTCGTATTCAACCCAAGTTCGCCATTCCTTATGGAACCCAAAATTTCACCAGACCCAGCGCGTTCATGGGATTTAAGATTATCCTGCCATCAACGCCTAGGTATCCCAAGTGAGCTTGTTCCTGCAGCTTTTCTAAATTTTGTGTGAATTTATTATGCCCAGCGAGTGCTACACGCCCAGCCCATAGCTTACTCCTATATTTAATGATTGTAAGAAGACATAAGGTAGAGGTCTCTGCGACGGGCTGGTCACTCGTCCAGAGGAGTCCTACCGAGTGTGGTGTGTCTGAGTGTGATCGTGAAGCCTCGATAATGAGGAGGCCCTGGCCCACTAGGGGCTGTCGAGCCATTGGAAAAAAAAAGACATCAAAAATACAAATTATAAGCTTCTCATCACGTAATTTTCTCCAGTCTCCTTCTTATACCATCTCATAGGATCAAACTGAGTGAATGGATGAACGCACAAATGTATTAATGTTAATTTAATTAAAATAAGAGGGACAACAAACGAGACAGTAAAATTGAGGATTTTATAAAAATAGAAGTAACAGGTAAGTGAAGATAAATAGAAAATGGAAATGGGGAAGAAAGAAGACAATAAGAAGGCAGAAATATATAACTGAAAAGAAGCAAATGAATGAACACAGATACCAAAAATACAGTTTATGTATTTAGTCGAATGAAACTTGATTCGAAAGGCACACGAACCCCTTGCCATGACAGGCAGTAATGACAACTGCAAGCCGCAATATCTACACCATTTAATTATACGACCGCACATATAATTACACCATTACTTTCAAACCACAAGCCTAACCTTTGACCCTTTGACATCACGCTTCTGATGTTATTTCCACACAAAATTAATTACTTAAGCGAAAAGTTTTGCAGTTGCCTACACCAACGGCCCCAAGGAGTCGTATCTAACCGCCCTGTCCTTTAGACTGACATCTGGCTTTGGGCCGCTGTCCTGGATTACATTAAATCCTGATGTTTGTGTGCCGGCCTTCTGCCTGAATGCAGGGGTGGCTTCAGACGTTACTCAGACATAAGTCAGGACTGACCAATACCAGAGGGGTCGTAGTTCCCCGATCCATTTCAGTCATCTTATCTGACGCTTTACGCTTTTCTGCATCTCCCGAGTTCCTTAGCGGAAAATCTCATATAAAAAAGTCATTTGCGTATACTAAAGGAAACGATATGTCTATTGTCAGAGTGAAGATCTTGGGAAAGACAAGAATGATGATGCATTCTCCTACAGTTCGTCTTTACATTACATGTTCACTCTGGAGTCGATGGACTTTTCGTGTTATCAACATTTTCTCCGCGTGATTTCAGGCTTCCACCACGATGTAGATGATATCTGGGCTCTTCTGGGATATTACGCAGCGTTGAGTGGTAGTGTACCGACGTTTCGGGACAACATATCGGTCCCATTTTAAAGGGTCAAGAAGTCTCGACTTCTTGACCGATAGTTTGTCCCGAAACGTCGGTACAGAACTACCACTCAACGCTGCGTAATACACCAGAGGAGCGCAGATCATAATATTTGCTCCCTTTGAATCTATAAGATTCTAACAAAGGTGCGCTGCATTCAAAACTGACTTCTGGATTTTATTCATTGTTTGGTGTTCCAAAATAGCATGAAAGTAACGTTACGAGTATTAGATCTGTGTCCATCCTCAGGTGAAGAGGTAAGGACCCAAATACTGTCGCATGTTGAAGGCGAGACTGTTGGTTAGAAGTCGATGCATTCGCAAGGTCCCATGACCGGACAACTAGATTATTGTCTTTAACGATTTTCCTGGAGTTCTAGAGTAAATGCTGAGCGGCTAACCGAATTTCACGTTGCAATGCGTGCTTCTTATGCAGTGCTTCCCCACCCAAATGTCAATCAAATTTCACCACAAGGCAGCGCTTGCAGTTTTAACACGATTCAGCCCAAATACGCCAAATACTGATTTGCATTTCTCTTCTGCTTGCAACATACTCAATCTAAGACACTGACGGCAGCCAAGCTGTTCGCTAACACCAGAAATTGTCCTGCAGAATTTAGCCATCTTCTGCAGAACACTCAGTGCGAAATAAAACACCAAAAGGGTATTTATTTACTGATTTATTTACTGATTTATTTATTTATTTAGCCATACTGGAACAGCAAAATCAGTACAGTTGCTACATTATGGGGTCCACAACCGAGAAATCCTCTTTCGATCCCCAGCATCAACAAGACATGTCTCTGTTCTTCAAAGCGTCCAGATCGGTTCTGACGCCTACCCTGCCTCCTATCCAGTGAGTACGGAGAAACGTTTCTTCGGAAAAAAAAAGCGGCCCGGGAGTGAATCTGAGCACAACTCCATCTATTACCGAGGTTAAAAGAGCGTTGAGCTATACCTCCATATCTCCATACACCTTCATGACTGCATAGGGACTAATTTACCTTTACAAAAGTGATGTCGATACTCAAAATACATACAGTCGAACGATGGAAATATTAATGAATAATCAATGAGAATTTACTTAGGTAGGAATTGGCCGTGGCCTGAATTGAGCTTCAGCATGTTCACGGAAGGCCTGGCGAAAATACGTAAACCAGTCACAATAACCGGCCTCCGGGGTTTGAATTGGGAACTCCCACATACAAAGCAGGAATGCTAACCAACCGATCGACCCAGTCATTAACCTTTACAGCCGAACGACCCCTATAGGCGGTGCAGGTTGTTGGGCTCAATTCCAGAAGGACGCAGCAGAAGCGTCGGCCAATTATGGCCACTTTTGGGATTGGTCTTCGGGTTTTGCTTACTTATTTCATAAAAGTTTTCGTGAAAAAATTAAATCCTGTAATTTAAATCAGGAGTTTTGCAGATTTCACTGGACATTTAACTCCGGGCCCTTTAAACAGTATTAACTCAATGAAGAATAACTACTGCGAAGCTGAGAGTTGCCCAGCCACTCAAGAACACTCCCCTCCCCAAACAATGTACGACAATAGACACAAAAATCAATTACCGCGAAGAGACAAAGTAAAAAGGCACTTAAAATTGATGTCATAAAGCGATAGGGTTGGAAGTGACAACTCACTTATGCAAGTGAAAGCAGCTTTAACGGCTTAAAGCGCTGTCACCTGTTAGAACATCAAGAAATGTTGCATTTTGCGTATTTATGTGCGTTGAATTATTCTCACATCAAATAACAATAATTCCATTGCAGATAATTAACTGGTTGGGCTTTATAATGGGCATGGGCTGTTCTCTGTGCGGTACGAATTGAATCCTTATATTTTTCACACGAATAACAGTTTTTACATTTTTTTCTTTTAGAATACATCAAATAAATTCCAATTAACACAGAACGCCTAACTGTAATACTCTCAGCGTTTCTTCGGCCTGTTGGTGTTCTCATCCACCAACTGTGGAAAGCACATACTGATCATTCCCAGCAAATGTTGCGGCAAAATTTCGTCAAAAACATAATTTCACTTTAATTATATATATTAAATTCCCCTCTTACTTACTAATTTGTTTATGATCATATAAAATACGTTCTAGACGTTACGTCAAAAATTTCATCCCCGCTCCTTCAGTGCTTTTCTTACGTTGCTTTACAAACGTTCCATATTTCACTTTTCCTCCAAGCGTCGTGCCCTCTCTAAATGCTGTCGATCTGAGGTACGGATGTTATATGTCGAACGAATAACGTACAGACACCACGCCGCGAATTTTAAACGGCATCGTATTCTATTAATCCCCTGTATGAGAAATGGAAACTAAAATTTTAGAGCTTTCAGGGTATTTCCTCTGACAAGGAAAGTCTATTGGACGAAAACCTTATGGAATTTACGTATCATATATCTTGTGAGCCTACACCGTCTGTCAGTCGCTTCAAGAATACTTTTAGTATCAAATTATTTCATGTATAACTCAGTATGTGACATGTTCCTTTTAAAGAAGTCGTTTACGTGTGAAAGCGTAAGGCGTCCACACAACCTCCGTACTGTAACGCGGTCGACTACATGAAGCATTTACGTCACAACTGCATAGATAGCTCACAGTGCTAACTCTAGTCCTACTTAAGGCAACGGACAGCCGTTGTGGCGACTGTATAATAAATACCCTGCGCCGCGGTAAGCAGAGTGTCTGAGAAGCTGAAGTCGCTTAGTTTGTCAAGAAATTTCCTTTTATAGAACCCGATGGTTCATTACCTAGTTCACAACAGCCCACTACTCGTCCCTACCATATCCACAACGTCCATCCATTTCTACACACTCGAAAAATTATTCGGGTGATCAAATAAATAAGAATGAGGTGGGCGGGGCATGTAGCACGTATGGGGAGGGGAGAGGTGCATACAGGATTTTGGTGGGGAGACCTCAGGGAAGGAGACCACTTGGAAGAACCAGGAGTAGACGGAAGGATAATATTAAAACGGACCTTCAAGAAGTGGGATGGGACGGTGTGAACTGGATCGATATGCCTCAGGATAGGAACAGGTGGCGGGCTCTTGTGAATGCGGTAATGAACCTTAAGGTTCCATAAAACGCGGGGAGTTTCTTGACTAGCTGACGACCTGTTAGCTTCTCAAGAAGGACTCTGCTCCATGGAGTTAGTCAGCTAACACTTTCGAACACACTCTCTGAGAGAGAGAGTGAGGATGCTACACTAGGAGAGAAAACATCTG